>WWNC01000003.1:28657500-28970000 GCA_011125475.1 Melanerpes aurifrons | reverse complement strand
ATTAAGTAACTCCTAGCAATACTGTGTCTTTCTGCAAGCTGGGAGGAGTTAACTCTGTATGCATCATATAAGAGGATGAAGTTAATATATTTTGAGAATGAAACAATTTGTTGAAGACACATCTTTGTCCTTACTTCCTGTCCTCCCTTTTCTTCTCTCTCCTTGCACAAAATTTGGAGACATTCATGTAAGATGATGCTTAGGAATATCACACACAGCTTTATTTATGGTAAATTTATTATAATAAGGGTATTCTCTGTCATTGTCTGAGAGATTTATTTATTGTATCACACTTTTGAAAGTGCTGATACTGATTGTTTCAAGACTTTTCCTTAAAGGAAGAGGGGAAGAAAAACAACATCAACAACTAAAGCCTCACAAATGAAAAGAAATGGCTATGTTGCTATCAATTATTTTGTAATGAGATATGAGGGGAGAATTTTAAACATTATCTCTAGCATTACAGTTGAATAAACAATATATTTACTGGAAATTATACTCCAATGATAAATGACTTGTTTTAAAATAAAGGCTTCTCTAAAGGGGGGCTTTGTGAGCTGCAGTGACACACAGTCCAACTCACAATTATTATTGCATTTTAATTGAAACTCGATTCCATATTTCTTCCAGAGAGTGAGAAGAATGAATCTTATTTGCAAATATCTCTATCCTGATGATCCTCGAATAATAGCTAATTCTGAGATATCAAAAAATATTCTAGCAGTAACACCATTTGCTAGCAACTCATGCTTTTCCTCCTGCAAAATTCAGCTTTCTTAGTGTCCAGGTGCATTTTCAATTGCAAGGATTCAATAAAAAGGTTTGTAACACTATCTTTTCCCACCACCACCAAACAAATGCACCCTTCCCACCTCCCCACCTCATCTTCTGTATAATAGGGAATAGGATATTAGTCATTGCAGTTCCTAGCTATGACAGACAGTAATTTACCATTTTATTGTGATTCAGTGCCTTGGACAGAGGCACACATTGCCTGTCATGCTGTGTTCATCACTGACTGTAAAGACAAGCGTTGCTTGTCAAATAGTAAAGCCCTTATAATGAGGACACCTAGGTGTAACATAAAAGATTCACAGGCAAAAGGACTTCTTATGAAGGGCTTAAATCCTCTAAAGCAGTATGAGCTAGCTAGAAAATACACACACTTTAGAAGTGATACAGACTGATAATTCCCTCTTATATCTGCTAGGCATAACAAAAACTTTATCAACAGAACCAATATGTGAGCCTTTGTGCCAAGTAGGCAGAACAATTTATTTCACTGCCCCACAGAATGGATGAGGGAGAAAAGGGGTGGGGGGAGGTGTGTGTATGACATGCACAACAAAACCCTACAACCTAAACAAGATCTGTGCAGGGAAAGCAAAAAACTTTAACCTTTCAGGAAAAGGTGTTGGATGGTCACCACTGATATTTCCAATGATTTCCATCTGGTTTAATTTCTAATGATCCTGACTTTGCATAACATTTTTTCATGAAGTGAAAAGTAAGGTGGGCTATCGGGTTACAATATGCATTTCATAGCATAAGAGGCTGCCAGGGGACAGAAAACTGGCTTGAGAGTGGATTAATCCTGCATTAAACCTAACAGAAAAATAATGGACTTCAATCCTCATGCCAGCCTAAGAGGACTTTGTTAGCGGCATACTGCAAAGTGTCCTTTGAGTGTGCACTACCAGTGGTGAGCAGAATCACATGTGCATAACTGGTCCCCATATGCAGATCATACACTCACCTCTATGGGAGAAAATAGAGTGAGAGGTCTGTGAACAATCTTTTCAAGCTGGGATTTCCCTAGAACAGCCCACAACTGGAAATCTTGGAATAAATTGATGTCAGCTTTTTAGTGGCCAAAGAGACAGGAGTCTTCTTCATCTGTCCTTCTCCCAGCTGCCCCAAACCCAGGCAAGGGCACACCTTGTCAGTGGAGAGCTCCTGAGAGAAGAGGAAATTTCCTCTGCTCGCCTCCAGGTCCCCTGGCCTCCCTTTCCTGGAAGTAGAGAGATGGATATTAGGAAGAAGTTCTTCATGGAAAGAGAGATTGGCCATTGGAATGTACTGTCCAGTGAGGTGGTGGAGTCACCATCCCTGGAGGTGTTTAGGAAGAGCCTGGATGAGGCACTTGGTGTCATGGTTTAGTTGATTAAATGGTACTGGGTGATAGGTTGGACTTGATGATCTCAAAGGTCTTTTCCAACCTGGTTAATTCTATTCTATTCTATTCTATTCTATTCTATTCTATTCTATTCTATTCTATTCTATTCTATTCTATGACCAAGCCTAGATCAAAATACTGCTGGATGGAAATGGTAACATCTGCTTTTATACTTTCTTATTTGCACAGTAGTGTGGCCATATAGAAATTCATCTGTGCATTGACTATGTACATTTTTAGCTTTAGATGCTAAAATCTGCCTCCATGCATCTGATTTCCGGGCAAATGTTATGTTTTCCTTTAAGGACACTTAGAAACTATCAATTTTAGGTAATTACACAGATTTAGAAAGTGCATGTTCTAATAAAGGCATTTTAAATGTATTTAGAGGCTTAGGAGTACTTGAACTTTTATATTGCCAATATCACATATACATTTGAATATTAGTGAAGCTAAACTGATTGGTTGAATTACTTTAGGGCAGGATGAGACACAAATGCAACATTTTAGTTAGTTTTATTACATTTTCCTTTACCTTAAGGGAAATTGTAACTGCTTGAAGACCGGATATTAAAAATACCCACACAATTTTTTACAAGATTTTGTTTTATCACTAAATGCATGTGTTACATGCTGACATTCAGTTGCTAATGCTCTTTCTCATCTTTTGTCCCACCTCTCCTAAAAAAAAGAAAACAATATGTGAAATTGAAAAATGGTGCTCACTGAGGGGTTTAAAGACATTTGAAATTTGGAATATATTTTAAAGGTCAATTTCAGCAGTAATTATGTTATAATGGTGAAGCTTTTAGAAAATGTGAAACACAAGATTAATATGTTGCCAGATAGAAAGTGGCAGAAAACTCTATCTTGTGTATGTGAGTGAGTAAGTAAGTGTGTGAGCATGCATGTTGCATATGTTGAAGCTCATAGTCTCCAGCAATACATTGGAAGAGCTTATACAAATATGAGGAATACACTTTGCATGTCTGTAAAACTTCCACTGGTATCAAGGACACTTCCACTGACCTTAGGGTCATATTTTCAGTCCTGAATGGGATTATTTCTGATAAATTTGCTGTTCCAGTTAACGGGGGCAATGGTAGCATCAGCTGATCTTCACTGGAACTGAGAGTCCAGCATGAATGGTTCTATATGATCTGAGAATAAAACACATGAAACTATTCATGAATGTTTCCTTAGTCAAGATGCAGTGAAACTTTTCATGCATTTTAAGTGGAACTAAAGATGTAGTTAGATCATATGAAATATTCTATTTTATAACACAAGTCTATGTGAAAAAAAGATGAGTTATTGATTCATTGTGTGCTCCTAGTTGCTTGATAATTTAATGTGCCTCAGTTTACTCAGCTTAAAAAAAGACAATCCCAGGTCATGAATATCTCTCTTCTGATGGAAATCACTGGCATAAAGTGTTGTAAGAACTTAATCAAAACAGCCAACAGATTTTTTCCTTACAAAAAATGCACTACTCGAGGCAAGCCTATCACTCCATTTATGACATTATTCTGAAACTTCATTCTAGGCTTTTCTTCTGGGGCCTGGTACAGATGTGTGCTTTCATCCCATCAAAGTTTCTCAGTCCTTTGGCTTCTTTTCAGAAATCCTGGACCTACAGTGTGCTTGTAAGACGGAAACAGCCACAGGCATGGATCAAAGCCTGAGTACAGAGAAGAGGGAAGAGTGTTAATACTGTCTAGCTGTAGCTATCTAAAGCAAATCCTGCAAAATCTGGAGGTGCCTGTATGTCTTTATTCATTATATAGGAGTGGGATTAGTCTCGTTTATTTTTAACGTTTAAAAGTCAGGGGGGAAGACTGAGCTAGTTTTCTTTAGGACCAGTAAAGAAAAATTGACAGACAAAGAACGTGGATCACCCAGCTGATCCTAAGTAGGTATCCAAACTGCTGCTCTCCTCTGACCACACAAGGAAGCTAAGTGATAAACTCAGGTAGGCATCCAACTCTTATACACTTAATCCATAGACAAATCTCATTTGTATGATAGTCACCCCAGATGATTTAAATACCTAAAAACTTCCAGAAGGTGTTAAGCTTCTGTCTCCCCAGTAAAGGAATGAATATTAATGCAGAGCCCCCATAGCACAATCTGTGATTATTCTGGAATCTTGTGGTGGGTTAACACACATTCTGGGAACAAACAAAACCAAAGCAGGGTGGAGGACTTACACGTACTTTACCCTCCCTGCAGGGTGTTTCCCCCCCTGGGAAGCTGAGTTTGTTCCACTACCCCCTCCCTGCCCAGCTAGGGTATAAAAAGCAGGACATCATAGCAGTTGGATCTCCTTTTTGGCTCCTGCCTCTGCTGGATGAGAGCTACTGCAGCTGCCCTCCTGCTCCTCTGCCACGTGGTCGGACCTGATCCTTCTCCCTGCTGCCTCCGTGCCTCCTCAGAGAAAGACTGGTTTTGTATTATTCTTTTCTTTTGTCCCACTCCCATCCATCCTTGTTCCTTGCCCTTGTGAACCTTTCCTGTTATTGTTTAAAGACAACTCTTTACCTCTCTACTTCCAAGCTGACTCCAAATTATTGTTTGGTGGATTTGCTCCTTCTTTTTTTCTCCCCTGTCAGTTGGGAGGGAGGACGGGGGAGTAGGGGAGGGATTCTCAACCTTGCTCCCATCTGAGCTCTTAACTCCCAGTTAAGGCTCAAACCACCACAAACCTTCAAGGCACTTGGCCACCACACTAAGGCAAAGTAAAACAAAACAAGGCGTGTACTAAGAGAAGTAGTTATTTCCCAAAGCATATCATAAGTAGTATATTTATAATATTAATTAAATGTCTGCAACTGAAAATATTTATAAAAGTGATACAAGAACTCAGTAGACTGTTAGTGATATCAGTTTGTTTTATTCCAGAACTGGACAAACATTTATTGCACTTCATATGTAAGCCTTAAATTGTTGCTAGCTCAGAAAATCTTCTTTCCAAGATGTCTCCATAACATTAATGAATGTATTAAAGAGTATAGCTTATGATAGAGAACCTAGTTTGTCTTGACTCCTGCCTGATGTACTTTTACATGTAAGCAAGAAGTAAAACATTTACTTGCATCCTAATGAAATAATAACACAATGTTAAAGAAAGGTCCAGAAAGCCTACATCTCAGTATCTTTTGGGGTTGGCTTTCTCAGCATGAAGAAAAGAGCAAATGTAGGACCAAAAGCCAACAGATTGCTGTCTTGATGGGCAAGACTATCTACATCTCTACCAAAAAACAAAACAATCCAAGATGTTGGCATGAACTCTGTCACAGAATCACAGAAACAGTCAGGTTGGAAAAGGCCCTCAGTATTACCTCTAGCTTTGCACACCACTAAGCTGTTAGCACATACTTTGACAGTTTTGACTTGTGTTCAAACTGCTCACTGGTACCTACATCACAGCATACGTCATGACAAAGACCGTTATAAAAATACTGTGAAAGAATTTCTACCAGGTTTTTTCTCCCTCCACTCTATTCTGTCCTCCATTGCATTTCCAGGGAGCTTTGTACACTTCATGTCATTAACACATTCACTTATTTTCAAGTATGTCTCCTGTTATTTTGAGCAGTGCCTGCACAAAATTACAGACCTATTTCCTGTGAGTGTGGTCAGACTATATAAGTTTGTTTTGGTGCTGGAGAATGGTCCTTAATTCTTATTTATTTAGCTATGGTGACATACTCAGTGTCTCTGCTGCCATTATGAAGAATGGGATATTTTCCAGCACATGAAAATCTGTACCTTTGAAAAATTGAAAGCTTTTCTGTTCCTTCTCCAACTGTGATCCTGAGCCTGAAGGCTCAAGAGCTGGTTACCCAGAACTGGTTATCTAATTCTGTTTTCATACAGTAACCATTTACTCACAGGCCACTCAGCTGGAACACCAAACAAATAACCAGGGAAAGAAAGAGGAGGAGGAGGTAAAAGCAGTTATTATTACCTGCTGTTTTTCTGATTTAGATCCCATTTTATGAGGCTATGAACATTCACCACCCAGTCAAAATTAATAATATAGCAGATCACTGCCAGACCCCATTGATATTATGATCCATTTTTATTGTATTTTACTTTTCTTTACCCTCCTTTTTTTTCTTTTTTTTTTTTTTTTTTTTTTTCTAAATGACTGTGCCTATCCCTTGTTGCTTCCTGGTCTTCAAGGTCACAGATCATGAAGACTGATGTTTAAATAAATCAGGGGCAATCTCTGAATTCTTTGCAAGTAAGGAATTAGTTCCCTGTAACTTCTCCTGGCCCTCCTAGTAGCTGTCGTCCATTTAATAAACATCGTAGCAAGTCAATGTCTCTGTATCATCTCGCTTCAGAACCCAAGACTGTTGTGCATTAAAGGCTTGGAGCCACAGGGTGTGCCAAAAGCTAGGTCATATGTTTTTCTATGATGTTCCTACTATTTCAGCTTTGTCTATAAAGGGCAAGTGGTAAATCATCTTCCTGAGAGTTAATGGAGCATTTCTGCAGTGAGCTAAAAAAAGTGAAAAAGTTTCAAAAAAGTGGCTTATTATCTCAGTCAGCCAAAATTCACCTTGCCAGTCACCTGCCTAGGAGTTCTCATTTTCCTTTCTTTAGTCTTTAAGTTGTGGGTTTTTTTCCCCTTAGTTTTCTTTAATTTTATAATATTTCCTGTAATTCTGTTACTTCCATTTCAGATCCACAATTTTTTTTTTTTGGCTATAAAATGATGATATTTTGAATGTTAATATTAAACCCAGCCTAGCTGTCTAGCATCTTTCCTGTATAGGTTTCTAAGCTCTTTGAAGACAGTAATTAACTGAACCTCACAACAATCCTAGAAGTTTGCATTAGTGGAGGCAACGAATGCCTTACTGGTCACATATTTAATTAATGGCAGAGCCCAGGAGTCCTGACTTCTCATTCCTTTATTTGACCATGTTGTCTCATGCAAAGCGCATGGAAATATGAATCAGGCTATCCTTATACCCATCCTTTCTCAGGTTGTAGTAATTACCCATCCGTATTTAATCTACTTTATCAATGCCACATATCTCACCAATCTTTTCTGGTTAATGTGTCATGATACTCTGCTTAATCTGTAATGCAAGGACATGGACTTATTGAAGTGTGTACAGAAGAGGCTCACAAAGATCAGAGGGATGTAACAGCTCTCCTGTGAGGACAGGCTGAGAGAGTTGGAGTTGTTCATCCTGAAGAAAAGAAGGCTACGGGGAGACTTTCTAGTGATATTCCAGTACCTAAAGGGGATCTATAAGAAAGCTGAAGAGGGTCATTTACAAAGGCATATATTGATAAGGTAAGCAGTGATGGCTTTAAAGTGAAAGAAGATTTAGATTATGTGTAAGGATAAGCTCTTCATTGTGGGGTTGTTAAAGCACTGGAACAGATTGGCCAGAGAGAATGTGGAGGCCTCAACCATGGGAGAGTTTCAGGTAAGGTTGGATGAGCAACCTGGAACTATGTGATCTTTAAGGTCCCTTCCAAACCATTCCATAATTCCATGATTCTACTGTCTTCCGGTCCTATAATTTCCCTTGAGATATACATCTCTGCCTGCTGTAGTGTGCTGGAAAAGCATTACTAATAACTATTAAAGTCTCACCTTCAGTTGCTACTCCAACAAATGGGGATAATTCAATACTTTTCCTTTCTGCTATTTGAAATTATTTATCAGACAGAGATATCTTTGCCTGGGAGATGGTAGCTGAACATTGCAGGATTCCTTGCTTGTCATGAGGCCTATAAACATACCATAAACACATAAACATACTATAAACACCATGAGAGTGGTGAAACCCAGGAATGTGTTGTCCAGGGAGGTGGTCGAGGCCCCATCCCTGGGGGTGTTTAAGAGCAGGCTGGATGAGGCTCTGTCCAGCCTGATGTAGTGTGGGGTGTCCCTGCCCATGGCGGGGGGGTTGGAACTAGATGATCCTTGTGGTCCCTTCCAACCCTGAATGAAGCTATGAAACTATGAAACTATATCTGATCTGATATTCCCTTCAACACATGCCCAAAATTGACACCAATCCTAAACCACTCATACAGACACTCTTTTCTCTGGACATCCTGACAAGCTTACCTCTGACTTAAGGAACAGTACCTTCTCCACCCATCCTACATATTTGTATGGCTCCTAATGAGCTGTATCTTCTCTAAAGAATGTGGTTCATATTGAGGTCTTGGGTGACAGGTTGGACTTGATGATCTTTGAGGTCTTTTTCAACCTTATTGATTCTATGATTCTATGATTGATTCTATCTATGGCTTTCTAGATTGAGCTCTTATGCTCCCTTTTGTGTGCTGGGGAGCAAGAAGGAGGGATGAGGAGATGGTGATGCAGTGATGGGAACAGCACAGGTCAATGGGCTCAGGACACTTATGTTACATTCTACACATCTTTACAAAGATCAAATCCTGATTATTTTGTCCACATCTGCAAAGGAAGTTATAGGAGGGATCAGTACTCTTTCCCTGCTGTGGTTTTAAAAGGTGTCAATCTTCACCCCTCCCATGCAGATATCTCAGTACAGCTGTGTACAGCCAACTCTATATCCTGCTCTGCTTGTCTCTCTTTACTGCTGTTTTTCTGGTGTTCATCATGCCTCTCCACGCTGCCATCTCGCCATCTCCCTGACTAATTAATAAGTGAGTAATCTTCTCCTGTGGCCTTGAAATGCATTCAAACTATCAGTGGAGCATTTAGTTAGTTAGTTAGTTAATTAGTTAGTTGGTTGGTTAGTTAGTTAGTTAGTTAGTTGTGGTTAAAGGCCTACTCTTCTAAACAAGGAAAGGATAAATAAAATTAACTCAGACAAGGTTATTTCACATTCCTAATTTCCATCATCATTTTTTTTGCTAAAGACCCATAGTAGTTGTTCAGGTTCTACTCCCCTTCCTCTCCCGCCTGCTAACAAAAAACAAAATACATTTTCGAATCAAGATAAAGCCATCAGAGAACTAACTAAACATGATTAGAAAGGACCTCTCCTTAATGGGAAAAAAATCATGATTTAGACCTGGCTGCTTTCCAAATATCCCTGTGCAATCAACCAAAGAAACACATTTTAGAAAACAGAATAGTAAAAGTAACTTTGAAGAATCAGTTGCCATGGAAACAGATCTGTAAATACTTAACTGCAAACATTAAGTGACACAGTGATATTCCAGAGCCCAGGATGCCTTAAAAGGATGGCAAATTTCACCCAGCTCTTTAAATAATCAACTTGGCTGTGCTTTGATTTTTCTTCTTTTTTTTTTTTTTTCCCCTTTCTTTTTTTCACACTATTCACTACAATCACATCCTTGTTCTCAGGCATGTGTGATAATAGAAATGCCAGAACTGTTTTACAAAAGAAAGTCCTGATCTTTTGTAACATGGAGGAAGTGAGGGAGGAGGGTACACCAAATACAGAGTCAGAACAACCTGTGGAGTATGAAAATATAGCCAGAAGTCATTCTCTTTCCTTATAACTGCAGGGTCAGAAGAAAGTGTGATTGATTGTGGCTTTTCACTTGTGGTGGGTGAAAGGGTAAGGCCGAGAAGCCTCTTCCCTTCCCCCTTGTAAGGTAAAAGGGAAAGAAAAATTGAAGGGAAAGGAAAAAAAAACTCACCAGCTGAATTAGCAAAGCAGTGGAGCTATATTTACAAAGCAGTGTAGGGTTTTGCAGGGGAATATTTACAAATTTACAATATCTACAATATATACAAAGATATACAACAGAGTAGCACAGAAATGAGAGTAACCCCCCTCGGCCGAGGGGCTTCCCCACCTCCGCTCTCCCCTCTCTTCCCCCCTTTCCCCAGAATGGGATAGAAAGAGGAAGAAAAGAGAGAAAAAAAAATGTTAGAAGCAGTTTGTGTTAGTTGGAAGCAGTTAATATAGACCTGGTTATCTTATCTCCAAGGCCGAGGCCTTGGCAGAAAGCCCAGCACAGAGAAGAGTTCCTGCACCCTGGAGAAGCGGAAGCAAGAGTGACAGAGAAGTGCTGGGAATGCCCTCTTCACTCTCAGGCCAGATAGTGCTTCCTCCCACTCAACCAATGAAAATTAGTTTAGAGTATTCCTTCCGTTTACCAACTTCCGTCCACCATATTCCCTTTCTTAAAGGGACACCGTCAACCGGGCACATCACTGCAAGAAAAGACTGCAAACGACCAGCAATTTCTTGTCATCTGCCAGGAAAGAATCAGATGCAAGGAAATAAAAGGTTTATGGGCAATTTTAATTTAAACAAGTGTGTGCATTTATGTTATGCCTTAGCCTTAAATTATTGTTCCAAGTTAACTCAGTCCTGGGCTTCCCAATACATTCCATGTCCTAACTCTTATTGTCTTCAGTGAAATAAGAGGGGCCCTGATGTTGTGGGGGAGTTGGAGCCCCTCTCCACGACCACCCAGTGTATAAGATGACAGCAGACTGTTGTTGACTACCTAGTCCCATCAGATGCCTCTTAATAGTCTTGCTCATCTGTTTGAAGTTTTGCAAATATATGTTTCACTGCAGTTTTACACCTAACCTGGGCAGTCTGTGGATTAATTTAACTTGCAGAAATTTTTGGAGTAAGGTAATTCCTCTGTGGTTTCTGACAGGTTATGCTCAGAGCCTGTGAGCATCCCTACACTGTTAAAATAGCATATGGCTTTTCCAGTGTAAGGGGCTACGGAAGAGGAGTGGGTTTTTTTCCCACTACACCCCTGCTGTTGGCAAACACTTGGAATTGAACCAGAGATTCTCACTGCTGAGCAACAACCTGCGAGTATCTCAAAACATGAGTTTAACTTTCATTTTAGGAGGACCTTTAATAACCTGCTTGTTTTCATCATTCTGGTTGGGTTTGAGGTTTTCTCTTCCCTGTGGGCTGGCTATGTTATCCTACTGAAAGCTGAGCAGTATTATCCTTTAAGCTGATTTTTCTGCCCAGCTTAGGAAAAGAAGGGATGGAAAGAGGAAGGAAAAAAAAATGTAGAGGCCAAGGATGCAAGGGGGAAAAAAAACAGAGAGGGGGCAGAAAAATGCAGTTTTTAAGAAGCCCTGATCTCTAGAATCATCATCTTTTACTCACACATTTTATTCACTGAAAGTGCACAGCAGAAAGAGATTTGTCTTTCCTCTGTCTAGTCTTGGAGGTTACTGAAATGAACAGCACAACACAGATAGAGGGATAAACCAAGATGTAGATAAGTTAGCAATCGATTTATATATATAGATATACAATTTTAAGAGGTGTCTTTATCTCAGATAGCTGAAAAGTTCCCACTTGGATCTCTCCTCTGTCCAGCCTGCCTATTTCTCTCTTTCACATACATGTCATCTGTCTGAGAACCTCTGAGAGAAACCTGTGTGATCTTTGTGAAAGTGAGGAAAAGAACATTTTCCTTTGCCTTCTTCCACTTCCCTTTGCCCTTCTCTGTATGCATGCTTCAGGGAGATGGTTGTGGCAGACAGAGCTCAACACAGTGCAGGGAGAGACGAGGTGGCTCTCATTTGCAAAATCCACAATGTTTTCATCCTTGGCATGGTGGTGATAGGATGGTGGAGAGGAAGGGGCTATGGCATGTTACTTCACTTTATCACTGCCTGGGCTCTCACCTTGTCATTTGGCACTTGCCATGAATCTAAAGAGAGTTTGGCCTTAATAACTTCACACAAGTACTGCATTGCCCGTGACTTTACAGACAGGTGACAGCAAGCAAGGAATTATAATGAATTGCTGCAAATGCCTTCTTCACAGAAATTCTTTTCCTCTGAGCCTGCATGCCTTTCAACATCAGGATTTGGGTTCAGGAGAAAATATTGAGTGTTTATGGGTCCAGGAAGGAGACATACATTTTATCATCACTTGTGAACGCCTTAACCTCTTTATTCCCCCACTGCCTCCCTGGGATTTGTTGTTAGTTTTGCTTGTTTCAGATTTTTTTCCTTATATACATCCAGAAAACTGAAAGTAGCACACTGCTCACAAGACATCCTGCACTTTGACAAGGACTGAAGGCAAGTTTGGACCTTGTCATTGAAACAATTTATTTTGTGGTTAATATCCACCTCTGTCACCACAGTTACCCACGTTGAGCTATGAAGGCCCCCTTCTCCACTGAAGACCATGTTGTGTGGTTGTTTGGCCATTTTGATAAGAGTGCCCTATTGAAGGTGTTCTCAGACATCATGACTGCCTTCATCAGGGCAACTGTTCCTGCAAGCATAGTGTGACTGCTCAACACACAGTGTGCCCGATAACTGGGACTCCAGGAAAGCAGATTTAGGTTAGGTGTCACTGTTGCCTCTATGTAGAGTTAGCTTTGTCAGTCTATGGTGCTTTTGAGTTCTGGCTATTGCAAGAAAGGGCTGTCCAAATTACAGCATGACTTCCTCTAAACTGGTGCTCATGGCCATTACATGGTCAGTACGTAGAATCATAGAATGCATTGAGTTGCATTTGCCCTGCTCTAGATTAAAACCATTGCTTCTTATACCATGGCTATACGCTATAGTAAGTAGTGCCTCCCCAGCTTTCTTGTTCATCCCCTTCACGTAGCAGAAGGCTGCTATAAGGCCTCCCCTACTCCTTCAGGCTGAAGAAACCCAACTTTGTCAACTTGTCTTTTTTGGAGGGGTGCTCCGGCCGTCTAATAATTTCTATGGTCCTCCTCTGGACTTGCTTCAACAAGTCTATGCCCTTCTCATGTTGAGGCCCAAGACCTGGATTCACTACTCTAGGTGGAGTTTCTCCAGAATGGAGTAAAATGGAAGGATCATCTCTCTCAATATGCTGGCCTTGTAGAAATTCAGATATATGACAGCCACTGCCTTTCCTTTGTCCACAGATGTAGTCACTCCATTGTAGAAATCCAATAGATTGGCCAGGCAGGATTTGCCCTTAGTAAAGCCATGCTGGCTGTTCTGAATCACCTCCCCATTCTCCATATGCCTTATCGGAGCTTCTAGAAGGAGCTGTTTCTGGATATTCCAAGGCACAAAGGTGAGTTTTACATGTCAGTAGGTCCTGGGGTACTCCTTTCTACCCTTGTTAGTCACCAGGGACTTCACCACACATGCCACAAAAAAAACCAAAAAAACAAAAAAACAAACAAACAAAAAAAACTTTAAAAAATAATTACCTTCAGTGAGCTGTGAAAGGAGAACTTTCTGCAGTTCTGCAAAGGTCACTTCTTGATGAGCATCTTCCAAAAGCACTGAAGTAAATGGGGAGATTTGTTTTGATCGTGCTGGTTTTGGTTTTGGGGGTGTTGGGGTGTTTTTTAATTTTTTTATTTTATTTGGGAACATGAGATTGTTTCTCCACATAAAACAGAAGTATAACTTTCAATGAACATAAACCTTATCAACTTCAGGTATTTAAAAGAATCACTGAAGAGTTTTGATTGAGACCACAGGTCATCTGAGCATTTGGACAATTCAAGGAGCTCCTACCTGATTCTCTCTGTCTCAGTGCAATTGCACATTTTCAACAGTTCAATTCCTAGACTGGTTTTAAAAGACATTATTTGTGCTATTGCCCATGTTACTTGTTTAGTTAGCAGCTGTCATGTGTCAGGATCAACTAAGCAATGATAATGTATGACAGAGTTATCTAAATTATACATTATTTGAAAGTGTTTAAAAAAATCACTGTGTCCATCATTCAAGTCTGTGTTATCCCGGAGGTGTATACCTGATGCTGCTGTGTCTTAGGCATATCCAGGACAGGCATTTTATCTCCTTTTGCTTACATTTCTGCATATGGAAATAGGGTAGTTGTTATGAGGGCTCTTTTGAGACTACGGCCCAGTTATAAAGTGTCGTGAGAAATGAAAGACTGAAAAGGAATATTATTAGAGTGAAATATCTCAGTAACAGTGTTGAAAGTGGCATGTTTGCATTTGCTGAAGTCCAGAGTGTCTGTGAATCACCAGTGACTGAGCTATGGACAAGAGGAGTCCATTGCTACTGCCAGTGTGAATGCAGTTAAAGGAACACCGACAACATGCACTACCTCCTTAGGAATAAAATGTGAATTACAAGTAGTTTTAGGTGTTGTGTTTGCCCTTGAATGTCCTCTGCTTATTTCTGTTATCTCAAAAACATGTTTCAAAATACCTTTGCTTCTCTTGCTGCAATGTAAAAGCCCAACAACTGACTGTCAGCTGCCGAATGAGTGTTGTAAAGTCCATCACTGTTAGAAGGTTGATAGTTTCACTTCAGCAGTCTTTCTGTAAGAAAGTGCATCATGATATTCTACATCATGCATCTTGTCAATAAATTTATCAGTTAAGTTTCAAGGAACAGAAGGCATCCTAAAGCAGTGTCAGTACCCACTCTCACAGCTTCCCCACACGCCCACTGGGACGTGCTAGCCTGCATCTGTGGTCCCTCTCTCTGCAGTCATTTGCTGTTTATGAAGTATAGAATCTTTATTTGCTTACAGTTATATCAAAAGCTGAAATGGGTGCTTTAGTGTTCAGATCCCAATTGGATTGAGCTAGGTTAATAATTGAGAAAATTTTTATTTAATCTGGAGGTGACTAGACATTATTGGTGCTATCTCACAGGTACATGATATCTTAGTTACTTTTGTCCATGGTTCTAAAATCAGGAATGAACCTCAATTTTCATCTACAACAACCTTATACTGGTGTAACTGCACTGGAGTGAGGAACCGACAAATGCTTATGAGTTGCAGTCCACATTTTGGGCTTCTCATGGGGTTTTCTTCATGCCAGGGTGGCTGAGCTAAAAATACTTGCTTGATGAGTTATATCAGAGCAGATGACAGAGGACCACTGATTACATACGGCATCAAAATCTCTAATGCAGGATCTTTTGCACTAAGTACTGAGGTGTTAATTTATCCAGATCAGATGTTAGCATATAATCGCATTCAGGTAGCTAGCACTGCTAAAAACTTCAGGGTTACCATTGCTTAGATTTTCTACAATAACAGTATCACAGGATCACAAAGGTTGGAAGAGACCTCAAAGGTCATTGAGTCCAACCTGTCACCACAGACAGACCTCATGACTAGACCATGGCACCAAGTGCCACATCCAATCCCCTCTTGAACACCTCGAGGGACAGTGACTCCACTACCTCCCTGGGCAGCCTATTCCAATGACTAATGACTCTCTCGGTGAAGAACTTTCTCCTCACCTTGAGCCTAAACTTCCCATGGCGCATTTGAGCGTTACTCTCTGATTCTATTTGAACTGTAGGTTCAGACCGAAAATTTTTGAAACACAGTTAAATCATCAAAAACATCAAAGACATTAGAACCAGAAATGTATAAGTTCATCACTTTATTTTATGTACCCAGTGATTTTGTAATCCTTTAGCTGGTGCTATATACCAGTGCCGGGTTCTGCACATTGGCCACAACAACCCCATGCAGTGCTACAGGCTGGGGTCAGAGTGGCTGGAGAGCAGCCAGGCAGAGAGGGACCTGGGAGTGTTGGTTGATGGTAGTCTGAACATGAGCCTGCAGTGTGCCCAGGCAGCCAAGAGGGCCAATGGCATCCTGGCCTGCATTAAGAACAGTGTGGCCAGCAGGAGCAGGGAGGTCATTCTGCCCCTGTCCACTGCACTGGTTAGGCCACACCTCGAGTACTGTGTCCAGTTCTGGGCCCCTCAGTTTAGGAAGGATGTTGACTTGCTGGAACATGTCCAGAGAAGGGCAACGAAGTTAGTGAGGGGCTTGGAACACAAACCCTATGAGGAGAGACTGAGGGAGCTGGGGCTGCTTAGCCTGGAGAGGAGGAGACTCAGGGGTGACCTCATTACTCTCCACAACTACCTGAAGGGGAGTTGTAAACAGGCAGATGTTGGTCTCTTCTCCCAGGCAGCCAGCACCAGAACAAGAGGACACAGTCTCAGGCTGCGCCAGGGGAAGTTCAGGCTGGAGGTCAGGAGGAAGTTTTACACGGAGAGAGTGATTGCCCATTGGAATGGGCTGCCCGGGGAGGTGGTGGAGTTGCCGTCACTGGAGGTGTTCAGGAGGAGACTTGACAGGGTGCTTGGTTACATGGGTTAGTTGATTGGGTGGTGTTGGGTGATAGGTTGGACGTGATGATCTTGAAGGTCTCTTCCAACCTGGTTTATTCTATTCTATTCTATTCTATTCTATACCTGAATTACTGTACCATTTTAGCAAGGCCTTACTCAAAATACCACTTATTACTTTAAGGGAGCAATGATTTCACCTAATTTTAAAACTTCTTAAATGAACTAAGCAGGAGCAGGAATGTCCTCACAGTCTTCTGATTGCTCTAACAAAATGAATTTAAATAGGAAAGCTGACTTAAGCAATTAGAGTTTTGTCAACATTTAGTTTTGTCCTGAATTGGAATGAAGAGGCAGAATATCAAAAACCTGTCTTAGCACAAGGAGTTCCAGAAACATTGAAACTTTTTAGTCTGACATATTTGATTGAAGAAGAACATCTAGACTTTTCTCAAATAGGAATTCAATTTCCAGGCAGCCAAACCTGAGCTGTAGCAGTACCTCACCAAATACTGTGGATGGGGGACACCATGGGATTTGCAGCCTGGTAGGGGGAAGTCCAGTCCTCTGAAGGATGGGGATGTGAGACAGTTAAACTACTGGTCTCATGAGAAATGGCTCTCAGCACTATTATTTGAATTGTGGGAAGACTGTACTTTCATCAGTAGTTCTTCAATTATCTTTCTGCAAACAACAGAAAATTATGTCCATTAAAAAGAAAAAAAAAATATCTGTGAGTTTAGCAGAAAAAAGGTGACTTTTTGATCTAAAACACATTCTTGAAAGATAAAATTAAGTGGTTTGTGCATAATTTTGAAGAAGAAGGGGGGGAAAAAAAAAAAAAAAGAAGGAAAATATGCAAACAAACTAAAAAATCCCAACAAAAATATATAAAGAACCCAACCCTCTTTGATGTGATTTCTGCATTTTCTTTCTGTTGG
Organism: Melanerpes aurifrons; assembly: GCA_011125475.1. Classification (NCBI taxonomy): domain Eukaryota; kingdom Metazoa; phylum Chordata; class Aves; order Piciformes; family Picidae; genus Melanerpes; species Melanerpes aurifrons. The sequence goes on along the minus strand of WWNC01000003.1, from coordinate 28,952,869 downwards.
ACCAGTGCTCTTCCAAAGAGCATATTCTGTACTAGGTTTTGAGACATTATAGCAGAGAACCCAACTTGTTTTTTCTTGTTGCATAATTTATGATGATGGGTTATTACAAATGAAATGCAGTAGTAATAACAAATGCAGTCTTCAGGCTTGAGCAAACTCAGTGACTTGGGCAACTCAGTTGCTTTGCTTAGACATGCAATATAAGTCTTTGTTTTAAATATATATCTCTCTCTCTGTGTATATATTTTTATATATTCATGTATCTATGATAATGTTTCACAGTTGTTTTTTTTTTCCCCAAGTGTTTTGAGTTAAACTGGTAAACTGGGCAGGACTAGATCAGAAAAAGAAAGTGATAAGTATACTTTAAAAAACTAAGAGCTTCCTAGACGTGGATGTGCAACATATACAATAACATGTCCTGAACAATTTACTTTAGGAGAGAGGAAGGAGCTGTGTTTCATCTCTGAGAATTTCTTGAATCTAGCAGAAAAGCAGTAATTGCAAGTGAATGACACCATCTGCCCATCTAAATGACTGTCTTTTTTATAGAGGAACCTTTCTGTATGCCTCCTTTTAATTCTTTATTTCTTTTTCATGTACTGTTTCCAGTACTGGGAGGAAGTTGTAAGGAACCCTGTCATGGTGACTTTGAGATGTCTGTTGTCCTCTTCTACCTTCTCCATACTCGTTCAGCTGTGATGTTAACACAATGCAGCCAGATTGTTTGCAATGGTGGTGCTAGTGGTGGTGGGAAATATGGTAAGAAAAAAGAAAAATAATTAAATATATAATCTTTTTAACACAACCTCATTTCTCTAGTCCCTTAGAGTGAGTAAGAGGAAAAAACAAAACAGTCTGAATATCAAGGAAATGGGAAAATCAAGAAAGGAAAGAACTCAGTTGGTTGAAATAAATTTTTTGGATGTCAAAACATAGATTTTCAAAAGTAGGTGAGAAGCATATTGTGATTTTCAACACGAAGACACATGTATATGACCAACTTCCCCTCTATCTTCCCTTCCCACTGTTTTGCTGAAGTCTTATCATCATTGAGGAACAGGAAAAGATGAGCCTGCAGTTGGGAGGGCAGAGAAATGACACTCAACTGAGATGGGAATCAAGTAGAAGGAATGCTTGATCAATTTAGCTTTGAATATGAAATAAAGAGGCAGAGGAGAAGAGAAGGAGAAACTCTCTTGAATGTTTTGTCAATTTGAAAGTGCAGCAGTACAGCAGAGCCTATACTTGATGTCCCTGATATGAATTTTGGGCCTTTCCTTCTCAGAGACCAATGGGAAAGGAAAGAAGAAAGGCAGAGGCGACATTTAACATTTCTCTCCCTAAAGAGCAGAAGGAAAGTGCTGTCAGATTCAAGGAAGTCAGAGGAATTCTGATGGTTACCACTCACCACTGGGAAAAAGGTTCATCCCTGCTTGTGTTTTAAACCAGACAAAGAGATCTTGATGGAAAGAGAAGTCATTACGTATCTTGCTGTAATGGATTTTAAATGCCTTTATTTACCAGTAGTGACAATAACTTCCTGTTGGTATGAAGACATCACTAGTTAAAGACAAAGGAATCTCTCAAATGTTGGTGCATGAGATCAAGAGATAATTCTCCTCTGTGTCTAGATTTACATTATTAATTCTGTTAATTATGGAGGTGAAAATTATCATCATCTGCCAGGGTAGCAAGCATCATTGCTGCAGAAGGCAAGAACTAACACTGTACAACTCAGCACAACAAATTCCATTTTCTCTTTAAATATCCCCAATATTTGACCCACAGAGACATTGACCAAAATCCAAAGTGTTTAATGCTAATGTAGCCTTTGCCAGACTTTACCTCATCCTTGTCTAGGCTGAAATCTGATCAGTCATGTAAATTCAGACTCTCTGACTAGAAAATGCTTGTGGATAAAATAGAGAAGAAATTAACTCAGTTGAGAAGTTTTATTTGTAGCCACATTTACATACTGAAATGCTATGAAACTGGTTTTTGTCCCTCTCTTTCTCCTCTTAGTTTCTAAAGATAGTTCTGCAGAATAGTTGGTATAGGAAGTCACCTCTGTTTATCATCTAGTTCAGCACCAGAAGAGGTTGGAGTTACTTTTGACATATGAAGTAAACTACTAAAATGAAGGAGATGGGAGCCAGTGAAGCCCTGCTGTTCTGTATCGGGGTTTGTTGTTGTCATTTTTTTGTGGGTGTTTGTTTATTTGTTTTGTGGTCAGTAAAAAGCAGGTTTCCTCATCATATATCCCACACTGTTTAGAAAAAATAAAATTGTTTTCATCAAAATAAAATTTCTACCTTCTTATTCCTGTTAAATATGGCATCCTAAAATTCAGTGGCAGACAGCAGTGGAATGATTGCTTCAAATACTGAAGTGCATGCTTTTTCAAGAAGATGGAGGGTTAAGTAAAAAGGACTCAGGTGTGGACTGCAGGAGCTCATCTCAGAATATACACTGGATTTTGGCTTAGCTTAAGCCAAGTACTTACTGAGATACAAGATGATGCATATCTCAGCAGTTAGCAAAACCTGGTTCCAGGTTCGGCTTCCCAAAATTTTTCCTGCTTTTAGGAATGCAGTTAAGTCTTTCACCTTAGGTTGTTATTGCCACAACCATGTCTTCTGTTCTGCTGTGAACTTTTCCAGCTCCACGTGTGAGGAACGGTGACAGACTGTTTTCAGTGGACATGTGAATTCCTTAACAATTGTAAAACTGACTACAGGAAATTACACAAATCTTGGCACTAAAAAAACAAACAAACAAACAAACCAAACTCAGAAGTCTCCCATGGTTTCACTACTGTCTCAACCTACAGATGTTCAAAAGTGATCAATAAGACTAATTAGCTTTTTCACCCCCCTTTTTTCTTTTTTTTTCCTTCTTCCTCTTTAGTGCTTAAATTTCTGGTTTCTTTTCACTTATCTTGTGTTTTTAAAATCTCCAGGGCTCAGGAGTTGGTTCACATTTTTAAGATTTTGTTCATTTCAACAGTTCAGTTCATGTCTGGAAAGGTGTTTATTTTATACCTGAAAGCTGTGATTTATCCATGTAACAGCAGAGCACTGGAAGGAGTCGTGGATCAACATAAAATATCCTGACACTCAAAGCACTTGCTGGAATTGGTAATATGGATTCATTACTGTTGTTCTACTGGCTTCTTTGAAATCAGCAAGTATATTGTAAAGGATATTATATATCTAAACAGAAGAAAAAAGTCTTGATAAAATGAGTGCAAATAACTAGTCTACTATAACAAGGGCAATGGGACTGGTGAGAGGCCTCAAGCACAAGCCCTACAAGGAGAGAATGAGGGAGCTGGGATTGTTTAGCCTAGAGAAGAGGAGGCTCAGGGCAGACCTTACTGCTCTCTGCAACTACCTGAAGGGTGGTTGTAGGCAGGAGGGGGTTGGTCTCTTCTCCCAGGCAACCAGCACTGGAACAAGAAGACACAGTCTCAAGCTGCACCAGGGGAAGTTTAGGCTGAAGGTGAGGAGAAAGTTTTTCACATACAGAGTTGTTAGACATTGGAATGTTCTGCCCAGGGAGGTGGTGGAGTCACCATCCCTCGAGGTGTTCAAGAGGGGATTGGATGTGGCACTTGGTGCCATGGTTTAGTAGTTATGAGGTCTTGGGTGACAGGTTGGACTTGATCTTTGAGATCTTTTCCAACTTTATTGATGCTATGATTCTATGACTCTATTCTATGAACAAAGATGGTTCTTAAACTGTGTAAGAATTTCTGGAAAATTATTTTTCACAGGCTATGTGCTAGTGAACTCTTTGATGCTTGCATCCCTGAGGATATGTACATCCTATAAAGTGTTCTTGGAGATATTTGCTATGAATTCACAAAGTTTAGCATCAGTTTTCTTCAGCTCTAAGCATCCTCTCAGAATCTCTCACTTGCTTTATGAGTGTAAAAGGTGATGGCCACTCAAGGAACCTGGAAGGCAGAGAGGCTTGAATAAGCATATTTGGTTTTTTTACCCACTGTTAAAGACAAGGGTTTCCTCATGTAAAAGGGCCAAAAAACATCTCAAATAGAAAAGATGAACCCTATGAGACATGCAGCAAAGAGCTCTCTGAGAGGATCTAGTGGCTTAAGAAAGACCCTTTGAATGATCAATTCCCTTATGTTGTTCATTGATTTTTCTCCTCAGTTTCCCTTATCTTTCCTTTCCTGTTGATATCTCTTTAATTGATTCCTGATTATAGATTACACCAGTTACAAACTGTTATTTGTCAAACAATGGAGCCAGTCTTCTCTCTGCAGCTTGGGAAAACACATGCAGCTCTTGATAATTTCAGGAGGTTCAAACCAAACAAACTGTAGAGAATGTAAGATGATCTTGTGTTAATTGGTAAAGAAAGATTCTGTATAGATTCTTCTTCAAGCAACTACCTTGTTTACACTTCCTGGCCTTTATACTGCTAGGAAATCCTGTATCCTGCAAGAATTACAATGCAGTAGATTCTGCAACTGAGTTCAAAATGTGCTTCACAGACTCATTATCAACTCCAGTTCTGTTTGCAATGCTTAGCATAAATTATTCAAGTGCTCCCCTCCCCCTTTATCTTTAACAGACACTGCAGAAAGTTCAGTGCTAGTGGTGTCACACTTCACTGTCAATCAGATAGGAGTACTAAAGGTATCTCACAATATTGGCAGTGCCCAAATGACCATATGAGTCTTAGCAGGCAGCTACCAAAAGCTGAACTGATAGTGACACGGGAGCAGCTCATCACCAATGATGGGCTGCATTCTGCTCACCAGAGTAAATAAGAAGGGAGTTATAAAGGGAGAGGTGATTGTTCTGAAACTGGCACAAACAAACCCTTTTAAATGCTTTTTGGTTTACTTTTGGATGTGCCCAGGTCTTACTGCTCCTTCTATGGGGAACCTGATGTGGTCTGCAACCACACTGTGAGCAAGCCCGGTGTAGTGTCAAAGGACTCTCCCCTTACAAGGCAGCATTCTGATCCGGATCTTTCCTTCCTTGGTGAAGCACTTACAAGAATAAACAGAACTATGATCTTGATCTCTACTTTCTTCTCCTTTCCTGTCATCTGCTCTGTCAGGTTCATAGCCAAAGTCCACCATGCCTAGGATAAGGCTCTGACTTGAAGGCATGTGCAAGAAGACTGTTTCTTTAAGGCCTCAGCCAGACATTTGATTTAGGTGCCTGGAGTAGACAGGTATGACTCCCAGCTCCAGCAAAGCAATAAACCAGAAAGCCTGCTTTAGAGGAAGGGTTGTCAAAGGCTAGCTCCAAGGCAGTCATCAGAGGGAGGCAGCAATAAAGTGTAGCTATAACAAGAAACCCGAACAAAGCTCTTAGTTTCAGTGGAACTGTCTGAATTATTCTTTTACACAAATCTTTTCTTTCATGTTTTAGTCTTACTATTCTCTTAATTCCACATTTCAAATATGATTTAAGGAAGCAACCTCTGCCAGGTTTTGTTGTGATTGATTTGTAAATCTGTGAGGACACGGTTGAGCTATATTTCTGACTATGTGCAGACTTTGTGATACATCACAGCCATGGGGTTTGCAGAAACCATATTTTAACTGTAGGGAAACAAATACATTTATTTGTTCATCACAGTCCCCATGGACCATCCATGTGATGGTTCAATACTGTTCTAAAAAATACAAGACAAAATCCAGGATATTGATGGCTACCTGTTTTGTCTTGAATTACTGTAGTTGTCAAGGATCAATATCAGTCCAAGGTGCAGGAGATCACAGGATCACAGGATATTAGGGGTTGGAAGGGACCTCCAATTTCTAGTCCAACTCCTCTACCAGAGCAGGACCATAGAATCTAGTGCAGATCACACAGGAATGCATCCAGATGGGTCTTGAAAGTCTCCAGAGAAGGAGACTCCACAGCCTCTCTGGGAAGCCCATTCCAGTGCTGTGAGACCCTCACAGTGAAGAAGTTCGTCTTCCTCATGTAGAAGTGGAACCTCCTGTGCTGTAGTTTACATCCATTGCCCCTTGTCCTATCACAGGGTGCAAATGAGAAGAGCCTGTCCCCCCTTCTTGACACCCAGCCCTCAGATATTTATAAATATTTAATAAATCGCCTCTCAGTATTCTCTTCCCCAGACTAAAAAGCACAGGGCATGTGCTCCAGTCCCTTAATCATCCTGGTAGCCCTGTCTTGGACTCTCTCAAGTAGATCCCTCTTGAACTGGAGAGCCCAGAACTGGATGCAATATTCCAGGTGAGGTCTCACCAGGGCAGAGTACAGGGGAAGAGAACCTCCCTCAATCTGCTGGACACATTCCTTGTAATATACCCCAGGATCCCATTGGCCTTCCTGGCCACAAGGGCACATTGCTGACCCATGGATAACTTGTTGCCCACCAGGACTCCCAGCTCCATCTCCACAGGGCTGCTCTGTAGCAAATCACCTCCTAACCTGTACTGGTGCGGCTTATCATTCCTTCCCAGATGCAGGACTCTGTACTTATCCTTGTTGGACCTCATTAGGTTCCTCTCTGTCCAGGTCTCAGTTTGTCCAAGTCTCACCAAATGGCCGCACAGCCTTCAGATGTATCAGCCAAGCCTCCCAGTTTGGTATCATCAGCAAACTTGCTGAACAGATACTCTGTCCCCTCATCAATGTCATTGATGAAGATGTTGAACAGGACTGGACCCAGCACTGCTCCCTGGGGGACATCACTAGTTACAAGTCTCCAGCTGGACTTGGCACCATTGTCCATCACTCTTTGGACTCTATTGGGTGACCAGTTCCTAATCCATCTCACTGTCTATTCTTCTATTCTGCACTTACTGAGCTTACTCACAAGGATGGTATGGGAAACAGTGTCAGAAGCCTTACTAAGGTCAGGGTAGACTACTGGTCTCCCTGCATCTACCCATTCAGCTATGACATCATGGAATACTATCAGATTAGTCAAGCAGGATTTGCCCTTGGTAAATCTATGCTGATTAATTATGATACTTTGCCATCTCCAAGAAGATGATCACATCTTCTTTTCCAAGTGCCTAGAGATGACTTCCAGAATGAGCTGCTCCACTGCTTTTCCAGGGATGGAGGTGAGACGCACTGGTCCATAGTTTCCTAGAACCTCTTTCTTGCCCTTTTTGAAGACTTTTTCCTCCAGCCCTCAGGCACCTCACCTGTACACCATGATTTTGCAAAGATGATGCAGAGTGGTAGAGCAACAACAACTTATATTCAATTTATGTAATTGATCCCTAACCCAGTCTTCATTGACTAGTGGAGTGTCTTCCTTCCTCCAGGCTTCTTCTTCTTCATACAGGTTCTGGAATTCATAAGGGAGTTCGATCTTAGGAGTAAAGACTGAAGCAAAGAAGGCATTCAGCAACTCTGCCTTCTCTGCATCCTTGGTTATCAGGGCTGCCTCCTCATAGAGCAGTGGGGCCACACCTTTCTTATTCTTCCTTTTCCTACTGACACATTTGAAGAAGCCCTTCTTGTTCTCCTTTACTTCCTTTGTCAGTTTTACTTCCAAGAGTGCTTTGGCTTTCCTTGTTGTTTTCCTACATACCCTGGCAACTACTCCATAGTTATTCCAAGTGACAAGTCCCTTCTTCCATGAGCTGTAGGTATCTTCTTTCCATGAGATTTCCTTCAGAACTCCTTGCTCATCTATGCAGGTCTCCTGGCACATCTACCCCACATTTTACTCAAGGGAACACGCCTCTCTTGGACTTGAAGGAAGTGACATTTAAAAATTTACCAACTTCCCTGGGCTCCTTTACCGTCACGACTCTTAGTCCACAGGAACCCTGCAAATATATCTCTGAAGAGTACAAAGTTATCCCTGTAGAAGTCCAGGGTTGTAATCCTGTTTCTACCCTGTATAATACTGAACTCCACCATGTCATGATCACTGTCATCAAGCCTGTTCCTGACCCTAACCTCCCCAACCAGTCCTTCTCTATTATTTAATACAAGGTCCAGCAGTGTGTCTCTTCTAATTGGCTCCTCCACTACCTGCATCAAGAAGTTATCATCACCATACTGCAACAGCCTTATGAACTGGCTGTGCCTGGCTGTGTGGGTTTGCCAGTAAATATCAGGGTGATTCAATACACCCATGAGTACCAAGGAGTGAGTTCTAGAGGCTACCTCTAGTTGACTGTAGCAAGTCTCATCAGCATCTTCTGCTTGTTATGGTGGTCTACAGTGCACACCCCCAGCAGTTTCATCTTCCTTTCCATATCCCTTAATTCTTACCCACAAGCTTCCCACCTGTTCTGCTTCCCCTACTGGGTGGAACTCAACACATTCCAGTTCTCTCGCACGTAGAGAGCAACATCACCACTTTGCCTTGTTGATCTGTCTTTTCTGAACAGTACACAGCCATCCATGACAAGACTCCAGTCCTGGGAACTGTCCCACCTGTGTTTCAGTGATTCTAATTATACCATAGCCATGAAGCCTAATGCAGGTCTCCAGCTCCTCCTGCTTATTCCCCATGCCCCAGGCTTTGGTATATATGCATTTCAGAGAGGGAGTTCTATTAGGTTTCACTCTTGCTGGCCACCCACTCCTGGCCACCTACATGTCCACCAACCTACCAGTGAGCCCTGCATGTGATGATGTTTTGTTGTTGTCTGTTAATACTATATGAGCCCCTGGCTCATCTCTGTGAAACTTAGACTGTGTTGCTGTGCTGCATGTTGCCAGCATGCTTACTAGCCACCCTTCACTCCCACTCTGGTGTGTCATCCTTCAGCCTATCACATGAAGGCCTGGTGATATCATTATCCCCCTTCTCTTTTGCATCTACTTGATGATTCCCAGGTTCTCCTGTGAGTCCTAACTCCTCAATAGCTCTTGCATCTTCCCCAACACATGGCTCATTATCGCCTACCTCCCCTGGGATACTAGTGGAACTGGCATACCACCTCACAAGCATCCCAGGTTTGTTCCCAGCCAGCATAATTATTCCCCTTCCCCCTTCAAATCTAGTTTAAAGCTCAATTAATGAGTCCAGCCAACCCCTGCAATATAAACCTCCTCCTCCTTTGAGAGAGGTGCACCTAATCTGCCACCAGCAGATCTGGCATCATATGAGGTGACCAACGGTCAAAAGTCCAAAGTCCTGTTGGAGGGCGCCGGCTCAAAGCCAAGAATTGATCTGGTGACTCCTCCTCAGTCTTTCTGGGTTGATCCCTGCAATTGGGAGGATAGAAGAGAACACTACCTGTGCTCCCACTCCCTTGACCAGTCGACCCCTGGACTTGAAGTTGCTTTTGATAGCCCTCAGGTTCCTTTTTTTAAGGTTGTCATTATCTATCTGGAAGGTTAATAATAAGTAATAATCTGTGGGCTGTACCAGAGTAGGAAGCCTTCTTACCATGTCCTTAACCTGGGCCCCAGGGAGACAGCAGGCTTCCCTTTCAAGTAAGTCAGGACTGCATATTGGACCTTCTGTTCCCGTCAGAAGGGAGTCACCTATAACAGTGACTCTTCTCTTTTTCTTTTTTTTTATAGAAGATGTTTGTATGCTAGGCCTTGGCTTCCTTGGTCTTGGGAATACTTCCAAGACAGATGATTCATCTTTCTCATTGTCTGTCTGCACTTGGAGGACATCATACCTGTTCTGCAAGGGCACCTGAGGGACTAGGGGAATAATTGAAGCAACACTCCTGCCACACTGGGCGGGAACTTCTTGCCACTCCCCCCAGTTGAGGGGGTGAGGGGAGGTGGGCAAGGCAGGAGTTTGCTTACTGCTTTGACCATGGACTTGCCTCCACTCCCTCGTTTCCCTTAGGTTACTGCGTTCAGTCTGGTGGAGCAAGGCTACTGGGGATACTTGACCTTTGGTACTTTCTAGTGGGTGTTCCTGACTCTTCCTCAGGACAGTGAGAGCCCAGCTCCAACAGTCAGTCTCATCCTCAGCTTCCCTAATGTTCCTAAGCCCGTCAAATTAATCTTTCAATCTTTCAACCTCACTTTGAAGCTTTGATGCACGGCTCAGTAGAAATTCTACCTGCTCGCAACATGCACAGCTCCTCTCTACCAAGGAGAGACTGAGGCAGTCACTACAGCCAGCAACCTGGATTATTGCATCCTCCTGTGGGAGCTCTGTCTGGGTTCCTACCTCCATTTTGGCTGGCATCAGGAACATCTCTTCTTCTGCCAGATCAAGACCATTATATTTTGACTGAGATGGTGAAAAGTAACTAATCTTTTGTTTTTGTTTGTTTGTTGTTTGGGTTTTGGGGTTTTGGTGTTGTTTTTTGGTTTCTTTTGCTTTTTTTTTTTTTTTCTTTTTTTTTAATCCTATCTGACTGCTGTCTGTTTTACCCAGGCTACTGCTGAGGCTTCTGCACTCTGCCACCTGATCCAGAGTGTGCTGCTTGGTGCAATCCAGTGAGAGACCTCTGTTGCTGAATTGTGGTCTCACAGTTTTTCATGTTTCCTCTGTGTTTAAATTTCCCCCAGTTGTCCCTAGCTACATCATCCTCCCAATCAAGCACACAAGAGGACAACCCTTCTGGTCCTCACTGTCTGTTCATGTCACCTGCCCTGAGAAAGCCCAAAAAAATAAACCAAAATAAAGCACTGCTCAGCTAGAGTCCACCAGAGCCAGTCCCAGAGTTGCCCTCTTGCTAAACTGTGGTCTCACAGGAGAATAGGGCAGAGCAGTATGTAATGAAAATATTAACTCATTTGAAGAATGTATAGCTAGCTATGGTGTGATGCATGTTGAAGGGAGAGTGCAGATCATATGAGAGTAGAACATGGCATTAGGATAGACTTGCTAAGAGATCCTGTGAAGTATCAGAGCAATATCCCCTTAAAGGCTTAAAACACGTCATAGACCAGCAGTACCATAGAGGAAGGAGCATGGCCTGTTTTGACATGTCATTGACTTTGAGTGGTGATCAACAGTGCCAAGTCCAGCTGGAGACCTGAGTCACAGTCCGGAGACATTAAATGTCTCAGTCCGGAGACACAGTTCTTTTAAATATTCCCATGTTGTGAAATTAGAGGCACAAACGAGGCCAAAGTATCAACAGCTACACTATTTATTACATAAATCAAGTGGACATAAGAAGGGGAGAGGGAGAAAAGAGAGAGAGAGAGAAGAGAGAGAGAAGAGGAAAGGAATTATATTAAGTAATGTGGACATAAAGTGGACATAAGAAGGGTAGAGGGAGAAAAGAGAGAGAGAGAGAAGAGAGAGAGAAGAGGAATTATATTACCACACCCCTCATCCCCCCCAAGACAGTTAAAGTCTGTGGAGGAAAGGTGCTGCAGATGTTGGGTTTGTAGAGGAATGGTGCTGAGGCTTTTGCTGGAGAACAGCTGTGGTCCTCTGGGGAGATGTTGGGTTGATACAGGAACGGTGCTGAGGCTCCTCTGGGCAGCCTGGGTCTGTAGAGAAAGGATGCTGAGGCTTTGGCTGGAGAAGAGCTGTGTTCCTCCGGGCAGCCTCTTTTCTCCGGAGCAACATTGTCCCGGCTTTCCCTTCTCAGCGGCAGAAGTTTCCTGTGTTTTCCTTCATCTCCGTTTTTCTCCTCTGTTTCTCTCTTCTCTGTTTCTCTCTACAAACCAGTAGTTGCTCCAGTCTTTTATACAGTTTTTAGTCCTTAGGTATGTATTCAAATATTGTCCCTCAGGAATTCCAGGGGCAGGAAATAATCCTTAGGTTCTGTATATTGCTGTGTGTTTGGGCAAGATTTTGGAGGGGGGGGGGGGGGAGGAATCTCTGTCTCCCCCGTCTCCATCCAGACAAGGCCCCCCACATTCCTTACACCTCAGGAAACAGGTGGTAAAACCCATTGTGTCACCCTTCCCAGGGTACTTGATGGGTGGAGATTATCTTGCCCTAAAGGCATGACGGCTGGGTCCTTGGGTCCATTGTTGTAGTCTCGTCGCGATGCAACCACAAGCTGATTTGCATCCAGGATTGGTAGACAGGATTCTTTCCACCTTATTTCCAGTGGCTCTGCTATCAGTTTATCTTTGTTGACTCACATCAAGAAAGACAAACTTATTAGTCTCTCACAACCTGTAACTAGTAGAGTCCCCCAGTGGAGGGATCAGTGGTGGGTCCAGTCCTGTTCAACATCTTCATCAATGGCTCAGCAAGCTTGCTGGTGATACCACACTGGGAGGCATGGCTGATGTACCTGAAGGCTGTGTGGCCATTTGGTGAGACCTGGACAGACTGGAGAGCTGGCCAAAGAGGAACCTAATGAGGTTCAACAAGGATAAGTCTCCTTTTCTGGAGACTTTCAAGACCCATCTGGATGCATGCCTGCGTGACGTGCACTAGATTCTATGGTCCTGGCAGAGGGGTTGGACTCAAAGACCTCCAGAAGTCACTTCCAACCCTTAACATCCTGTGATCCTGTAAACATTTTAGAAAAGCAGGCCCAAGACTCAAATTATGTGAACTGGAGGGAGGCAACAGACTCTCACCTTTGTGATTTCACAGTGAGACTCATGATAACTTTGCCATTTCCAATTACCTGCCGCCTTGCAATTGTTTGTCCATATAACAGGCATTTTTCTCTGACATTTAAAAAGAATAAATATTGTATCTTGATCGTGGAGTTGTGGAGAATGGCTGGTACACCTGAACCCTTAAAGAATGGGTGTGCAGAAATAAAAGAAGAGTACAAAAGTAATTTTTCAAAAAAACAAAGCAGAACAAAGTCATCCTCATGATGCTTTTTTTTGCCACAGGGCAAAAAAAGGAGAACAGACTCTTGTATTTCATTTTTCAGCACTTTGGGTTGCTGAAATACAAGCAGGTGAGAGATATGTCATATTCATTAAAGATAGATGTTTCATGCTTCTTTTAGGTCACTAAGAGATGGCATTCTGTGTGTGGTGATAACTAAGAGCATAAGACAGTGTTTCTACTGGTTTCCTGCATGCCACTATTGGACTGGATAGACTTAATCACCCTTCAGATACTGTATTTACTTCTCCTTCCTTATTTACTTTGTTTCTTTTATTTCACTTTAGGGGACTAGGCTGCAATTGACATTTCTTTCTTTTCAGCAGCTGCCTCCTCCCTCAATGCCTGGTCTCTGGGCACTGAGTTAAGCTAAACAGTGGAATGGACCTGCTGTAAATAGTGTTGATAAATTGGGTAGATAACACAGCATGGCCTGGTTTACCCCAGTGCGCAGAGTAATAAAAAGCAGATTCCACCTCTGAAAGGTCATTGTATTGACAAGGGGAATGATTGTGGGAATGGCACTTGTCACTAAAGCCACTTTTCCGCAAAAGATGCTGAAGGGATTATGCCTAGACCTTTTCCTCCCTTTCCTCACCCCTGAATTCTTATGATTTAATGGTGCTGAGCATGACCAAAGAGCTGACAATCCCATGTGCGATCAGGAAGGCTCCCCAAAACTCTCATAAACAGGCCAAGCCACAAATGGCCAGCTAGACGGGAGCTTTTCCAATTTAGCCAAGTGGGGTAGGCTTCCCAGAACTACCCTAGAAGTTCATAAGTTATTTGTTGCTTCATCCTGTGTAGGCCTTAGTGAGATGGATGGGGCTATCTATAAGCTACAATTATCCTGAATATTTCAGTGGTTTCATATGGTAATACAAAACCAATCCTTTCTTATTCTCTGTCTCTATGACTCAGTTCAAGCAAGGAAGAGAAGTGTAACAGCCAGCAGACAGTCCACACAACAGACATCACTGAAGCACTATTATAGAGGCTCTAGGTCACTTGTGAACCACAAACATTTGGACAAACTTGTGTCACGTACATCCTCAAAAAGTAGACACAATGGAGATCAAACAAAGGAGTTGCTCCAGTGGATAATTTGGAGTCTGAAGTCAGTTTAAGGAAACTACACTCAAAAGGATGGTCCTGTAAACCTATGTCTTCCCCTTTGAGAAGTCAGAACCAGTTGTGTAGGCAAATACTTCAAATCGGACATAGTAGAACAGAGAACACAATGGGGCTGGCATGTGTCTTCAGACAATAAAAAATGGAACAGTATTTGAGGTCTTGCCTAGACTCTTCATATCAAACCAGTTTTAAACAGCTTTGCAATTAACATACTCAACAGCAGGCCTAAAATCCAAATCTAACATGGTCTCATTGAAAAGTAAGGCATACAACTTGGTGGCTGAATGCAATATTCAAGACAATTGGCAATAGGATATGATATGATTATATGATAATTACCATGCTGTGTCATATCAAAGGTCCATGTAGTCCAATATCTTTCCCTGACACTGGCCAGTAGAGCATGCTTGGGAAAAACTGCCAGAACAAAGTGTCTGTGCAATGATTGTTCTTCCAGCCTCCAGCACTTCAGAGCTTACAGGATTCCTAAACCAAACTTGTACATAAAGCACTTTGTACATCAACAAGAAACTACCCATAAAGTAAAGCTGTTGCTCTTTGGTTGGAAAAAAACCATTGGTTCTCCCTAGAGAGGTTAAACAAATATGATAAAGCATTGATTCTCTAATTTTATTTCAAAAGTGATGTCCTTGGTGTATTGGGAAAGGGAGCATTTCTACAGCAGAGTGAGTTTCTTAGCTCTACAATGTATTGTTCTTACCCTAACAATATTATACAAGAGGTAGTTTTGTGAATGGGATAATCAATGGTCTTTGCCACTGTCTCTGTCTTTTGACTGTTTACTTGGCTAAAATTGAAAAAAAAAAAAAAGAAGAAGAAAAAACATTTCAGAAACGCTCATAACCTACTCACTGCTATGTGTAGAACTCTCTGTACTTGTTAGAAAATGAGCATGTTTGGGGAAATTCCTGTTTTGTGTTGAGAATTTGCCCACACAGAAGACAAGAGTCAACTTTCATCAACTTTCATAATTTACTACTATTCCAAATGCAAAGTAACATGGATTTGGAAGACTCAGTTAGATGGGGAACTACAGGGAAGGTGGCAAGTTTGACCAGAGTGGGAAACTGTAATGCCTTGGGAAGATAACAGTAAATTGGGTCAGGGGATGTCTGAGCAAGACCCAAACAATGCCCTTTGAAAATGTGATCTGTTTGTTTAACAGCTCTATTCCTGGATAGTCGTGTCATGAAGCCCAGAATTCCAATCCTTGCTTTGGCCACACAGCACAATCTTCCAGGGACCCAAGACAAGCTCATTAGATGGCAAGATTTGCACTCCTTGCAAGAAGCTGGTCCCCATCGAGTTCTGACAGTCTCAGCCAGCCTGTGCCATCTGGCTGGGAGAGTTCCCTAAACACAAAGAAAAGACCTTGTCAGAGCTCAGGCCACACAAAGGGAATATTTCCATGAGCTGGAATGGTGGTCACTGTGAAATTATTTGCTCCAGTGGCCACTTTGTCACAGATGTTGCTGAGGCCCATTGTGATTTCCAAGCATTTCTGGAAACCACAAATTGATTCAGTAATCAAAAAATAAGAGCATAAATAGAAAATCTCCCTAATGATTAATGTTCTTCCCATCCCTTGCCTCTGAATGCAAAACATTTCCTTATATCAGTGGGATGACCTGGACCTGAGTTTCTCTGAAGTTAGTTTGATTCAGTCTTGCAGGAGGCTCTAGGCTCTGACTGACAATGGGAAGACAGATAATAGGGCCCTCAGCAACTCACTCTCACCTTAGCTTCATCTGCTGGGCAACTATGGACTAATGCATTCAATGCCTATTGCTAAGGAAGTCAGGGTTATAAACATGATTTTCATAATTAGGTTTTAACATACATAGAAACCACCCAGCAGTAATAATAGTTTTTCACCAGAAGAGCCTTAAGACAGAGAGCAGCCTCTCTGAAGTGTTAAGAATCCCAGCACATTTATCTTAATAAGCTTTATTACAGCCTGCCAGTTTAAACCTAATGACTAATTTATTGTATAAAATACCAGCAATATATTTTTTGATTTTGCTAATTAATTATCTCAAACAAAGGTGATATTTATAAAACTGTCCAGAAATGGTATATGCATTAAAATTGCCTTGCAGCAGGAGATGAAATTATTACTAATATGGGATCAAATTATTACTGTATTGACTTAGTTATTTTATTACCTCATAATGGATTTCTTCATTATTTTCCCCGGGACTGTAGCATTCATGATTGCATTAAAGTCTGTTAATCTATGCAAATATCATTAGGAGCTACTAATAACCACAGCAACTTTCTTCAATTTCAAGGAATGTGGTAAGTACTCAACACATTGTTATGTTCTGTTAGTGTGATTGTATTAACTCAGTCTTTGAGAACTTGGGACAGTGGGTGGGCAGCAGACCCCTTTGAGCCTTTTCTCGCTTAAGACTAGACAAGGTGGAAGGTAAGATTTTGTTCTGCTTAAGGGGTGGCACAAGAGACACCATTTTCATCTCCACCACTTTAAACCTGCCCAATATCATCCAAGTTCCCTATTTAGTTTGAACAAGAGCCACATCTCTTTTTTTTTTGTTGTTGTTGTTGGTTTTGTTGTTGTTGTTTTCCCAGTCCTGCTATTTAGTCTCAAAGTTAATAGTCCCCACGTGGGCACATGTATTTTCAAGCTGCAGTGGGAAGCAGATACTTTCTAAAGGCTGGATATTGGGCTGGTGGCTTTTCTATGTGCAGGACAAGGCAGAAGCAAATAGAGTAGATGAGTTTTCAGTACTGAGGACAGCTTTTGGGTATCCCATGTGTGATCTAATGCCTTCACACTGATATTTCAGCAGTGCTCAGTGAACCATTTTCAAGAGGGCTGACCTGCAAGTGTGTATGTTTTCACTGACCACTTAAAAATGCAGAAAAATATTAAACTATGAATATTTGCCTTTCCAACATCATAAACACCTGAAAGATACATGCATAAATAGAAGAATAGTCAAGAAGTTAGGTGTGCAGTAACAAGTACACATCTGTTGACTGGCATCATTATTTATCCCTATTAGTGATTAGTCACATTTCACATTCTCCATGCTTAGATAATGAGGTTATAGTAGTAAGGTATACAAAATTAAATAGAAGAAAATCTGATTAAATTGGACCACTGAGTGACAAGAATTGAATTTCATCTCCTTACCCATACCTGTCTGTATGTCTTTCTAAATGATCTAGATCCATAGGTTATGCACAAGCAAGACAGTTCCAAGAGCAGCTTTACAGCAGTGGGTTCTAACTGATAAGTGCTATATTATTCCTGCAATACTAGGGCTTAGATCAGCCTCTCCTGTTATTTCTGAATGGCATCTAAAGATTCCTCTTCAAACTGACTTTAGACTGAAATGAGTTTAGGTCCAGTTAAAAGAGCTTCTGAGCTCTGTTGTGCCCTTGTTTTCTTCCATCAGTACATACACCAGAGATGAGAGGAAGACAGACTTTGGAAATGTTAAAGGCTTCAGGTTCTGACACAAAAGCTGCATCCTTAGCTATAAACAAGCAATACAGGCTTGAGATGGTGGCAACAAATCCTATACCCCCATAGATTCCTAGGATCCATATCTCCTCCTTTAAACAGTAACAAAATTATCCCTTCCAAAATCTCCGTTAGCAAAAATAAAGAAAAATCCTAGAATACTGCTTTTGTGTCAGTCCAAACTGGTGTTGGATTAGATATTTGCACCTCTGTAAGTGGATTAACAAAATGTGATTGTTCAGTCCTTGGCTGTCAAGCTGCATTTGGCTCAGAAAGGATGGTTTTAACTCAGAATTGCAGAACCACAGAATGAAACTGGTTAAAAGAGACCTCAAAGATCATCCCATTCAACAACTGACCCAGTATTGAAAGGTCAACACTAAACTGTGTCCCTATCTGCTTCTTGAACAATTCCAGGGATTGAGACAGCCAAGGACTGAACAATCACATTTTGTTAACCTGTGAATTTGCCTCCACTCACTCTTTTCATTTAGTTTTCTGCTTTCAGCCTCATTGGTGTGGGATACAGAGGCCAGAATATGTCCTCAGTGTCAGAATGTGTTAAAAATCAATTCCTTAGATGGAATCAGTCTTGGACATTGTGAAACCTTCAGCTTTTGAATGATGAGCTGACTTTGTTTGTTAAATAAAAGAGTCCTCAAACAATATTCAGAAAGGTAAAAGAGAAAAAGAAAACAAACAAAACCAAACACCAAAACCCCAACAACAAAAAAACTAACAAACCTAGCAACTAAACAAAAAAGCCAAAAAAGACCTCCCACATTATTTCTTCTTTCTTTGTTTGTTTATTTTTTAAGCTGTGACAATCCTTCCTGGTGGGAGGGAAAAAACAAGAGAAAAGCAAGCCCAGGAGAAATACAGGCAGTAAATTAGATGGATTGGTTGAAGCTGTTATACATTAATTGCATTTCAGGATCACCTGGGCCTCTATCAAGCAGCAGAGCCCCTGTCTGATGGCCGCTATACAAACACTGAGCAATGGATAGTAGCAAAGCAGCATTAATGGTTGTATGGAGGGTCTCTCCATCTGGTTTCCTTTCCCAGACTATTGCAGAATGCAGCCTCATTAATTTTCTAAGCTTAGAAAGGTTCTGTCAGTCAACACTCTTTCACAAAACTGCTGAGTGAACCTTCCAGGTCAATATGGTTGGGAGTTTAGAGGCTAGAAGCAAAAGAGGATTGTGTCCTTGCTTTTCACTAGACAAGGGTCTTAACATGAAAGAAAGTCTTAGGTCAGCCCTGCTATGGTGTTACAGTAGATTTGGAGATGAGAAGCCAGATATGATAAGAAGGCAAGTATCTATCAATTGCTACCTGAAGTATTAAGTTGGAAGAAGATGGGTCACACTAGAGAGTCATTTGGTGTTCAGCATCCCCTTTACGCCAAGCAGAGTGTGCAGTGGTTTAACTGAAAACAGCATATAAATGTATCTGCCTTTGACTGATGTGAAAGAAGGCAGCAAAGGTTTCTCCTTATTACTTAAATCAGACTTATTTGGAGTGGCTGGCATTGGTCTTGAATAGTTTGACACTTGCTAATAAAAAGCTTGCTTGGGTTTCTAACTCTCAGCTGAACTGGATGGGTTTAATGTAACTCAGAATGTGAAAAAAAAAGTCTGTATTCTAGTGATGATCTCAGTGCTGTCATCTTGAGCCCACCTCAAACAGCATTGTGTGAACATAATTATCCCGTGTAAATCAGAGCAGTTCCATTGACGGTGCTGGTATACACTGTCTGAGGACCTGGCTTAGCTGTGTTATGGCAGTGATCTGCACTGTCTAACCTCCCTGAATCCCTTGCTTGGATTGTACACATCAGTTAACTTCAAGCAAGACTTTCTCCCATTGTCTGAATGCTAATTGCACTTCTGTGCTGCAGCTTATATTAAAATTAATATATAATTAAAAAAAAAAAGAGAGAGATAATTGAACTGACCCAAAATATAACCCCTTTCCTTATTTCTTAAGCACTTGAATTTTAGCACAAATCTCTTTTACTGCAGGGGCTTATACTGTACCATCAGAAAATGCAAAGAGCAATTAAACATTTAACATGATCACAAGGAAAAGAGAAAAGCTGCTGTTTAAATGCATCAAGGAAACAAAAAAAAAGAAAAAAGAAAAAAGAAAAAAAAAAAAGAAGAAAACAAACACACACCCCCACCCCCCCCCAAACAAAGAAAAAAGTAAAAGGAAAGCTAGGAAAACCAACCATTGACTCAAACACAAGACTAAGAAAAATTTGCACTGTGGTCAGTTCAATTCAACAACTTTATATTTTGGGAATCTAGTACATTTAAAAAAAAAATAAAAATAAATAAATTTCTTCACTGAGTTACTCAGAAGGAATTTCAAACAATCATGAAGCCAGAAAGATAGCAGTTAGATGTAAATGTTTTCTAGAGAGTAGCAGCGTGATTCTCACATTCTCTTTTTTGTCTTTACTTGGGATGGGTACCTGGAGCTTGGACAATATCTGCTTCTGAAAATGACTGTACTGCATTTCCTCAAAAGGAAAGAAGAAACAACAGACTTCAAAAATCTGCACCCCTACTGACATTCTTCAGTTTTCTGTTTCACACACTTTTCTATTCTGTCAAAAGAACATAATCCAACATATGAGTCATCTTGGTCAGTGTTGCTACCTATACGCAAACTATTAATAAGAGGAATTACTTCTATTTGTCAATCTGTCTGTGAATGATAGACATGGGATTAAGTCACTAAATGATATTTGTTTTACGTAGTTTATAGAGAATATTTATTCAGTTGCAATAAGGACATCAGGGTCGTGCAGCCCAGTGTGAAACTGTGCAAACAACTGCATTATACAGTCCCATTCACAGGCATTGAGTCCCTATCACAAAAAGGGATCCTGTTTTGACATTCTGATTGTCCTAGAAGCCTGACTTAAAAATGTCCTCAGAATCTGTTTCACTGGTACAAAGGCACAGATAGCAACAGAAACTCAAAGAACTCTCACTTCCTGATAAGGGGTGGATGGGGAGAATAAATAAGTCAGGGATGGGACAAGTGTGGCTCAGTTGGTAGCACATAAAACCCTTAATAAGAAGGTTGTGAGTTCAAGCCTGCAGTGGGCAGTATTGTCTTCCCTACTCTAGTCCTGAGGTCTGTGGTGACAGGTTGGACTCGATGATCTTTGAGGTCTCTTCCAATCTTAGTGATACTGAATACTGACTGATGTCAATCTGACAAAGTCCTAACAAAGATACAGAGTAATTTGGGGGATCCTAATTTAGTAGTTTTTTCCAGGTCTTTTCATGAGACAGTGCTTATTTCAATTAAGCTTTTATCAGAACAGTCTTTTCAGTTCTAGTGAAAGATAGAGAAAGTGGA
The DNA here is from genome assembly GCA_011125475.1 of Melanerpes aurifrons. Classification (NCBI taxonomy): domain Eukaryota; kingdom Metazoa; phylum Chordata; class Aves; order Piciformes; family Picidae; genus Melanerpes; species Melanerpes aurifrons. Next base: position 28,932,120 of record WWNC01000003.1, on the reverse strand, counting down.
ACAATGATCAAACAAACAAACAAACAAACAAACCAGATACCTCCTCCACATTGTGGAGCATCTGGGTAGAAGCTGCTGAGATGACCTTTTTGGTAGTATTCAACACAAAGGTCTGCAAGAGGGTACTTTGGGGAGGCCACTGGGTCCATTACCCAGGATGTGAAATGATGGGAGAACAATGACATGAACCCAGTTCCCTGGATTTCAGGAGGATATTTGAATGCCACAAAAAGGCCTCTCTTTCATCCTGTCCTGGGACTCTTGCAAGTTTAGGATTTAGAGCACTGTGATTTTTCATATTCTAATGGAAATAATTTGAAAACATTTTTAGGTTGAATTCAGAGGGGGAAAGTCAGAAAACTGCTCAAATATCAGCTGCTTTCCATATGCAAAAGCATTTTCTTCCCAGCTCTTCCACTGACACTTAGAGTAAGGCATGCCTGGGACACACAAAGGCTCCTGTATTTGCCATCTCAATTTTTTCTTGGGTTGTAGTAGCCACACAAAGCAACATTTTCTCCAGAAGATTGTGCCACTAATACAATAAGGGTCTAATGTATTAATGAATAAGGATCTGTAATATGCTAATATTTCTGCATGACATTAATATTCCATTAGGCTAATGCATTATTATGCTAATGATTCTATTAAAAATGCAAAATATAATTATACATTCTGTATGGTTCCACTGTTGAAATCTGATTCCTGTCCTAGGCACACTTGTGTATGCATTTCAAAAATTTGTAATATCTACTGTGAAAAGTTAACTTGATCAATACCTGATGTATTTCATCACACTAACCAAGCAGCCCAGTCAGGACTCCCATACCTCCAAAACCATAACCAGGTGAAACAGATTAAGTGCTACAGCAAGTCTGCATTTCAGCTGTGGACGAGGCAGACTTATAGTTGTGCCTTATGCACACCTCTTCCTCTCTTGCTCTAGAGCCTTTACTCTCGCAGAGCAGCTGAGCAGTTGAGAGAGGTCCCTCTTCTTGGTGGAGATGTTGTGTGAGAAAGACCTTGTGAACTTATATCCCAGCAAGCTGATCCCAAAATGAAAGGTGATAGCTGAGATCTTTTGAGGAATGGGATTAAAGAAATTGTTTTGTCTGTAGTGCTCCATTTCAATAAATTTCATCAGTTCCCTATTCAGTGTGCTGTTTATACAGTTTGTTGTTTAATGCCTTATTTCCCCTGACATCATAAAGGAAGCCTAAGACACAGGCATAGCTAGCTGTGATTTCCCCCATACATCTAGTTCCCGACACTGGAGCACTGTGATGTCTACATCCCTCATTGGTTCCATCCCTGACTACCCTCCTGTTCTCTGTCACTGTTGAGAGAGAATTTGAAGAGTGCCTCCCACTCTCTATAAACATATCCACAGTCCTATGCATTTCTGAATAATGGCATTTGGAGGAGAGGTCTCCTGCAGTTCTTTCTACCACAGTTAAATGTTCACTTGATTGCTTTTAGATGGGCCAATTAAGAATGAAAAGGGAAAGCGAACAGCATGGTTTTGGTTTGTTTTTAAAATGTCAGGTTTGCCAAGTTTATTAAGCAGAATCTCATAATTGATACTGAATTTTCAAAGACTGGCTCTGATAAATTTTGGGAAAAGAAAGTGGAAAGTCATGTCCTTCCCTTTTCTTATTCCTCTGTTAGGATATGCTGCCCTATATCAATGTCTGTATCTCCTAATACCAGTCATTTAGCAGATGTTACAAAAGACATCTTTAATGAGAAGATCTATTCACATCCTTATTTGCCACTGGAAAGAGGCATGAAATTTAACAGAGGAAAGTCTCACTAAAAGAAATCCTGTTTAATGAGCAAAGAAAAGATGTAGAACTGCCTGTCTAGGGAGGCTGAGGCTCCTCATCAGTAGATACAGATTAAAAATTGGAGAAACAGGATTCAGTAATAATGTAGATTTAGCTGGTCCCACATTACGTTAGTTGAGCTAGACAGCTTCTCCAGCGTCCCAGAAGATCTTTGCTATGATTCTGACCCTTCTTTTACAGGAAACAGACCTAAGGCTTTGTGAAGTGACCTTAACTTCACAGACCTCAGAGTCAATTTGGTATCAAAAGAGCAAAAAGTTTGGCTCATAATTATCTTTAAGTAAGTGAATAATAAAAGGAACAGTTTACAAACACTTCATGCTCAGTGAAGCATGCTCAGTTTAAAAAGATTTAAGGCAACCACCTACATGCTTCATGCAACCTACCTATATTGCATGGCTTTGTGCGTAAATAAACTTGTTTTGTAGTGGCTGTCTTTTAGCAGTAAAGATTCTGCTACGACACCAAGCTGAGGGCAAGTGTTGGTTTGTTAGAGGGTAGGAGATCTCTGTCAAGACTTTGGGTTCTTTGACCATGCATGGATTAACAAGACACAAGGTATACTGGTAATGGATGGGCAAAGCTTGTCTCCTGTGGGAAAAAGTGTTCTGAGACAAGAGTTAATAGGATTCATTGAGAGGACTTTAAGCTAGGTCCAAAGAGGGATGGGGATGTACTTGGTCTGGCCAGAAAGGTGCCTCTGTGTAGTAGCTCAGTATTTGTGGGGCAATGTTCTAGTATTTTTGAGAATAAGAACGTCTACCTCCATGCAAGAGTGAAAACTACCCAGCTTGTTCTGGGTGTTATCTCAAAATATGTGGGGGAAATGAAGGCTATAAGAAGTAGTCAACTTGGATTCATAAGGAGAAGCCATGCCTGACTACTTTGATAGCCTTCTATGAGGGCATGATTGGATGGAAAAATGAAAGGAGGGCAGTGGAAGTTGCCTATTTTGCCTTCAGTGAGGCTTTCAACACCGTTTCCCACAGCATCCTCATGAACAAACTTAGGAAGTGTGGGTTAGATGAATGGATAGTGGGGTGGATTGAACATGGACTAAAAGCACTGAGAGGATTGTGATCAGTGACAGAGTCTAGTTGGAGGTCTGTAACAAGTGGTATCCCTCAAGGGTCAGTAATAAGTCCAGTTCTGTTCAATATTTTCATCAACAATATGGATGAAGGTATAGTTTCATAGTTTCATAGTTTCATTCAGGGTTGGAAGGGACCACAAGGATCATCTAGTTCCAACCCCCCTGCCATGGGCAGGGAAACCCCACACTAGATCAGGCTGGACAGAGCCTCATCCAGCCTGCTCTTAAACATCCCCAGGGATGGGGCCTCGACCACCTCCCTGGACAACACATTCCAGGGTCTCACCACTCTCATGGTGAAGAACCTCCTCCTCACATCTAGCCTGAATCTCCCCACCTCCAGCTTCATTCCATTCCCCCTAGTCCTATCACTACCTGACATCCTGAGCAGTCCCTCCCCAGCCTTCCTGTAGGCCCCCTTCAGATACTGGAAGGCCACAATTAGGTCACCTCGGAGCCTTCTCTTCTGCAGACTGAACAGCCCCAACTCCTTCAGTCTGCTCTCATAGGAGAGGTGCTCCAGCCCTCTGATCATCCTTGTGGCCCTTCTCTGGACACGTTCCAGCACCTCCACATCCCTCTTGTAATAGGGGCTCCAGAACTGGACACAGTACTCCAGGTGGGGTCTCACCAGGGCTGAGTAGAGGGGGAGGATCACCTCCCTCCACCTGCTAGCCACACTTCTCCTGATGCAGCCCAGGATCTGATTGGCCTTGCGGGCTGCAAGTGCACATTGGGAGCTCATGTTGAGCTTTTTGTCCACCAGCACCCCCAAGTCTCTCTCCTCAGGGCTACTTTCCAGCCAGTCACTGCCCAGCCTGGATTTGTGCCCGGGATTGCCTCGACCCAGATGCAGGACCCTGCACTTGCTCTTATTGAACTTCATGAGGTTGGCTTGTGCCCACCTCTCCAGCCTGTCAAGGTCCCTCTGGATGGCCTCCCTTCCCTCCAGTGTGTCTGCTGCACCACACAGCTTGGTGTCATCAGCAAACTTGCTGAGGGTGCACTCAATGCCACTGTCCATGTCACCCACAAAGATGTTGAACAAGACAGGTCCCAGGACTGATCCCTGAGGGACTCCGCTTGTCACTGGCCTCCACTGGGACCAGTGTATAGGAGTATAGGAGTACCTTCAACAAGTATGCTGGTGACACAAAACTGGGAGGAGTGGTGGACACACCATAAGTCTATGCTGCCATCCAGCATGACCTGGACAGGCAGAAAAGTTGGGCAGAGAGTCACCATATGAAATTCAACAAGGGCAAGAGTGAGATATTGCACCTAGGGAGGAATAATTTCATGGGTCGGTACAAGTTGGGGATTGACCTATGGAAATAGACCTGGGATTGCTGGTAGACCACAGGATGACCATGAGCCAACAATGTGCCCTGGAGGCCAAGAAAGCCAACGTCATCCTGAGATGCATCAAGAAGAGTGTGGTAAACAGATCAAGGGAGGTTTTCCTCCCACTCTACTCTGTATGCATGATACCTCATCTGGACTATTGTGTCCAGTTCTGGGCTCCAAGTTCAAGAAAGACAGGGAACTGCTTCAGAGGATTCATCAGAGGGTGACAAAGATGATCAGGGGACTAGGACATCTCTTTTCTGAAGAAAGTCTGAGGAACTTGGGGATTTCTAGCCTGGAGAAGAGAAGACTTAGGGGCTTAATAATGATGTTTTTAACTACTTCAAGGGTGGGTGTGAAGAAGTTCCATATAAACATGAGGAGGAACTTATTTGCTTTGAAGATGGCAGTGCACTGGAGCAGGCTGCCCAGAGAGGTAGTGGAGTCCTCATCTCTGAAATCATTCAAAGCTTACCTGGATGCCATCCTGTGCAACCTGCTTTATGTGAAACTGCTCTGGCAGGCGCATTGGACTAGATGACCTTCAGAGGTCCCTTCCAAACATTATCATTCTGTGATTCTGTGATGTGTAATACCTTACATATGTGACTCTCCAACTTGAATTTGTCATCATGGACACGGTGAACAAGTTTGGCACTCAATTACAGATTTGAAATAGTTTTATTTTTACTGCATTACCTAATTCATCTTCCAGACTTCAGTCTTTTCAAAATAGCAGTGCAATGATTATTTACACAGTAAAGACACAGAAAGCATTGAATTCCCAAGTTTGGTCTACAAAATTGGAAGCTCATATTCAAATATTTATACTGTCCATATGTTGAACTTGCTCTTGGTGTTCCAGCAGCCCCACAGCAAATTCCATTTATGTCATTGTCATTAGTGCCATGATTATTTTAATATATAACCTCTGTGCCAACATCTCTTGTGAATTCTCCAAGATTAACATCAGGTGGTTTCAAGCTGCTTCATCAACATGAGGATCAGTGGAGCTACACTGATTTACATCAACTAAGAATTTAACACAAAGTCCCATTTGAAAGTAACAGAAAGCTTTTTGCTGGACTCTCTCTCCCTTGGAGAGAGAATATTTTTTAGAGGAAAGATGTTATTTGGTATGCTTCCTTATGTAACAGCACTGTTAGCGAAATATTGAGATCAAAAGATGTTATTAGGCCTGGAAAGGTTCAAGGTGCTGAAGCGAGCAACCTCTCCACAGCATGACTTTTTGCTCTTGTTGAACAAGTACACACAAATAATGGGATTTTAGGAACATTTGCTCTTCAGTGAAGATATCTTCAATCTAAATTTGTGTGGAACAAAAGCTGAAATGTAAATTATGACTCCAGTCTTTGATTTTGCCTCTGCTAATCTACCTAGCAGAAATCTCCTTGTCCTGCCTCTCACCCATACTTCTCTTTCAACACTTCTGAAATATTTCTTTTTCTTCTCAAATCACAATCAGACTAGGAGTCAGTCAATTGTCTTCTTGTTAAAATGGCATGTTGGATATTTTGCTTCACTTCTAGTTGGTCCATCCACAAACTGGCATTTGTATTTTTCCCATATTTCAGGAAGTAACTCTACTGGCATGTGCATGACTGGAAATCTATTCCTCAGCTCACTCTTGGAGATTAAGGCACATCAAATCTAAATGGTAATTGTGCTTCACATCCCCAGTGACTGCAGAAACTCCTGTTCAGACAGTTCAATGAAGACAGTGGCTCCTCTTTTTTTAACCTCTATTTTGTAGTGAGGTGCCACTTCTTCACTGCCACTATCTTGTGAAATATCTTTACCCATCTGCTACATTGGGACCACTCATGATGTTCTGTGTGTCTTCGCATGCTGTCTTGTCACAGGGCATGAGCACAAATGGACAGCAGTACTCCTGTGTGCTTCAGACATAACCATAGATCTGTTGGAGTAGTTCACAGCTGTTTCAGCATTGCTATTTGTCAAACCATTACTATTTTTAAGAAGTGTGTGGGCTGAAGATCAAGAAATGCCCTTGTGGGTGGTGGGTTGGGCCTGGAGGGAAAGGTAGGTCAGGTTCTGTTGCACACCTCTGTCTTAAAGCCTAGCCTCTGCAAGCTGCCAAAAGGAGGGTTTGCTGCAGGAATCATGAGCTGCAGAAGCATGCAGCATTCAGTCTGTGAGTGGGTTTGTCCTCTTGAGCTTGCTTCACACCAAAATTAATAAGCAAAGATTGGCCTGTAAATCTTACACAGATTACAACTCCCTCTCCATAAAATGTTCTTCCTTTTGACAGAGAAGTATTTTTCCCCTCTAACTTTCTCATTATTTTTTCTCTCTAGATCTAACTTTTCTGCAGTCAGAATGCAGGAAAGTGTATAAATTCAGGGTGAGAGGATTTGCTCTCTAGGCAAAGAAAACACCGGAGGTTAATTAAAAACAAAAGGAGGCATAACAAACAACACTACTCTCTACCCACATGGATTCTTCAAGCCCAGGGGTACATGCAGAAGTAGAGTTAAATAGGACCAGGATGAAGAAAAGAGCCCTGGAGGAGAAAAGGGTTTGTAATCTTTGAACAAAAGAAAAGGTGGGTGTAGACTATCCCATCGCTGTAATCCCAGTGGCAATTTCATCTAGGCCTGTTATTTCTTAATGAATTTTTTTCCATCTTTAATTTGATGGATCTTCTTTCCCAAATGAAGACTAAGATGGCAAGGGGTAGGGGAAACAGAATAGAGGGTAAAGATCTAGTCCCCTGACAATATTTCTTTTTTAATTTGTTTCTTTCTCTCTTACCTGATTGCCAAAAATCTCTTTCCCAGACTTTTCACTGTTCTTTTACTAATATTATAGTTTAAAAATATGTGTTCTACATGAACACAGGGAAATAAGACCAATGTCAAACCAGGCTATCTAGCCCAATACCTTTAATCCACAGGATCTAAGGTATAAGAGTTAGGAGTATAAGAACGAAAAGACATACTGCACTATTTTGCCTGTGACACAGACTTGGGGTTTCCTTATAATTAGTTTCCCTGGGGGACAGCTTTCATCCATTAATTTCTCATTATTCTTTTGCATCTACGTAAAATTTTAGATTTACAATTCCCTGCAGCAAGAAGTTCTGCAGATCAATTAAACTTTGGGTGAACAGTGTTCTCCAGGTGTTCAATACTATGGCCACATGCCACTTTTATGTTCCATTGTCACTTTCCATTATGTAATGTTTTCCTTGTTGCCTTTTTTTCACTCTTCCCAGTCTCCCTCATTTGTGTTTGATCTCTCTCATTTCCTGATCATTGCTCTGACATGGAATCGGTAGACTAGAGTCTTGAATGGGAAGGGACTATTTAGCAGATGTCTCCAAACATCAGCTGAAGTTAAGAAAACAGATTAACAAATATTTGGTACAGTGCCCAAAGCTCTGTGCTGTGTGTCAAGGTTTATATCACTTGGACCACACCTAAGTGGTTACAACAAGCCATAACACTGTTTAAAGCAAAAAGTCACAAAGCTGTTATATCAAGGAACAGGCATGTCAGGGGCAGGATGAGCTTTGGGAATATCCAGTCTTAGTAGTATAGTTTATATAAAATATAGTCCTTATTATAAAGAATAGGGACATCTCCACCAAAATGTTCATCACAGACTGATGTTCAATCCAATCTGAAGAGCAGGCTAGTCCATTTTGGTTGCTAGGGTTTCACACCTCTCCTCCTCTCCCTCTTTCAATCATATACATGCCTCCCATTAGAGGAGTAAACTTTGAGTGAAATTCAGGTAGTGATAGGACTAGGGGGAATAGAATGAAGCTGGAGGTGGGGAGATTCAGGCTGGATGTGAGGAGGAGGTGGTGAAACCCTGGAATGGGTTGTCCAGGGAGGTGGTTGAGGCCCCATCCCTGGAGGTGTTTAAGACCAGGCTGGACGAGGCTCTGTCCAGCCTGATGTAGTGTGGGGTGTCCCTGCCCATGGCAGGGGGGTTGGAACTAGATGATCCTTGTGGCCCCTTCCAACCCTGACTGATACTATGATACTATGAAATATATTGAACATCTGTACATTACATCCTACTGGCCATATCTTGACAGTATGCTTCAGTCAATAACAATGCAATATTAAAGGTTAATGGCACAACCATGCAGAGTAATGAGGGAAAGCAATTTCTCTCACTATTTAGCCATTTACTAATCGATTGAATATAAAATCATCAAGTCAAAAACACGGTGAGCAGGCTAAGTCCAAGAGGTGCTGACATGCATCCCTGTAATATAGCGATTCTGCTCAGATGGCTGACAAAATGTCTAAGCAAATATATAGAGTTCAGTTCTGCTCAATGTTCAGACAGTGTTCAGACAGTGTAGAACAAAAGAAATAAACCTGGACATTGGAAAAATATGAGTAAGGAGATGGAAGGTAAGAGAGCACTGTCTGGGTCCATGCAGTGAGTATCAGTTAAGGCATGTTGTTTCAGTGAAACAATTAATACAGGTGTATCTGTTTCTATGCACTCTGTCTCCAGAGTGCAATTCCATTTTGTAGACCTTCCTTCGAGAATCTCTACAGGCTCAGAAAACTTGTGTGGTTCTGGTGAGCTGTCCCCAGAGAAGATTAGGATGGACAAATTTCATTTACAATCAGGCAGAAAGTGAAACCCAAATATATCCTTAGATTAAGCACCAGAATGAGGATAGAAGCCAACCTCTATTCTCTCCTTGAGAAACAAGGGAAGGGCTCAGATCTGCTACATGCAAAGCCTGAAGACTAGGTGTGGACAGGAAAAGGACATTTCAAAAAATGGGAGATGGAATTTTTGCATTTTTTTCTTAAATTTGAAATAAGAGAAAAAATATAAATTGCTGCTCAAAAAAAAAAAAACCAAAAAAAAAACCCACAAAAAAACAGAGGACAAAGTTAGTGAGGATTTCCCAAGAAGCAGAAGGAATTCTAACAGTGAGGGTCACTATTTTGGCTTCTTACACAAGCAACTGCAGATTGATGTGACAGGAAGTATCAATACTCCTCTAAAAAGAAATAAGGATGTCTCTTTGTAGTACAGTTCCTAGACCCTGCAACATATACCCTGCAAAAGGTATATAAACCGTGGATCAGACCATTGGACAAAAAGTGGCAAACTCTGGTTGATTGTCACCTGGTGAAGTGTCTGGGTTTATTAAACCATAGGCATTCTGCACAAGCTGTAGAGAGGTAGGGAAAAGGCAACCACATACCATATCCCAAGAGCAATCTTAAGTCCTAAGGAAAATCACTGGGACTGCAGTAGAGATGAGCCAGTGAGATGTGGAGCTCAGAACATGGAGAAAGAAGGATGAGATGGCAAAGCCTGCTCTTTTTCTTTAATTTTCATTTTTAATTATTTTATTGCAGCTGTTACAAGTGTAATCCTACAACTGCAGAGTGTAAATCCTGCACAAACCCCAACAATTATTGCATCTGGATGCCTCTGGGTGGTTTTGTAATCTCCCTGCCATTCTTCAGCTGTTGAAAACCAGGAGGCGAAGGAAAAAAGAGATAGCAAGAGGGAAAGCTGTCCTCTAGCAAAATCCTGATCCAAAAGCTCAAAGATTTTCCCAGCATTTGGTGCCTCATGAACACTGTCCAAAGTATGAGGGAAGGAGATGCTGGTTTCTTCTAAAACTCCTTTCCTCTTTTTTAAAAACTGATTTCAATTAACAATGGAAAAACATGAAATTATTTTCCTTCATTTTGAGTTCAAGGCTTGCTAGCAAAGCGTCCCTAGCACCAGGATACCTCTTCTGCTTTTGTCTGGATGCTGAGGTTGAGCTTCCAAAAAGAGGCACAGGGTGTGTGAGCAGAGAGAGAGAACATTTTTTTCTTTTAGTCTGTGGAGTGTGATGATTTCTTCAAGTAGTATGAATGAGAAATGCAGAAGTCTTCAACAATCATTGCTGCATCCAGGGCAGCTCAGAGAGGAAGAGACATAAGCACATCCTTGCATAAGCACATCTGCTTAGCTAAATGGGCTGCTCATGACTAGGGATGCATCTGTGCAGCATCTAACCCAATGGGGCTTCTAACTGTGACCATAATAGAAATAACATATAGTAATAAAGTAAATAGGCAGTATAACTGTCTTCTGCAATGTTGTTCTCAAGGCTTAATGAGATGCCAAGGCTGAAAAAACAAACAAACAAACAAACAAAAGTCTCCAAGTGGTATTAAAATGTCTTTCAATTTTAATAATTTAAGGGACATACTAGTGAGAAAAATAATGAAACTTTAAAATGTATTGCTTTTCAGCATGATGGCCCCTCCCTCAGACTGTCCTGCTTGTTTCCTAGGCTAAAGCAGAGCATTTTAATAAGTTCTTGGGGCAGAAATAAGTTTGGGGTTTTTTAGTGGTTTGTTTGTTGGTTGATTGATTTTTATTCTGTTTTATTTTTTAAAATTTTATTTAGTTTAGTTTGTCTTTAGAAAAACTGATTTATTTGGGGGTATTCTGCTTTTGTGAATAAATTTCCTTCCCTTCTTCATCTCTTTTGCCCTTTTTCTCTCCCTCTCTCCTTCCATGTCTGTTTCTCCCTCAGTCTCGTTCATTTTTTCTCTCACTCTTCTTCCTGGTTCAAAAAGCCCTAGAATGTCTCCTTGAGTGTTAAGGACAAACTGGCAATAATTTATGTTATAGCGTGATATGAAAAAAATTACATTACACTATAAATTATAACATGAAGGGTGAAATGCCAGGAAGGATGCCAAATGTCGGTGGAAGTCCCATTAGACCACAGAGTTCTATTGCCTTCTGTTTCCCACAGAAGTCTTGGAAGGTTTACATGAAACTGTTTGCTGTAAAGGGGGAAGAGGTTGGAGTGGGGAGGAAGGGGAAGTGCAATATAACACATAAAGTGTACAATCATTCAGCTAGAGATAGGAATTTTTGCTGATGTCCAAAAGGAAAGGTGACTTTTCTATAGAACTGTAGGTATTTCAGAATAGTGATAACTTAATGATACCTCAAGCTGTAAGAAGGGCTGTAGGAAGTAGCTGTGTTGTGTGTGTGTAGTGCTGTTATTTGATTGCTTTTGGATTTTATAATCCCAGAGAAGTTCCTGTGAGAATAACAGAGACTTCAGATAGCCCAGCTCATTATTGTAGACCCTGAGTACTGTTTGAGGCTATGCCAGGCTCTGCTTGAAGATGTGCCATGCTTTTTTCTTCTCTGTGAAAAGGACTAACTAGGTGTCAAAATTATGAAGGGGTCTTAGAGAAAAATGACACTAAGAGGAGATGGGAATCTGGAGCCCATTTCTGATCTTGTGGTGTGGGCTATTGTTCATGATGTCAGGTGGCTGCAGAGGCAAAGGAGAAGGGTCATTTCATACTTGCTACTCCACGCTTCTTCTAACATTCACCAGAAGGCACTACAAGGCAGATCTGTGCAGTCATACTCAGCTGCCAGTGTTGGTTCTGGCATATTTGTGTTATCTGTCCCCTGATTATTACCTAATTCAGTCTGCATAAAAGTTTTCCCATTCTTTTTTGTCACCTGATCTCATCCTAGATCAAATGTCATCACATCTTCCTTAGATGTGATGACAAAGGTGGGACAAATGAACTATGTTGTGCACCAGGCTATAGACTGTTGATGCAGAGAGGGTCAGCTTACCCTAGGGTGGAACGGCTGGCAAACTTGCTATTTCATTCCTATCTCCTGTCTGGTGAAATTACTAAATATAAAACTGTGAGCCAAATTTTATAACCCTACATTGTTAGTGGAAAAGATAGAATTCTTTATGAGTATCAAGTGACAAAAATGAGATGAGTTGATTGTAAGAAGAAAATATTTTTATGATGTACTAAGAACAAGAATATGTCTGATCTCCTTTAAAGATAAAGAAAAGAGAGGAAAAAAAGAAGAAGAAGAAGAAGAAAAAATGGATCATTATTTTCCTTAAACAAACAAACAAACAAACAAAACACCCAAAACACCCCCACAAACCTCAAAACCATACCCAACGTTCTAATCAATGGAGAGAAAAGCAGCTTTGAGTGCCTTATTGAACTGACCTGCAGAAAAAGCTTCAGAGCTTGAAGCCCAAACAAGTCCCTGATAAGATGTGAAATGCAATGGAAAAATCATTTAGAGAAAACAACACAGAAGCTGATTTTGCTCTAGTTTTACAGGTCAGTTCAATAAGGGTTCCTGAACTCTCTTTTCTGTGTAATTCTAAAGAAGGGTCATTTAATTAATATATTTACCTGGAGGAAGAAAAAAGAAGAGCAAGGTGGGGAAGAAAACAAACTTTAAACAAAGATTGTATTTTTCATTTTGTATTGTAGGTTTTGAATGAGTCTGTCTATCACATAAGCTCTTCGGGTACCCACAACCCTTCCTTCCACAAAGTTGCTGCCTTAGCTTCATCCCATGATTTGGTGTATAAATTATCACAAAAACAATGGAATCCAGAAATGAAAAACACATCCAAGCACAATTTTTACTCATGTTTTTCATCTTTAGTCCTTTGTGATTCCTTTACTATGTTTTCAACCAGCCTTCCTTATTTGAAGTTGAAAGGCAGTGCAAACATTTTCATATCCTTCTGCTAGACTTCAGAAGAGTATCTGGTATTGTTCAGGATATCCCCTTCTGTGGGACTTCTAGATGTAAAACCAAAGGAGTTTGCAACAGCGCTTATCCATGCTCTTGGTTCCTGCCTTTGCTGTGCATCCCCTCTTGGACATGACACAGGTGTGCAAACCTAAGCATGCTGCAGTCTCCAGAGTCCATAGCATCTCCATGGTCTCTAGTGGAGGAATCTTGGGCTGACGCTGACACTCTCACTCCATCTCTTGACATCTCTATTCTCATGCAGGCAGGGTTGATGAGGGAATATGCAGGAAAACAGTTCATCTGCCCCTATTATTGAACAAGGGAGACTATGCCCATCACTCAGTGCCTAGCCTGGGATATTGAAAAGGTGACTTTTGTGATAAAGACTTGTTGTCTCTGCAAGACCTTGCTTAACATGGTCACTAAAGCCTTTTCACACCACTGTAGACAGTTCTGCCACAAAAAGACAAAAACTTTCTGCAGGCCCAAGTAATCTGAGAGGGTCCCCTGTGCAGTACCCTATGAATTATCTAGGTCACTGCTGAGGAACTATAGTAGTAATCATAATAGTAAGGATTTGTGTGCAAGAATAGGGCAAACCCACTTTAAATAGTGTGTAGGCCTTCTGGTGGTGCTCCCCATTTAAAAGCCATGCTGGAGGTGATTCTGGTATGTTTGCATGCATATTATAAATGGAGTTATTGGTGCCATCTGTGTTCCTATAGCTTTTCAATGGGTTTGTTTGTTTTTTTTTTGTATCACTGAAAGAGAAGAAGCATTCCTCCTATTCTCTTCCTAACGTTTATTAAAAGGGTGTTGTGCACAGAGGGAAGACAAGGGTTAACAGAAAAACTTTTCAAGGTGAGAGGGAGAGCTAAGCTTCCTGCTCTCAGGGAAGCAGACCTGTGGAGAAGTGGGAAGAAAGGCTTTCTCCCCCCACCTCACCATAATGTGTTCTGCTTCAAAAAACCCTAACAACAGCAAACAAAACAAAAAAAATCCGAAAGTTGGTTGGATTTTTTTTTTTTTAATGTTCTTCCAAATATCACTTCTGCTTGTCACAATATTTATAAAAACCCTCTTGCTATCTCAAGCTGCACAGCCTTTGGCTCAGGTTCCTGCTTATGCAAAACAGGGTCATAAACATGTCGCTGTGTATTTGATAAATCCATCTTCCTCTTGTCATTGTCACCAAGAAGCTGAGATGACGGGAGATTACTCCGTCAAATCACTGTGGAAACGCCTGCAGAGTTTATGAATTTTCATAGGATGCAAGTCCTCTTTAATGGGAAGTGAGGCCCAGTGAAAGCTTACCATTTTTAAGGAAAAGTGTCTGCATCTGTGTGTGGGAATATACTCCATGGCCAAATCTTTACCTAACATACAGTAGCAGTTACACCAATGTATCCCAGTTGAGAGCATCACTGTGAGTTTGTGCCCATTTCTTTCTATGTGTTTCTATGACCCCAATTCACATTTATATTAAGGCTCCCTTAAGCCATAGTAGATGTGTAAAAGAGGAGTTAAATATGTGCAAATGCCATTAGAGTGTATTTACTGGTCTAACAAATTTCCTGTGAGAATTTTCATTACCATATTTGAAATGCTTTTTTCTGACCCCTCCTCCTTTTTCTGCAATCCAGTAAAGATGCCAACCCATCTTCAGTGAGAATTGCCTCTATGTCAGGGTTCAAAGCCAGCTGGCTTTTTCTTTCTGTAGCAAAGATTAAAAACAAACACAATTCACAGTCTTACAAACAGGAAAAATGTCCTTTTCTCACTCCTCTCTAGACTAAAATGGCTGAAGCAATTATGCTCAAACTTTAGCAAAATAGGAGAAAATATCAACATGGATGTTAACCTTCAAGTGTGAAACTCATTTGTGCCAGGCCCTGAACACTGTTGAAATTTAAGAGGTCCTTTGGTATGGTAGTACAATGTTCAATGTAGGATCAAGCTCCTCTCTGGAGATTGCCAGTGCATCACAGTGAATGGACAGCTTACGGAGACAAACCAGAGTAGATCTGGCTGCCACTTTGCAGGACAAGGATATAACAGCTAAGACATTGTAGGGAAATCACCAGAGTGTGAGTTAGAAGGCACCTCCAAAGGTCCAGGCTCTCCTTCAAAACAGGATTGTCACACATAGGTGGTTAGGTTAAAAGTGGTTTGATCTAGCTGTGTCTCATGGAAATTCATGGTAAGTTCATGGAAGGGATTTGCAGAGTTCTCAAGTGTCTTACAGCAATTCAGTAAGAATAGGTACGTAAGACTTCTTTCTTTGCAAGACAGAGATAGAGAGCATGTCTGTGCACTGGGTCCAGGATATCTTGTGACTTAGGGTCATTCACTGAAGCCATCCATGCTCAAAGCACCACACAGGTCAGGCTTAAACTGAGTTGTTGCCTGCAGTGGAGGTGTGCAGGCCATATGGCTACAGCTGAGCTTACCCTCCAGCATGTCACCCAGATACCACTAGCAGCTGAACACTACAGAAACACTGAGTTCAACAGAATAGCAGATGGTGACATCTTCAGCAGTTCAGTGGGATTTTTCCAACTTTCCAGTGCCATCTATGCTTCTGCTAACACCCAGCCTGGGGAGTATAGAGCCAGATCTGCTATATAGAATTTTGGAGTTTATTATGGTAGTCTGTCCTGTCATCCCAGGGCATTCTCTTCCCATTGAAGTTATTTTACCATCAGTTTCCATCAAATTCAAGTAGCAAAACCTGCTGCTCAAGTAAACAGTGTGAAAGGCTTTTAAAGCAATACCTCTGTTTTATAATTCTATTACACATCCCAGAAGACTGGAATCTGGCCAACGTGGTGCCCATCCACAAGAAGGGCTGGTTGGATGAGCCAGGGAATTATAGGCCTGTCAGCCTGACCTCAGTGCCAGGCAAGACCATGGAACAGGTCATCCTGAGTGCAATCACACAGCACTTAGAGGATGGCCAAGGGATCAGGCCCAGCCAGTATGGATTTAGGAAGGGCAGGTCCTGCCTCACCAACCTGATCCCCCTCTATGACCAGGTGACTGCCTGGTGGATGTGGGGAGGCCTGTGGATGTAGTCTACCTGGACTTCAGCAACACCTTTGACACTGTCCCCCATAGCAAACTCCTGGCCAAGTTGTCAGCGCAAGGCTTGGACGGGAGCACACTGCATTGGATTAGGAACTGGTTGGAGGGCCGAGCCCAGAGAGTGGTGGTGAATGGTGCCACATCCAGCTGGCGGCCAGTCACTAGTGGTGTGCCCCAGGGATCAGTGCTGGGCCCTGTGCTCTTTAACATCTTTATTGATGATCTGGATGAGGGCATTGAGTCCATCATCAGTAAATTTGCTGACGACACCAAGCTGGGGGCAGGAGTTGATCTGCTGGAGGGTAGAGAGGCTCTGCAGAGGAACCTCAACAGGCTGGACAGATGGGCAGAGTCCAACGGCATGAGATTTAACACATCCAAGTGCTGGGTTCTGCACATTGGCCACAACAACCCCATGCAGTGCTACAGGCTGGGGTCAGAGTGGCTGGAGAGCAGCCAGGCAGAGAGGGACCTGGGGGTGCTGGTCGATGGTAGGCTGAACATGAAGCAGCAATGTGCCCAGGGAACCAAGAGGGCCAATGGCATCCTGGTCTGCATCAGGAACAGTGTGGCCAGCAGGAGCAGGGAGGTCATTCTGCCCCTGTACACTGCAAGGGTTAGGCTACACCTTGATTACTGTGTCCAGTTCTGGGCCCCTCAGTTTAGGAAGGATGTTGACTTGCTGGAACATGTCCAGAGAAGGGCAATGAAGTTGGTGAGGGGTTTGGAACACAAGCCCTATGAGGAGAGACTGAGGGAGCTGGGTTTGCTTAGCCTGGAGAAGAGGAGACTCAGGGGTGACCTTATTGCTCTCTACAATTGCCTGAAGGGAGGCTGTAGACAGGCTGATGTTGGTCTCTTCTCCCAGGCAGCCAGTACCAGAACAAGAGGACACAGTCTCAGGCTGTACCAGGGGAGGTTCAGGTTGGATATTAGGAAGAAGTTCTATACAGAGAGAGTGATTGCCTACTGGAATGGGCTGCCCGGGGAGGTGGTGGAGTCACCATCATTGGAGGTGTTCAGGAGGAGACTTGATGGGGTGCTTGGTGCCATGGGTTAGTTGTTTAGGTGTGTTGGGTTTGATGGATTAGATGCGATGATCTTGAAGGTCTCTTCCAACCTGGTCTGTTCTATTCTAGTCTAGTCTAGTCTAGTCTTGTCTAGTCTAGTCTCGTCTCGTCTAGTCTATTCTATTCTATTCTATTCATAATCATTCTTTACACAGGATTGCCAGGCAATCACATTTCCCTTAGAAATCTGCTTTGTTTTTCTCTAGAAATAAAACTTTCATCTGCTGGACATTTGTCTCAGATTTCTCAGTGCTTGGTAGTAGAGACTTGTGCAGCTGCATGGCCAAACCAATTTGTCCTGTGTAGATCAATACTCATGCTAGCATCCAAGATTCATGGCACCCAGCATTCCATGACAGGTGAATGGCAATGTCTTCAGCAGGACTCACGGTTTAAAGGACATACACACACATGTCAAGCTTTACATAAGTGATCCATAGGTTTTTTTAGAACTTGGAACTTAGGAACACAAGCCCTATGAGGAGAGACTGAGGGAGCTGGGGTTGCTTAGCCTGGAGAAGAGGAGATTCAGGGGTGACCTTATTGCTCTCTACAACTGCCTGAAGGGAGGCAGAGGTTGGCCTCTTCTCCCAGGCAACCAGCACCAGAAAAAGAGGACACAGTCTCAGGCTGTGCCAGGGGAGGTTTAGGCTGGATGTTAAGAAGAAGTTTTACACAGAGAGAGTGATTGCCCATTGGAATGGGCTGCCGAGGAGGTGGTGGAGTCACCATCACTGGAAGCATTCAGTAGGAGACTTGATGGGGTGCTTGGTTGCATGGTTTAGTTGATTAGGTGGTGTTGGATGATAGGTTGGACGTGACATTCTTGAAGGTCTCTTCCAACCTGGTCTATTCTATTCTATTCTATTCTATTCTATTCTATTCTATTCTATTCTATTCTATTCTATTCTATTCTATTCTATTCTATTCTATTCTATTCCTGCTAGCAAAATCAGAACCCTCCCCAAATAGCTGCCTACATATGAAACAAAAACAAACAATAAAACACACCAAAAACCCATCCACAAAAAAACCCCACCAAAACCCACATCTGTTTCCTAGCATCTCAAGGCTTACAGGGAGCTAACTGTAGACCTTTGATCCTCACTGCAGCTGTTGCTGCTGTATGTTAAACCCCTATATGTTTACCTATTTACTAAAACACTGAGCTAAGTACTAACTCTGGCTCAATCTTAAACAGAGCACCCACTATTTATAAACTGCCTGAAATGTGTGTATCTGGGTATTCATGTAAACCAGTGTAGTGTCCAAGACAGTTGTACTTCAATGGGATTTTCATTCAAGTGGTGCCAATTTTCCTGTTTGCCTATTAGGATATCTAGAGAGCCATTTCCCCCACAGTGATACTAGAGATCAATGTTACCTGTGCTAGGGCTTGTATTATCAATATCTGGGCTTCTGTGACTAAAGCATTTGCTGTCTCACTGCTGACAATTTATACCATTCATAGTTCATCTTCACAGATTTCCTGCTAAAATCAACAGCCTTAATCCTTAGATGTCAACTCTGCTGCATACATTGGAAGACATTCCCTTCCCTGATATTTTAAGAGGGTGTTGTATGTTTCAGTAGTCCTCAAACAGTTTTAAAGATCTTGAACACTCAACAGTTACAGAATCACAGAACTACCTGAGTTGCAAAAGACCTTTAAGATCACCAAGTCCAATTGTTAACCTAACACAGACAAGTCCTTGAATAAACTGTGTCCCTAAGCATTACATCTACATAATTCTTAAATACCTCCAGGAATGGGGACTCCACCACTGCCTTGGGCAAGTTGTTCCAATGCCTGATAACCCCTTGCAGTAAAAAATTTCTTCGTAATATCCCATATACCTTCCCTTGGCACAACCTGAGGCCATTTCCCCTCCTTCTATCACTTATTACTTGGATGAACAGACTGATCACCACCTCTCTACAAGCTTCTTCCACATAGTTGTAGAGAGTGATAAGGTCTTCATTCAGCCTCTTCTCCAGGATAAACATTCACATTTCTGTCATAAGACTCCTTCTCCAGACCCTTCACCAGCTTTGCTGCCCTTCTTTGGACACTCTCCAGTAACTCAATGTTTTTCTTATAGTGAGGGGCACAAAACTGGTTACAGTATTCAAGGTGCAGCCTCACCAGTGCCAAGTACAGGGGCATTATCACTTCCCTATTCATTGGCCACACTAGTCCTGATACAGTGCAGGATGCTGTTGACCCTCTTGGCCACCTGAGCACACTGATGACTCATGTTCATCTGGCTTCCAACAGGAATCCCATGTCCTTTTCCACCTGGCAGGTTTCCAGCCACTCTGCCCCAAGACAGTAGCTTTGCTTGTGGTTGTCGTGACCCAAGTGCAGCACCCAGTGCCTGGCCTTGCAATTGGACCCAGTTCATCAACTCAGTTTGCCCAAATCTCTCTGCAGAGCCTTCCTACTCTCAAGCATCACACTTCTACCCAGTTTGATGTTGCCTGCAAACTTATTAGGAGTACACTTGATCCCTTCATCCAGATCATTGATAAAGGTGTTAACAGGATTGGCCCCAGTACTGAGCCCTGGGGAACACCACTTGTGACCAGCTGCCAAATGAATTTAATTTAATTTACCGCTACTATTTGGGACTGCTAGTACAGTATTTTTTTTTTATCCAATAAGATATGCACCCATCAAAGGCAGAAGTAGCCAGTTTCTTCAGGAGAATGCTGTAGGAGGCAGTGTCAAACACCTTACTGAAGTCTAGAGAAGGGCCACGAGGATGATCAGAGGGCTGGAGCACCTCTCCTATGAGGACAGACTGAAGGAGTTGGGGCTGTTCAGTCTGCAGAAGAGAAGGCTCCGAGGTGACCTAATTGTGGCCTTCCAGTATCTGAAGGGGGCCTACAGGGAGGCTGGGGAGGGACTTCTCAGGATCTCAGGTAGTGATAGGACTAGGGGGAATGGAATGAATCTGGAGGTGGGGAGATTCAGGCTAGATGTGAGGAGGAGGTTCTTCACCATGAGCGTGGTGAGGCCCTGGAATGAGTTGTCCAGGGAGGTGGTTGGGGCCCTGTCCCTGGAGGTGTTTAAGCCCAGGCTGGATGAGGCTGTGACCAGCCTGATCTAGTGTGGGGTGTCCCTGCCCATGGCAGGGGGGTTGGAACTAGATGATCCTTGTGGTCCCTTCCAACCCTGACTGATACTATGACACTAGGTAACAACATCCACAACCTTTCCCTCATACACTAAGCAGGTGACAATGGTGTAGAAGGAGATCAGGTTTATAAAACAGGACCTGCCTTCAATAAACCCATGCAGATTGGGCCTGATCATCTGTTTGTCCTGTATGATAGCACCCAGGATGATCTGCTCCATTAGCATCCCCCAACCAAAGTCAGACAGACCTGTAGTTTCCCAGATCATCCTTCCAACCTGTCTTGTAGATGAGTGTCACACTGGCTAACTTTCAGTCTGCTGGGACCTCCCTGCTAAGCCACGATGAAAAATGATGGAAAGTGGCTTTGCAAGCACCTGTGCCAGTTCACTTGGAACTCTTGTGTGGATTCCATCTGGTCCCATAGACTTGTGTCCATCTCTTCCTGGATTGTAGGGGGATCATTCTTCTCCTGCTCTCTGTCTGCCAGTTCAAGGGGCTGGATTCCCAGAATACAAGGTCTATAACTTTTTCATCTCTTAAGCTTGATGTGATCTCAGAGATGATGCAATGTACTGCATCTCCTCTCATGAGATTGCTTACTAGAGTTCTGCTAGCTATACTGGGAGTTATCTTACTTTCCAAGGCCATATCTACCTTCTGCCATAAAAAGTCCACCACTCTATGCTAGA
Source organism: Melanerpes aurifrons (assembly GCA_011125475.1). NCBI lineage: Eukaryota > Metazoa > Chordata > Aves > Piciformes > Picidae > Melanerpes > Melanerpes aurifrons. Next base: position 28,911,258 of record WWNC01000003.1, on the reverse strand, counting down.
TTGGATGCCTGTTCTTGGGGACTTTGTATGGCCTTGCTTCTTGCACCTCTATGCAGTGCTGCAGCTGCTTCTCAACTCTATCCAAAGGCCCTTTGGATGCCTCTGAACCATATCTCTACTTATAGGGCTGAACAAAGTGGGCAACTTCCACAGAATCACAGAATCAGCCAGGTTGGAAAAGACCTCAGAGATCATCAAGTCCAAGTTATTACCTAACACCTAACACCTCATGACAACTAAACCAATGGCTCCAAGTGCCACATCCAATCCTTTTTTGAACATCTCTAGGGACGTGACTCCATCACCTCCCTGGGCAGCACGTTCTAATGGGCAATTACTCTTTCTGTGAAGAACTTTCTCTTCACCTCGAGCCTAAACATCCCCTGGAGCAGCTTGAGACTGTCCTCTTATTCTGTCACTGGTTACCTGGGAGAAGAGACCAACCCCCACCTGGCTACAACCTCTTTTCAGGTAGTTATAGAGAGCAGGGAGTTATAGGCTCCCTTGAGCCTCTTCTTCTCTGGATTAACCAACCCCAGCTCCTTCAATTTTCAATGCATAATCCAGTTGTGTGAGTGGAAAGGGATGTCCCAGACCATTACCTGCCACTAATCTATGTTACCCAGTCACTAAAGAGGCAGCCAAAAAGTAAAAACTCAACTCAGTTGTATTTTTGGCTGCTTACCTTACTGTAGCTCTGCACAGCAGTTACAGATCTAGTTTAACAGACCATCACTCGACTCCTGTCATTGATGTTCTTAAAGAATTAAGTCAAAATTCCCTTTGGCTTTGCCAGGGTGTGACTTTCACCCTCCAGAGCTAGAAATCAATATGAACGTTGGAAGGTAGAACTCACTGTAAATGCCTCAGAAAGGGGGAGTTACAGAGAGTGCAATTACCCAGAAATGGAAATAACAAGGCAAGCTTTTTTTTATTTACTTTTGTATGGTTTTTTTTTTTTTTTGTGGTTGGTTTGTTTAGTTGGTTTGATTGGGTGTTTGTTTCTTCTCCTGGTGGAGAGTATTATCACAGGAATAGAAAATAAATAGCATTTGGAGTATTTTATAATTCCTCCAAACTGAAGTAGTAAGACTGCAGGAAATTTTATTGCCAACAGAAAAAAATCTGTCATATTGTGGGATTAGAAGAACATGACTCAGTTACTTCACGCTGCCACTGGTAACCAAGTATCAAAATTAGTAGTGTTAGTAGTAGATATGGCACAAGAGTTGTCTTCAGGTGCTTTTAAAATGAGGATTATGGTGGAACTCCATGAGGAATATGAATGATAGATTTCTGGTATGTATTCTTAACCCTTAACACCATTTTAATAGAGCGCTTGGTTTCTTGGATGCTATTCTATTTTCCCTTTGCATATATATTGCAGTGGGCTGCTTTAGTGTTGCTGTTTGTCATACAGAGGTAGTTGTACTTTGGTCCTTTTGGAGAATGAAAGAGCATGGGACGTGTTTGTTGGGTTGGTTGGTTTGTTTGTTTATTTGTTGGGGTTTTTTGTGTGTAAATGAATAGCTCAATTCCTCTGTACATCTGTGGTTAAACATGACAGCTTTTTCACAACTTTCAGCACTGAAGGATAACTTCTTCAAGTCAAACTGATTGAGGGCTATTTGACAAGGGTAAGGGAGGAAGAAAACATGATGAATTATAGATGACAATCTGTCTGATTTACCATTATATATCCACAGTTGGAGCAAATTCACTCCTTTTTCACCTCCCATTATGCAGTCATCTCCATTGTACATTCTTTTCTCTTTCCACATATTGTACATTCAAACCCTGTCTCAACTGTACATTTGGGCTCCATTTGCAGGACATCCGTCCATGGGCTCAGCTGTTTCACAAATAGATCTAATAGCTGTTGTGTGCTTAGATGAGCATGATGGGTAATAGCAGAGCAGACTGAACTATATTGTCCCAGGAGTTCATATATTTTTATACACTCATAGGGTACACAACATCTTGCTATGACAATGAGGCTAAGTGAAGCATCTCAGAAATGCAATAAAGCAGATGACAATACTGTTCTATCACTCATTTCCACTCCCACTTTCTTTTAATGATCTTAATCAATGCCAGGCTACTTTACACCCTATTCTGTGTCTACCCCCACTGCAGACATTTTGCTCTCCCAAAACAGGTTTTCTTGGAGATAAAAATAGGAAACTGTTAAATATCAAAGAAAGTTAAGGACATGAATTTCAGCAGAAAAACTCACATCAATTCAGGCTTAAAAATGACAAGGTTAATAATTTTTTCCCTCCTCAAGCCATGTCACATTGTTAAGTGAAATAAAGCTGACAAAGGATATCATATTCAAATAGCCAGCTTTCTCATTTACTGGATTATTATTACCATACACCTTTCTCATGCAGCCATGCTAGGCAGTGAAGATGCTAATTCTCCCCTCAAACACAGGTGAGGGTCTCCCCATCATCTCACAGTATGAGATACAGATGTTCCTTCAGAGATCAAGATGTGACCCCAGATGGTGAATCACAGACTTGCCAAAATCTGGAGGAATGCACTTGCATCATCTCCCTGGTCTGTGGCCTCTTAACCAAGTGACAGCTGCATTCATCTCTTGTCATTTGATGCTTTGTGCTGCTTGTGTGCTTTCAGTTTGGGCACATCAAGACAGCAAATTAGCCCATGCTTTTCATTGCTAGTTCCCAATGTAATACTCCCTATCCCGAACATTTAAAGTTAAGCTTTACAGAAGCACAAAAGCTGTTTAAAATCTTGAGTTATTTTGTAATTGATACAGATAACATTCTTTGAGTATGCATGATCTCTTGCCTTACCTGGGTGTTTGGTTTGTTTGTTTTTTTTCATTCCTTCAGGAGTTGAGGAGGAGGTCTAGCGATTATGATGCTTGAAACTTACTGTAAAAATAAGCTTATAATGCTCAATTCGTTACAAGATAGTGATAGTTTAAAAAATAAATCAGTGAATCTGATAAAATTTCTATTAATAAAAAAAATATTATTGTAAATTGTGCACTGTACAATTGCAAAATCAATTAAAAGCTGGAATCCCAGGAAAGCACAGCTTTTCCAGGACTATAGACCTACAAGACCTTCTGTCTAGAACAACACACATATAGCTGGTTCTGTCTTCTCACAATAAAAGTGAGCTCTTTTCAGTTGCTTTCTAACCCAACAATTGTGGCAGTCTGTATACTCAATTCTACTTTGCACTCAAAAATTCTTTTCCACCCTGAAAAACCCTACTGAGTGCAGCAACTGTATATAAGGACTTATATCTGCCCATCTGGAGGTAGCGACAAGCATCTATCTTAATGACCCATAACACCACCAGAAAACAAATATCAAAGAGAGTCTGAGACTTATGGCTGGTGTAATATGAGCTGAAGCAGGCTCTGTATAGATTTACACCAGGCAAAAGCTAGGACCAGGGACAGGAAATTGTTATTACATCCTATGGAAAGCAACCATGTACCTTGGAAGACCAAATACTGAATTGGAATTGGAGATCAATTGTAATGTAAATGAAGTTCAATACAATGTATCACAATGTACAATCATCCTTAATGTTATTGGCTCCTCTCACAAGAGTACTGTGAAGCTTCTGGTTTTATCAGTAAGGCAGAGATGCTTTACAAGCAGAAGCTATAGTAGTGCAACTCAGAAAGGACACTACCTTCATCTTAATGTCCCTATGTCCCTAGTAAAAAATAAAAAGAGAGAAAAGGATAAATCTGAAAATGATGGATAAATATGGTAAGTTTAAAAAAATTGACTATGGATTCCTCTCTTTCCCATCCTTTCTGTATTCCACCACCTGTCTTTTCTTTTCTGGACCCTGCAAGAAAAACACAGAAGTACCAATTCCTCTGTTATACTAGTCTTTTCCTCCATTTATTAAAAAGAGGTTGCTGTGTTTATGGTAAAATACATGTAAAATAGACTCTACCAAGGAATTAAACAACATCAACATTCAGGAGGACCCAGGCAAAGATAAGCCTGAACTTAGTAATTACTTGTGATAAGGACACCACATTACCAAAATCTTATAAATTGGGTTCAATGTGACACAAACTTCCAAACATGATGATGGAAAGCAGGTGACGTTATACAGGGCAAGGGGATACAAATCAACAGACCATTGGTGATTTGCATGTCTTTGAATCAGGCCACATACTCTCAACACTCAAAATGGACTCGGAGCATTGCTCTGTCCTAACTGCCAGAGTTAGTCACATTGAAACATATAAATGCAAACATTTTTAGCCTCATTTCTCTCTTTCCCTTTTCCTTTGATGAACTCTCTCCACATCAGATGATAGTTTATTTCATTAGCAATGAAAGGTATATAGGAATTTTGGAAAAATTACTTTGGTTCATTTAGTGGTAAATTCAGCATTCAAGCCCTACATTTCTTAATCACTCAGCTAAACCAGTACCAACTCTCAAACACTGGTCAGTGATCTTTATCACACTCTATATACCATGACTCTGTATATTCATGACTCCATTTCTGTACCTCACCAGCTTCCTTGTTAATCAGCCTGAGTCTATCTTAGTGACACTGAGGTATTTAGGCTTCTAGTATCTATTGGCCATGGATTTCCATTTGGTCTGATGTGCTTAAGATGGATGTGCTGGCTGTAATGCTTCAGCACTGTCCTCCAATTGTTAATGTTTCAGTTCCAAGACAGAAACCCTGGTTATGCTTATTTTTCTTTTTATGTAAGGACATCTGATTTTATTTACTAAATCAGTTGTGACAGGCAGGGATTGCATCATGGTTTTTGGAACCACTCTTTCACACACTCATGGTATTGCTGAACATTTAGTTTGGCTGGAGCAGAGGCAGCACCGTATATATCTTAAGTCCAACAGTGCTTCTCAGAAATGATCCTGGCTCTTTTCAAACCCATTTTCAGGCATCCAGTAAGAAATTACATAGTGCATGTTGGCTGGGAGGAAGATAGGGGAAAGAAATAAGAAAACTGCAAGATATAGAAGAGTCACAGTGAGCTGTTAGCAGGACTGAGGAAGATACTCTTATCTTCAGACTTTCATGTCTTGCTGTCGTGTTATCATTACCACATGATTCAATCTTAAAACATATATCTACACTAGTAAATTAAACCAGCCAAAGCCCATTTTCTGGCCCAAGGAACAAGTGATACAGTAAAGCTTTTATCCACCTAACCAAAATCTATTCCACCCAGAACCAGGTCAATGAATCTAAATTTATTCCTGGGAAGGATGCCTGGGCTGTAGTAATCTGTATGGCCATGGCAAAATGCCTGAGTCCACACCTTGATCTGTTTTACCTAACCAGTATAGAAAAAGGTGCAGTATTAAGACTTTGCCCTCATGTAAAAATTCTAGGAAGGAAGAAAAGCCCATCCAACTGCCTTTCATGTCTTTGAACTCTATCAAACTTGCACTTCTAGTTGTAAATTCAAGAAAAAGGTAAACATAAGATGACAATTCCAAAGAGGACAAAATCATAGAATCACAAAATTGTTAGGGTTGGAAGGGACCTGAAGGATCATCCAGTTCCAACCCCCACTGCCATGGGCAGGGACACCTCACACTAGATCAGGTTGCTCACAGCCACATCCATCCTGGCTTTAAAACCTCCAGGGATGGGGCTTCTACCACCTCCCTGGGCAGAATGTTCCAGTGTCTTATCACGCTTACAGTGAAGAACTTCTTTCTAACATCCAATCTGGATCTATCCATTTCTAGACTTGTTCCAATCCTCCTAGTTCTATCATTACCTGACACCCTAAAGAGTCCCTCACCAGCTTTCTTGTAGGCCTCCTTCAGATACTGGAAGGCCACAATGAGGTCTCCTCAGAACCTTCTCTTCTCCAGACTGAACAGCCCCAAGTCTTTCAGTCTGTCCTCATGGGAGAGGTGTTCCAGCCCCCTAATCATCCTTGTGGCCCTTCTCTGGGCACATTCCAGCACATCCAGATAATTCCTGTAATAGGGGCTTCAGAATTGGATGCAGTACTCTAGGTGGGGTCTCACCACAGCAGAGTAGAGGGAGAGAATCATCTCCCTCGACCTGCTGGCTATGCTTCTCTTGATGCAGCCCAGGATGTGATTGGCTTTCTGGGCTGCAAGTGCACACTGGTGGTTCATGCTGAGCTTCTCATCCACCAGCATCCCCAAGTCCTTTTCTTCAGGGCTGCTCTCAAGCCAGTCACTGCCCAGCCTGTATTTGGGCTTGAGATTGCCCCAACCCAGATTCAGGACCTTGCATGTGGTCTTGTTGAACTTAATGAAGTTGTCATGAGTCCACCTCTCCAGCCTGTCAAGGTCCCTCTAGATTGATCCCTTCCCTCCAGTGTTTCTGTTGCACCACACAGCTTGGTGTAATCAGCAAATTTGCTGAGGGTGCACTCAATGCCACTGTCCATGTCACCAACAAAGATGTTAAACAAGACTGGTCCCAGTACTGATCCCTGAGGGTCTCCACTTGTCACTTTGTCACTGGCCTCCACTTGGACATGGACCCACTGACAGCTACCCTTTTCTGGTGCGGCCGTCATAGCAATTGTCGTGGAAAGGCTGATTCATGTTGGGCTTGAATTCTGATTATTAAAAGCAGAGTGGAGTCTAGGTCATATTCAGCTAGAGGTTTGAAGTCCCTGCATAGGATATTCTGGGCTTCATGGTGCTTACAGTCTTTACTGTTATAAAGAGCTGAAAGCAGATTGGGACTGCAGCCCAGAAATATGCATATCTAATGAAGATCAGAGATGTTTAAGCCTGTAAAAGAGCTCTAGATTCACTTCATACGAATATCTCTCTCTATTGAAATCCACTCTGTGAATATTAGGCTATCTCTTGCTTCTGGGCAGAGGAGTGTTAGAAAAATAGCAGGCACCCACAAATCTGCCAATGAGTAGAAAACAATGAATGGTAGTCAAAGGCAGAGGTAAAAGTAAAATCAGAACAAAAGAAAATATTATTATGATAGCAGGCAATGGACTGAAGTGCTTGAGAGTGGGGAAACCTCTTGGCAGGAATGCTTTTCAAGGCTGGACATGACTCTAGTTGATCAGCTGGGGCTGGCCATGTAACAGTAAATCCTCACTACAGAAAAGTGAGGTGTTCTGCTACCACCTAACCCTGCAAGTCCCAAACTTTGGCTAAACACCTCCCATATGCTGGATCTTTGCACTTTTGTGAAGCTGTATATTTTCCAAAAAGTGCAGAATTTACTACAGGGAGGAAAAAACTGAGGACAAGTGCCATTAGTAGGATCTATGGCAGCATTCTGTAATACATCAGTCCTACTTATAACATAATAGCCATATAACTCATAAAAGGCCCTGGCTCATGTGAGGCATGGAGTTCTACATTACACATGGGAGAAATAAGTGACAGAGTCACATATCCTGTAGCTAGGTAAGATTACAACACAAGCAGCAAGCTTCACAGGCCTTAAATGCTGCAGGAAAGGACAAGGCATAGGAATATTCTGATCTCTGATTTTTATGGAAGCTATGGCATTTTCTTCACAAAATAACTGCAAGTCTCTGTAAAGTTTTGTATGCATGTATGTGGTTGTGATCAACAATAATTGTTAGCTGCCTTAGCAGTGAAAGTAAGGAATAGATCGTGATGGAAATTAAATTTGCCTTTTTCTTCTCTCAAGAGGTGATGCTGTCAGTGAATGGAGAGGTGAAATGAAACATATTCTCAGATGTGGTAAATTGCTACAGCTTGGCTGAAGTGAAGAAAGATCTATTCCTTTATACTAGCTGAGGATATACAAAGAATAAAAATATGGAGAAAATGTCATTGTTACAGACCAGGATTCTTTCAGGAAATAGAGAGCTCCAAACTTGCAATATGGTAGCTTTTTTGCAGCCCTCAATCCTCAGTTTTCGGCATAGTGGGCTGAGTAACTTCAGATGTGATCTGAATCCAGCCTTGATTTTTTTGTTTTCTTCAAGATTTGAATTGAAAGCTTTGACTTCCACTGCAGTAGGTGATGAACATTACAGGTAGCTACAAGTGAACTTTTCAAGGCTTGAGCCTTTCAGAGAAAACAGCCATTGCCTCAGTGTAAGACCTCAATAATTTACATATTGCAAGCCCAGAAGAGACCAGTGTGACAATCTAAGATAGCCTGCTATACAAATCAGGCCTTCAGACTTCTCTGAATTATTTCCTAATTCATGTTCAAGAGCTGTTGTCAAAGTAGAAAAGCATCCAATTCCATTTGCAAGTAGGTAGTGGTAGGTTATTGTGATGAAGAAGTTATTACTTTATTAATATGAAATATGACTTATATAAATATTAATTTTATTAATTATTAAAATTATAAATAACCAATGAATCACTATTTTATATACATATTCTAGTGCACGATTGTGAAATACATCCCATAAGTGGTTTAGTATTTACAATTTGGACCTAACTGGAATATTCACAGAATTAATTTCTATTGATATAATGAAGGGCACAATTCTTCCGCTTGTCCACCAGGCAGCAACTCTACAGGACTTTGCCAGCTGCTTAACTGTATATAGAGAATATTACAATGTGTGTACTCTGGCTTGAACCGGAAATTTGATGCTGCTAGAAGCGGATGCCTTGAACTGAATGTTAGAGAGTACAGAGCACATGGAAGGTACACTGTGTCCTTTGCTTGTAGTGAGGTTAAGGGCTAGGATGCAGCAGGCTGCTGTCACCAGGTCTGGATCCTGGACTGGTACAGATGGCAATGGTGGGAGCAACCTTCTCCCTCCCACGGCAGCAGAGAGCAGGCAGATAGGCAGGCTCCCTTCACATGCCTCAGGCAGCTACCTCCAGAAGTCAGGGAGCGGACCTGTGGGGCCAGCCCGGCAGGGCTGGTAGGGCTGATCTGTGAATGGGGTTGGCCCTCACAGCAACAGCCTTCAGGGCCAGTGAGGATGAGCCCAGAGAAGAGGCATGGCTGCACGGAGTGGCAGCTTCCCCTTTGCTTGACTCAAAGGAGCAGGCAGGACCCTTTCAGTGTGGTCCTGGCTGTAGAGCACAGGGCACAAATGGTGCTATGAATTTCCCTGGGGCTCACAGGGCATGGAGCAGAGGGAGTGGTGGCTCCTCTTATCTCCCACAACAGCAGGATCACACAGGAATGTGGCTAAGTGCAGCTTATGCTTTATGCAAGCTGGTACACATGGCTGTGGCTCATCAGTCTGCTGCTTAAGGCTGTGGCAGGTGTTTGGGCTGCTGGACTCAGTTCCTTTCCTGGCAACTGGGAGATCTTACCCTTGGGGGTCCAGTCCTCTTGAAGACACAGTGGGCTCTTCTTCTGACCGGTGAGGCTGGCAATACAATGCTGTAGCTTCTTAGGCATTCAGCGAGGGTCTTTCCTCTGGAAACTCTGAGGGCTGATGCTTGATTAGCCAGGCTGAATGCTGGCTTCTCCTCATCTTGCAGAGGCTGATAGTTTGCTTGCTTGTAGGAGAAAGAAGATTTACTAGCAATGGCTTAACAGCAAAGAATATGACACATAGGCAGAGAGCTTGTTAGCTCAAGCAAAGAGAAAGAGGACAAAGAAGATGAGGGGAACTTATTTACAAGTTGGAGTAATGCTTGTAAGTTTCTCTAGGCTGAATTTGGCCAATGGGCAGTCTCATAAACAACCAGCTTTAGCCTACAGAAAGCAAAGTGAAGCTAGAATTATGCCCATACTTGGTAGTGGCACGACCATCCCAAGTGATGGGTGTATGCAATTGTTCATGCTTCCTGGCTGGTGCCTTGGCCTTTGTTCCCCTCAGGAAAGGAGGGGGATGTGCCCACATATGCTGGGACAAGTTTCAGTATCTGGAGACATAGTTCTGGGCATAATGCACCTTCACCACAGTTATCTTCTACAGTCCTTGTCTAAAGACTTCTGCTTCTAATAGTTATTTACTCTTAAAAAGGGGCACCTTGTTTCCTGTTCACATATCAGGCTTTGTTTTAGGATTTGTTTTTTTCTAAATTCCCATCTAGTGAAATAAAGAGCCCTGTATTCTTGTATTTCTGTTCCACAGAAAATTAAATAAACTATTAATTTTGTCTTCTAGGAGCTAACTGTTTGCTTTGACCTTTCACCATAAAACTGGCATATGACAAGTGCACATAAAACTTAGTCTTGGGGAAGATGAACAGAGAATAGTCAGCTGCTGCTTCTTTCAGTGTAACAGAATTGTGTCAGGCAGAACACTTAAAACAGATCCAGGAAAGTTTCCTTTTAATGGGACTCAGTCAGAGGATGAACCTCCTTTCTTCTAAAAATGTAAATAGGCCCAAAAGTAATTACATATGTTCTACTTGCCTTGTTTTCTCATTTTCCCAATCTGTTCCTGCCCATCCAATGGCAGTGTTGCTTGTGTCTCCATTATCAGTAGATTTAGCTGTTCTGTGGACCAGGTGCAAGCTTCAAATTGATAAATTCTTCAATAATAGATAATGGAGAAAATAGTATATATCTTTAACAGGATTTATTCAAATATTTACCAAAGGTTCAAAGTAGCATGAATAGCAATGAAGAATCACAGAACCACAGAAGCATTCAGGTTGGAAATGACCCTCAGGATGACCAAGTCCAGCCAATAACACTACTCTATAAGGTTCATCCCATGCACCATATCCAAATGACCTTGAAACTCATCCATGGCTGCTGACACATCCACCTCCCTGGACAGCACATTCCAATGCCTGACCACTCTTTCTGTGATTTCCCCCACCCCTCTAATATCCAGTCTAAATCTACCCAGTCACAGCTTGAGACCATTCCTTCTTGTTCTATCACTCTATAAGGTCCTTCCAGGCAGTTGTACAGTGATGAGGTCTCCCCCTCAGCCTCCTCTTCTCCAAACTATACAGCTCCAACTCTTTCAGTCACTCCTCACAAGATTTATTCTCCACGCCCTTCACCAGCCCTCCTCTGCACTCACTCCAACACCTCAACATCTCTCCCATGCTGAGGTACTCAAAACTGGACACAATACTCAAGGTGTGGCCTCACCAGAGCTGAGTATAAGTGGACAATCCCTTCCTACTCCTGCTGAAGACAACATTTCTGATACAAACCAGGATGCCACTGTTTTTCTTGGCCACCTGGGCACACTGCTTACTCGTCTTCAGTTGTTTTTAGATTAACACAAATAGAATAGAATAGACTAGAATAGAATAGAATAGAATAGAATAGAATAGAACAGAACAGAACAGAACAGAACAGAACAGACCAGGTTGGAAGAGACCTTCAAGATCATCGCGTCCAACCTATCAACTAACCCATGGCACCAAGCACCCCATCAAGTCTCCTCCTGAACACCTCCAATGATGGTGACTCCACCACCTCCCCAGGCAACCCATTCCAATGGGCAATCACTCTCTCTGTGTAAAACTTCTTCCTAATATCCAACCTAAACCTCCCCTGGTGCAGCCTGAGACTGTGTCCTCTTGTTCCGGTACTGGCTGCCTGGGAGAAGAGACCAACATCCTCCTGTCTACAACCTCCCTTCAGGTAGTTGTAGAGAGCAATAAGGTCACCCCTGAGTCTCCTCTTCTCCAGGCTAAGCAATCCCAGCTCCCTCAGTCTCTCCTCATAAGGCTTGTGTTTCAAACCCCTCACCAACTTCGTTGCCCTTCTCTAGACACATTCCAGCAAGTCAACATCCTTCCTAAACTGAGGGGCCCAGAACTGGACACAGTAATCAAGGTGTGGCCTAAGCCTTGCAGTGTACAGGGGCAGAATGACATCCCTGCTCCTGCTGGCCACACTGTTCCTGGTACAGGCCAGGATGCCACTGGCCCTCTTGGCTCCCTGGGCACATTGCTGCTTCATGTTCAGCCTACCATCAACCAGTACCCCCAGGTCCTTCTACCTGGCTGCTCTCTAGCCACTCTGATGCCAGCCTGTAGCTCTGCATGGGGTTGTTGTGGCCAATGTGCAGAACCTGGCACTTGGATGTATTAAATCTCATGCCGTTGGATTCTGCCCATCTGTCCAGCCTGTCGAGGCCACTCTGCAGAGCCTCTCTACCCTCCAGCAGATCAACTCCTGCCCCCAGCTTGGTGTCATCTGCAAATTTACTGATGATGGACTCAATGCCCTCATCCAGATCATCAATAAAGATATTAAAGAGCACAGGGCCCAGCACTGATCCCTGGGTCACACCACTAGTGACTGGCAGCCGGCTGGATGTGGCACCATTCACTACCATTCTCTGGGCTTGGCTCTCCAGCTAGTTCCTAACTCAATGCAGTGTGCTCCCATCCAAGCCATGGGCTGACAGCTTGGCCAGGAGTTTGCTATGGGGGACAGTATCAAAGGCCTTGCTGAGGTCCAAGTAGACTACATCCATAGGCCTCCCCACATCCACCAGGTGGGTCACCTGATCATAGAAGGAGATCAGGTTGGTGAGGCAGGACCTGCCCTTCCTAAATCCATGCTGGCTGGGCTTGATCCCTTGGTCATCCTGTAAGTGTTGTAGGATTGCACTCAAGATGACCCCCAGGCCCCTTTCTGTCACACAGCTCTCCAGCCACATTTACCCAAGCATTACTTGGGTTTGTTGTGACCGAAATGCGGGAACTGGCATTTCGCCTTTTTGAAGCTCATCCCATTAACTTCGACCCATTGATCCAATCTATCCAAGCTCCTTTGTAGATCCTGCCTACACTCAAGAAGATCAACACTCCAACCTAATGTGGAGTCATCTGCAAGCTTACTGATGACACACTGTGTGTCTTCATCAATGTCATCAATGTTAAACAGAAGTGGTCCCAACACTGAGCTTTGAGGAAAGCTACTTGTGATAAGCCACCAGCTGGATTTAACTCCATTGACCACCACTCTTCGGGCTGTTTGCCCAGCCAGTGCTTTATCCAGCAGAGTGTGTGCTCACACAGGCCATGAACCGACAGTTTGTCCATGAGAATTCTGTGGGAAACAGTGTCAAAGGCCTTTTGGAAGTCTAGGTAGCCAATATCCACAGCCTTTCCCTCATCCAATAGTTGGATCATCCTGTCATAGAAGGAGATCAGGATTGTCAGGCAGGACCAAGCTCCTTTCTATGCTCAAAATTTCATAGCTTGGGTACAGCCCCTGAGATCTGAGTAGAGGCTACAGCTTTATTGGTTAAGTTTAAGTAAGGAGGTTAGAATATTATGCTTTCTTGGACATAAGGTGCTGAGGATATTCAAAAAGATGGCGCTTGCTCATTGTCTTCTGCAGCATGGGACTTCCCCTGTGTGTCCTCACAGGTAGCATGGATCCATCTGTGTGGTAACATGAACCCATCTGTGTGGAAGCAGGTGTGAATACGTCTGCATTGCACATGTCCAGAAAGAAAACGAACAAGAGAAGAATTAGCCTTATTGCTCTCTATCCCCAGACTGGATCACAGGGAGGGTGGCTTAGAGCAACAGAGGTTAAATAACTAGAAATCCTACCCTGAAATTAAGCCATAAGATCTGCCTGGACAGTGAGAGGAAAGGGGTGGGGTATGAATAATTGCACCCATAGGGAAATTAGAGTTACAAGTAGCAGTCGAGCTCCTCTTCAGTCCCGAGAGTGTGATTAATTGGCAACAACAGCCCCCTTGGAATTGCCCTATTGCTATTATGAAGTGAAGGCTTTATTATTTTTTTATTATTATTTTTTATTTATAAATGAAATATTTAAGTGCATGACTTTGATCGCCAGGATCTGCTAGTTAGTGCTGGCTTCAGCCACAAGGTGCCGAGATTAAAGATTCATCAAAGGCAAAGGATTAACCACAATACTGGAATGCCAAGTAGCTGGTCAGGGAGAGGATACTGCACTAAAAGCCTGAGTCTCTCTTTGTTTAGCATATTCTCCAGGGCTGTGGGTTTGGTGTCTCCCACTTTACTCTACAGCTTCTTAGCTCATTTACCCTTCTGTATCTATAACTTACCTGGGAGAAAGAGGCTGGTGTCAATATTAAAAAAATAATACAAATAGTCTGCTAGAATGACTTATGTGTACATGCTAGAATTACTTAAATCATCTTAAAGAGACATGGTTGCAAAGATGGTATCTCCAGTGTCTAGGTTTGGGGACAAAACCTCCTGAGTGCTATGGACAATGGGCTTAGATAGCATCTCATGCACAAAACACACAAATTCAGGTTTCCAATGATCATGAAGCTTGTAATGAGGAACACAGATGTCTGATGACCTTTCCAAATGCATACATAAAGGGGAAAAAAACCCCATAGAAACATCATAGCCTTACCAGGGGTAAGACTATGCTTGACCTCCTCTTCACCAATAGGGAAGGGCTGGTGGGTGATGTAGTGGTCAGAGGGTGTTTAGGGGCCAGTGACCACGAGATAATTGAATTTTTGGTGTTCGGTCAAACTATGAGGGGTAGCAAGAAGACCTCCACTCTGGACTTCCAACCCATGGAATGTTTAAGGACATTGCTAAATCATGTAGGAAGAAAATTAGGGAGGCAAAAGCACGTTTGGAGCTTAAACTGGCCTCTGCTGTGAAGGACAACAAAAAGTCCTTCTATAAATACATTAATAGCAAGAGGAAGGGCAAGGACAACCTCCACTCCTTGGTGGACACGGAGGGAAACGTATCAAAGGATGAGGAAAAGGCAGAGATACTTAACACTTTCTTTGTTTCAATTTTTACTAGCAGGACAGAACGTCTTCCAGACAGCTGGCCTGCAGAGCTGGCAGAAGGAGCCAGGGAGCTGCATAGTTTCCCTATGTTCCAGGAGGAGGTAGTTGGAGCTCTCCCCAGCCACTTGGATCCCCACAAGTCCATGGGACCAGATGGGATCCATCCTAGGGTGCTGAGAGAGCTAGCAGATGAGCTGGCCAGGCCACTCTCCATCATTTTCCACCAGTCCTGGCTCACTGGAGAGGTCCCAGAAGACTGGAAGCTGGCCAACGTGGTGCCCATCCACAAGAAGGGCTGGTTGGATGAGCCAGGGAATTATAGGCCTGTCAGCCTGACCTCAGTGCCAGGCAAGATTGTGGAACAGGTCATCTTGAGTGCAATCACACAGCACTTATAGGATGGCCAAGGGATCAGGCCCAGCCAGTATGGATTTAGGAAGGGCAGGCCCTGCCTCACCAACCTGATCTCCTTCTATGATCAGGTGACCCACCTGGTGGATGGGGGGAGGGATGTGGATGTAGTCTACCTGGACTTCAGCAAGGCCTTTGATACTGTCCCCCATAGCAAACTCCTGGCCAAGCTGTCAGCCCATGGCTTGGATGGGAGCACACTGCATTGAGTTAAGAACTGGCTGGATGGCCAAGCCCAGGAAGTGGTGGTGAATGGTGCCACATCCAGCTGGCAGCCAGTCACTAGTGGTGTGACCCAGGGATCAGTGCTGGGCCCCATCCTCTTTAACATCTTCATCGATGATCTGGATGAGGGCATTGAGTCCATCATCAGTAAATTTGCAGATGACACCAAGCTGGGGGCAGGAGTTGATCTGCTGGAGGGTAGAGAGGCTCTGCAGAGGAACCTCGACAGGCTGGACAGATGGGCAGAATCCAACGGCATGAGATTTAACACATCCAAGTGCTGGGTTCTGCACATTGGCCACAACAACCCCATGCAGAGCTACAGGCTGGGGTCAGAGTGGCTGGAGAGCAGCCAGGTAGAAGGACCTGGGGGTGTTGGTTGATGGTAGGCTGAACATGAGCCTGCAATGTGCCCAGGGAGCCAAGAGGGCCAATGGCATCCTGGCCTGCATCAGGAAGTGTGGCCAGCAGGAGCAGGGAGGTCATTCTGCCCCTGTACACTGCACAGGTTAGGCCACACCTTGATTACTGTGTCCAGTTCTGGGCCCCTCAGTTTAGGAAGGATGTTGACTTGCTGGAACGTGTCTAGAGAAGGGCAACGAAGTTGGTGAGGGGTTTGAAACACAAGCCTTATGAGGAGAGACTGAGGGAGCTGGGATTGCTTAGCCTGGAGAAGAGGAGACTCAGGGGTGACCTTATTGCTCTCTACAGCTACCTGAAGGGAGGTTGTAGACAGGAGGATGTTGGTCTCTTCTCCCAGGCAGCCAGTACCGGAACAAGAAGACACAGTCTCAGGCTGTACCAGAGGAGGTTTAGGTTGGATATTAGGAAGAAGTTCTATACAGAGAGAGTAATTGCCCATTGGAATGGGTTGCCCGGGGAGGTGGTGGAGTCACCATCATTGGAGGTGTTCAGGAGGAGACTTGATGGGGTGCTTGGTGCCACGGGTTAGTTGATTAGGTGGGTTGGGTTGGTTGACGGATTAGATGCGATGATCTTGAAGGTCTCTTCCAACCTGGTCTGTTCTATTCTATTCTAGTCTAGTCTAGTCTCGTCCTGTCTAGTCTAGTCTAGTCTAGACTATTCATAATCCTTCTTTACACAGGATTGCCAGGCAATCACATTTCCCTTAGAAATCTGCTTTGTTTTTCTCTAGAAATAAAACTTTCATCTGCTGGACATTTGTCTCAGATTTCTCAGTGCTTGGTAGTAGAGACTTGTGCAGCTGCATGGCCAAACCAATTTGCCCTGTGTAGATCAATACTCATGCTAGCATCCAAGATTCATGGCACCCAGCATTCCATGACAGGTGAATGGCGATGTCTTCAGCAGGACTCACGGTTTAAAGGACATACACACACATGTCAAGCTTTACATAAGTGATCCATAGGTTTTTTTAGAACGTTTTTATATTCTAAGGTATATTAAAAAGACATTTTTATTAACTGAGTATGTTTTGTGGTTTTTTGAATTCCAAAACAATTGCCAGGGTCTTAAGCTGCAAATCTGAAATTGTTCTCCTTCTAAATCTCCATCTGCTAAGTCTTTGCAAATGCCAAATTATTTCAACAACTCCTCCTGTCCCAGAAAGGACCACAAGAAAGAAGACCTGTATAATCGTTCACTTCTTTGAAACAGCCCACAGGCCTCCTCAAGTTACCTGTTTGTCTTAATGGGATCTGTCAAGAGATGAAACAAATGGGAAAGGAGAGGAACTGCCTTGGACATACACAAGTTCATTCCAATAAGTTCCGTCTGTGCGACAACTGCCAGCCTCTTGACACTGCTTCTGGGGATTGTTTCAGGAGGAGTATAAATGTGTCTGCCCCTTGCTTCTTGTGTAATAGTGATTTTCCCTTTCTTTAGGTTTTTTCTTTCCTTCTCTTTTCTTTTTTTTGTTTGTTTTTATTTCCTTTTTTCCTTTTCTATTCTTTTTTCTTTTGTCTTCCTTTTTCCTTTTTTCTCTTTTCTTCTTTCTTTTCTTTTCTTTTCTTTTCTTTTCTTTTCTTTTCTTTTCTTTTCTTTTCTTTTCTTTTCTTTTCTTTTCTTTTCTTTTCTTTTCTTTTCTTTTCTTTTCTTTTCTTTTCTTTTCTTTTCTTTTCTTTTCTTTTTCTCTTCTCTTCTCTTCCTCCTCCCTCTCCTCTCCCTCTCCTCTCCTCTCCTCTCCTCTCTCCTCTCTCCCTCCCTCTCCTCTCCTCTCCCTCCTCTCCTCTCCTCTCCTCTCCTCTCCTCTCCCTCTCCTCTCCTCTCCTCTCCTCTCCTCTCCCTCTCCTCTCCTCTCCTCTCCTCTCCTCTCCTCTCCCTCTCCTCTCCTCTCCTCTCCTCTCCCTTCCTCTCCCCTTCTCTCAAGTCTCCTTTCCTCAACTGTCCTCTCCGAACCTCGCTGAACCTCTCCTCACTGAACTTCTCCTCTGTGAACCTCTCCTCTCCTTTCTAAACCTCTCCTCTCTGAACCACCCAAACCTCTCCTCTCCAAACTTCTCCTCTCCTGCCTTTTTCCTCATTTTTCCTCTTTCTTGCTGCCCAAATAAGATAATTGTCAACATTTGGGAAGACTTGAAATTTCACTGGCATCTGGTTAGATAAGGTTTCCTTCTCTAGTGCTCTTCCCGTCTATCTTCTGTGATGTAGCTAAGGAGCACAACAATCTGCCTTCCCTGCCAGATACCATCACACAATTTGAAATACTATTGTTTTCTTTAGACAGATGGTGATTCTCATCCTTTGATCCTTTCACTAAACTCATTACAAAACCTGGCCTCAGATCAAGCCTTAAAAAGAAGCAACAATCAGAGGGATAAATAAATGCTGCAGTGATGAAGGCATGTATGATGCATGTAAGATGCTGGATAGAACCAAGTGGAAGCACTTACATTACTCTCTAAAGTTGTTTGTAATAATAGTTCTTTTGCTCTAGTCTTTATACACACACAGACATGTATTATGTGCATATGAAAGCATGTGTAAGTTTATGCATGTAAAAATAATCAAAAGCGTCTTCACTTGCTTCAGCACATGCAAAGATTATGAGAGCCTGGAATAGATTTGCTGTACTGTAGTGTGTGTTCTTCTGGTACACTTTGCTGTGTGTTGATAAGGATTTTGCTATAATTATTGTTTTGAAAAGAAAATTGTAGTTTCAGTGGCTTGGGACATAAGAAGTAGAAGGAATTGCAGCAAAGTGACAGCTGATAGGGCATCCACCCTTATGAAGATGAGTCTAACTCTTCTTCACCTGGCAATGTAACATGAACACTAAGACCATGCCCACACATAGGTAATCAGCATAGAACAATGTCCCTCCCTTTTGTAGAGGCAGATTTATCATGTTGTGCAGGGAAAAGATGATAGGTGTGCATTTGAGAGAGGATGATCAAGTCAGGAGGAAGTTGACCAGCACACTCCTGATTTCTGTTTTGTCTGCTGGAACAAACCCAAGGACCCTCCTATATAAAACAAGACCACTGTGAAGTGACAACAATGCACAACAATCTTCTCCTAGTGCCTGAATTAAGGTAGCAGAAAGAGTCATGTATAAGTCCAAGCAAGAGTTATTGCAACATGGCTTACTTTGAACAGAACCTATTGGTAAAACACTGAAAGGGGTTTGAATGGCTTAAAACATTTGAGAAATGTGAAAGTGCTGTTATCCACATCCTCACTTTTCTGCTGGGGGAGGAATGTGGAGCAATATGTTCAACTACCCTAAGATGAAATGAAGCCTCCCTCCCAGAGTCAATGAGCAGCTGTACCTGTAGGCATTTGGAGGTGTTCAGGAGGAGACTTGATGGGGTGCTTGGTGCCATGGTTTAGTTGATTAGGTGGGCTGGATTAGTTGATAGGTTGGACGCGATGATCTTGAAGGTCTCTTCCAACCTGGTCTATTCCCTTCTCTTCTCTTCTCTTCTCTTCTCTTCTCTTCTCTTCTCTTCTCTTCTCTTCTCTTCTCTTCTCTTCTCTGCTCTGCTCTGCTCTGCTCTGCTCTGCTCTGCTCTGCTCTGCTCTGCTCTGCTCTTCTCCGCTCCGCTCCTCTTCTCTTCTCTTCTCTTCTCTTCTCTTCTCTTCTCTTCTCTTCTCTTCTCTTCTTTCTCTTCTCTTCTCTTCTCTTCTCTTCTCTTCTCTTCCTTCTCTTCTCTTCTCTTCTCTTCTCTTCTCTTCTCTTCTCTCTCTTCTCTTCTCTTCTCTTCTCTTCTCTTCTCTTCTCTTCTCTTCTCTTCTCTTCTCTTCTCTTCTCTTCTCTTCTCTTCTCTTCTCTTCTCTTCTCTTCTCTTCTCTTCTCTTCTCTTCTCTTCTCTTCTCGTTTCATAGTTTCATTCAGGGTTGGAAGAGACCACAGGGATCATCTAGTTCCAACCCCCCTGCCATGGGCAGGGACACCCCACACTAGATCAGGCTGGACAGAGCCTCATCCAGCCTGGGTTTAAACACCCCCAGGGACGGGGCCTCAATCACCTCCCTGGACAACACATTCCAGGGTCTCACCACTCTCATGGGGAAGAACCTCCTCCTCACATCCAGCCTGAATCTCCCCACCTCCAGCTTCATTCCATTCCCCCTAGTTCTGCCACTACCTGAGATCCTGAGAAGTCCTTCCCCAGCCTTCCTGTAGACCCCCTTCAGATACTGGAAGGCCACAATTAGGTCACCTGGGAGCCTTCTCTTCTGCAGACTGAACAGCCCCAACTCGTTCAGTCTGCCCTCATAGGAGAGGTGCTCCAGCCCTCTGATCATCCTTGTGGCCCTTCTCTGGACCCCTTCCAGCACCTCCACATCCCTCTTGGAATAGGGGCTCCAGAACTGGACACAGTACTCCAGATGGGGTCTCACCAGGGCTAAGTAGAGGGGGAGGATCACCTCCCTCGACCTGCTAGCTACACTTCTCCTGATGCAGCCCAGGATCTGATTGGCCTTGTGGGCTGCAAGTGCACATTGAGAGCTCATGTTGAGCTTTTTGTCCACCAGCACCCCCAAGTCTCTCTCCTCAGGGCTACCCTCCAGCCAGTCACTGCCCAGCCTGGATTTGTGCCTGGGATTGCCTCGACCCAGATGCAGGACCCTGCACTTGCTCTTATTGAACTTCATGAGGTTGGCTTGTGCCCACCTCTCCCGCCTGTCAAGGTCCCTCTGGATGGCCTCCCTTCCCTCCAGCGTGTCTGCTGCACCACACAGCTTGGTGTCATCAGCAAACTTGCTGAGGGTGCACTCAATGCCACCGTCCATGTCACCCACAGAGATGTTGAACAAGACAGGTCCCAGGACTGATCCCTGAGGGACTCCGCTTGTCCCTGGCCTCCA
The DNA here is from genome assembly GCA_011125475.1 of Melanerpes aurifrons. Classification (NCBI taxonomy): domain Eukaryota; kingdom Metazoa; phylum Chordata; class Aves; order Piciformes; family Picidae; genus Melanerpes; species Melanerpes aurifrons. Next base: position 28,890,674 of record WWNC01000003.1, on the reverse strand, counting down.
CTGGGACATGGACCCATTGACAGCCACTCTTTGGGTGCAGCCATCAAGCCAGTTCCTTATCCATGTAGTGGTCCACCCATCAAACCCATGTGTCACCAGTTTGGAGACCAGGATGTGGTGCGGGACAGTGTCGAAGGCTTTGCTCAGGTCCAGGTAAATGACATCAGTTGCTCGCCCCTCATCTATTAATTTTGTCACCTGCTCATAGAAGGCAACCAGGTTGGTCAGGCAGGATTTGCCCTTGGCAAAGTCATGCTGACTGTTCCCAATCACCTCTTCACTATTCTTTTGAGCGAGTAGTGACTCCAGGAGGATCTGCTCCATGATCTTTCCAGGCACAGAGGTGAGACTGACTGGCCTGGAGTTCCCTGGTTCCTCCTTCTTACCCTTTTTGAAGATGGGGGCAATGTTTCCCCTTTTCCTGTCTGTGGGGACTTCACCAGATTGCCATGACTTTTGAAATATAATAGAGAGGGGTTTAGCAACCTCATCTGCCAGTTCTCTCAGTACCCGTGGGTGTATCTCGTCGGGTCCCATGGACTTGAACACTTTCAGGTTCTTCAGATGATCATGAACCTGATCTGCACTTACAATGGGCAGTTCTTCCTCCCCATCCCTGGCTTTGACTTCCATAACATCAGGAGTGTGGCTAGAGGCCCTTGCAGTGAAGACTGAGGTAAAGAAGTTATTAAGTACCTCAGCCTTTTCCTCATCACTTGTGACCATGTCACCATTTTCCTTTCTGAGGGGGCCCACACCTTCCCTAGTCTTCTTCTTCCCATTAATATACCTGTAAAAGTTCTTAGTGTTCCTTTAATCTCCCCTGGCTAGATTCAATTCAAACTCTGCTTTGGCTTTCCTAACCAGGACTCTTGCTGCTCGGGCAGCTTCCTTATATTCCCCTGTTCTACCTGTCCTTCTCTCCACTTCCTGTAGAGTTTCCTTTTTAAGTAATAGTGTGTCCAGTAGCTCCTTGCCCATCCAGGCAGGCCTCCTAGCATTCTTACCTGCTTTTCTCTTTGTTGGTACACAGAGCTCCTGGACACAGAGGAGGTGGTCCTTGAATACTGACCAGCTGTCCTGGGTCCCTCTTCCCTCCAGGGCTTTGTCCCACGACACTTTGGCTAGCAGATCCCTGAAGGATCAAAATCTGCACGCCTAAAGTCTAGGGTCGTGAGCTTGGAATACTTCCTCCTGATTGCCCTGAGGATGTTAAATTCAGCTGCTTCTTCTCTTCTCTTCTCTTCTCTTCTCTTCTCTTCTCTTCTCTTCTCTTCTCTTCTCTTCTCTTCTCTTCTCTTCTCTTCTCTTCTCTTCTCTTCTCTTCTCTTCTCTTCTCTTCTCTTCTCTTCTCTTCTCTTCTCTTCTCTTCTCTTCTCTTCTCTTCTCTTCTCTTCTCTTCTCTTCTCTTCTCTTCTCTTCTCTTCTCTTCTCTTCTCTTCTCTTCTCTTCTCTTCTCTTCTCTTCTCTTCTCTTCTCTCTTCTCTTCTCTTCTCTTCTCTTCTCTTCTCTTCTCTTCTCTTCTCTTTCTCTATGGTACTCCATCTACCAGGCTGGATTAGGAGGTTCTGCACACTCCCAGATACCATCATAAGGGACACAGCAGTGTCATTCATCCCAAATACCAACCTAGTGGGATTTTCTCTGTAAGACAGGGCTGGAGCCAAATATTGTGACTGGACTTTTTTTTTGTTTGTTTTTTAATGTATTGTATAATTTTATGACTGTCAAGATGAGCAAATACTTTCAAATTAATAATGTATGCAAAAGATTTTGATTTTTTTGCAGCTTACTGAATATCCATGAGGAGACCTCAATCTCAGCTGGCTTATTTATTGTTTGAACTTATCTGAAGTGTTCCCCTCTTTTTTCTTTCTATTTTTTTTAAATTAAAAACAAAAAAGAGGACACACACACCAAAAAAATACCAAAATCTGCAATCAACTGATCAGAGACAGCATCTGAAAAATGTTTGATAGTCTGTGTTTGAAACTAATTGTAGTAACCAGGTGGTGGACAGTCCAGTGTGTAGGAATTCCACTCGTGCAATTTGGAATTAATTCTCAGACCTTTCACAGCCTTCCAATGTGACCTGGGTCAAGGAAGTTTGGAACAATGTTATCACTAAATGACTGTTGTCAGTAGTCTGATGCAAGGTCTGAGATAGGGAGGAACACCAGAATGACAAGGCTGGGGCAACCCTCACATCTGCCTGATATCCTATCTTTGATTGTGGCCAAGAATATGTGCCAAAGAAAAAAATATAAAAACAGGACAAGCACCACTTATTCTTCCCTGATATATTCATCCCATCTCCCATGATTTGTAGTCCAAAAGATTGTGAGCCAAGGGTGATGTCTTTCTATTTGATAGCCCTTGATGTATTTTTATTTCACATTACAGGCATGAACTTGAGGCTGAGTAGGACATTAGCCTCTGGTGTAAATTCTCTGCACTATTCTGTCACAGGCTACCTGGATTATCTTGATACAGTCAATTAGGATAAGATTTATTTACCTTACCTAACATTAGATCTTTAAAAGACAGAGCTAGCTGGATGGCTAAAGATGGGGAGGTGTTTGGAAAACCACTACAAACCCATCAACCAAATGGGAGAGATGTCTGCCTAGGGTCACCAGGGTGCAGGCAAAACTCCACTCATTATAGCAGGGAGGATGTTCCCTTCTTCCAGAGATTTTGATTATCCTCATGTCAGGGATACACAAAAACTTAACAAATAAACAAGGCAAGATAACAAAGTGTAAAGTACTCAGGAAACACTGAACCCCAGATATGTCTGGCTTTGCCCACAAGAGACAGGCATGTTCTGAAGGCACCAAAGCAAACCATATACAGGCTCTCTGCTGAGATGAAGGAGGTATTTTAATCCCTTGAGAGCAGAGCTATCAAACTGACTGAATGGCTCCCTTTGTCACAAACAGTATATTTTATGCAATGTACACACACTCTGATCTGTTATGGTATATCATTTTTCCTTCTCTGATGTTTTGTGTGGTTTTACACAGCTGGGTGAAGGGAAGGAGGGAAAAATGACCCAGGTGGACAAAAATGCTTTCTTGTCCAAGAGAGGAGAAGAGCTGGTTGTGAACAGGTGGAACTGAATAACTCTTGATGTAAGATGTCTACAGTGTAGCCCTGAGAACACAAGACCACCTTCTGTGCAGATAATGAGCCTGCAAGAATGGCCTAAGGTATGTCAAGTATACTCTGCTCACACTGCACAAGACCTCACATGTCCAGTGATATCTGGAGGGTTAGTGTGCTACCAGGCAGGCTCAGACAAATTCTCCACAGGCAGGCAGTCTGCAGGAGGTGGAGTATGCCATATTCCCTGCTGCTCCAGATGGTTCCCTTTCAGAGTAATGTAGATGTAGCTACCAAGGTCCTGCAGAGAGACATCTCTGTCCTGCTGGGAAGCTGTACATAAGATCAGTAACACTTTCTGAAGAGCTTGCATGCTGGCCAGTCTATCCTTACTCTAGTTGGGAGGGATTGGTATCACCCCTCTTCCTGGGAACAGGATCAGGTCAGAGAAGATACTTTTGGAAAAGAAAGTCATCCTGTAGGTCTTAAAGCATTAATTCATCTCTTTCAGAGGTCTGCATCCACAACACCACTCATCCTTGTCTACAGGAGAAGGAAGGGAATAGATGTTTTTATTGTTGTCTTGCAGAAGAAGAGTAGGGTAGGGGATTTTGAGGGGTAAATGCAGGGATAGAAATATCAGCAATTTCTCTTTCTGTCCTTTTTCCACCAATGGGATGGGGGACCATCCGTGGCAGAGTCATAGCTGGAGATCTCCAGCCTGAGGTTGTTTTCAAGTTCACAGTGGGCTGAGATGAGAGCAGAGATGCCAAACTTACTGTGTTTTATGCTCTCTTCCCTCATCTTTCTAGACTCCCATTTAGTTTTCATTTAAGATCTCAACAGGATAGAATAACTCAACTGTCCTCAGCACTTCCCTATATACCTTTCTTCTTCCTAGATCATGTAAGCTCTCCATCGTTGTCCTTCCTTTGATATTTTTTCTATCTATAATGAGGACTGTTATGCCCAATGACCCAGTCATCTCTCCAGTACAAGAAAGCTGTTTTCTTCCAGGCTTGTGTATTTGTTTTGGCTGGTTGTCTTGATTCAGGTGAAAGTGTTTGTGGCCTGAATCTATCAGCTACTCAATGTTGCTCAAATTACTTTCAAAAAGTAATTTGTTGCTGATTCCCACATCCAAAAACTTATTGTCAATCTCATGGTCTTGGTGACTGTCTCTGTAAAAGATAGTCACGTATCCAAAATTAGAACCCTGCTGTTGCAAACTCTGGGGAAATAAACCTGAGGTGCAAATGAAAAAGAGATTTTTAGAGACAAATATAGCCTATTTCCAGTACTCTCTTTGTTGACTTGGTACAAAGCAGTCTCCAAGCTTTCTGGCCCTTCATCAGCACTTTTAAGCAAGTTGTGCACTATAGGTGCACAACCATCTTATGGTTTTCTTCCTGCTGCTCTAAGATGCAAAGGCATGGTCTCATTTGTCCACAAAGAGTGTCCAGGAGTCAGCAGATACCAGAAACTCTGACATAGCAGTGATCATAGAGATGTTAATAACAGGGCTTGAGGGTATTTTCTGCCAGTCCAGCTGGGGCAAGTTTCATCTTTCTTGATTTAAGTGTCCTAAAAGCCAGATGTCTGAAAAGGATTAGTCATACCAGTCTTTCCTCATAATCAGTACAGAAAAACAGGCACCTTCAGAAGTTGTTTTATTGCCACCAATGAAAATTGTGCAAGAAAAGCCAGGTGAATTACTCCCAGGAGCTGTTTATACATCCAAAACAACAATAAAGTATCCTTATGAGGATCAGCTTAGACATCTAACTTTTAAACATCTTCAGCCGGGAAAGATGGATCCCACACTTTACTGGAAAATCTAGTGGCCAAAACCGAGGCAGTTCAAAGCAAACTGTTACTTTCAACACCTCTCCTGGTGAAAGAGATACCAGGTGAGAATTGTGCACATATCTTGTTTCAGTATTTTAAAGTATACATGTTTATATTCGAATTAGTTTTGGTTGTCAAAAAAAAAAGTTATTTTAATATTCAGAGAATTATAGAGATGGAAAGTCTCAGTGAACCTAAGCTGAAGAAGAGCTCTTGGCCCTCATTTTTATTCTTAGAGGAGCAGCATAGAAAAAATATTTTGGAAAAAAAACCAAAACACAATCAAACAAAAAAAAAAATCTGAAATTTCTCATTTTCCTGATTATCCTTGGAAGTTACCTACATTCATACAGGGTAGTAGATGGACTGAACAGATAGCTCAGGTGGGAGTTGCAAATGAATGATGACTATTACACCTTCCAATTGGTGATACAAGTTTTCAATTAAATTAAGGTCATTTTGACAGCACAAGATTAAGGAGTTTTCCAGAAAATCACACTTATTTTTGGAGGAAGGGAAATGTCTCTTCAACAGCATTTAGATGCTTTTTTTGGGTATTGGGTTGGTTTTTTTTGTTGGTGTGGGTTTTTTTTTCAAAACTTCCCTATTAGAAGTCTGGGCTTTGACTGGGGAAAAAGAAAAGACATTGAAAATGTAAAAACATGTACATGGAGTCCGAGCTGAAAGAATTGCAGAGCTGAAACAATGTAGACCCGAGGCCCTTTGTTCATGCTTAGCTTGTGATGCTGGCATGCTGGAGGCAACATGAGGGGGTGGGGGAATGCCTCTTCTGCTTTCATCTTAAAACACAGCAGATTCTTATGGGTCCAGATAACATCAGTCCTGGGAGAAGGCAGAATGAAAACCCCACTCAAGGACACTGCTCGGCTCTCTGCCATAGCCAAAGTCCAGCTATCATTGTCTTCACATCAAAGATTCTCTTCACCATTTAAAAATCACAAAGATTAAAATGCACCCATGGCATTTACACTTCCATATCCCTCCATTGCAGGGAGTCAGGGGCCATTGATGGCACTGATAGGCTTCATCTCTCTGTTGATGGAGAGCAAGGCTGTGAGACAGTCCCAAAAATAAATATAGTTATTGTTTACAGAAAAGCAATTGGATTTTTAGGGTGGAAAGAGTATTTGGTGAAAAGTGGAGCAGACTTATCTGTTAAGGAATAGTCCAGTTTGTTGTCAGCTATAGCTGCTCTTTTTCAGATAAAGGAGATGCTGAGATGGATGGAGGTCCTCATTAGCAACTATGCATCTGTAGCTCCTGTAGACATCAGAGTACCCTGAAAAAAAAAAACAAACAAAGTCACTTTGAGGCTAAAGAGAATGTATGTAAGTGGAATTAAATAGTAGTAGGAAACTGCCACTTTCTTACAAACCCTTGTGGCAACGACTGCCCTTGGTTTTCATTTCACTCATCAAAAGGGGGTTCTTTCCTAATACAAGGCAATTTTGTCAGCCTTGCAAGAAAACCACCCTTCCTCTGAGTGGTGCTTTACTTGCACACTTAAGGAAAGGTGCTATTTGTGTTTCAAAAAATGTAGAAGTATGTACTTATACATATCTTCCCTGTTTTGGAAGAAGCATAAGATTGGCCTTGTTCCAAATCATGTTGAACATGCCACCTGGAAGGAAAAGAGACATCTGGAAAATCATTCCACAATCTCTGAGGAAATTACAGGAGAAATACTGGATGATTGAAAGAACAGCTCTTTGTGGGATTCTTATTTTATCAGCCAATTTCACTTAGGGTTGGTGTTTTTTGGAATGTTTTGGGGTTTTGTTTGTTTGTTTGTGTTTTCCTAACTAACATCTGTTCAGAACTTTAATAAGAAATCTTTGAGTTCTGGGGGTTTATTTATTTGTTCATTTATTTTTCCTGATAAATGAAAAAAGTTTCAAAAATTTCAGAGGTGGCAGAGTAAGGGTAGGAAAAATACAAGAAATATCAATTAGTTTATATGATAGAATAGAATAGAATAGAATAGAATAGAATAGAATAGAATAGAATAGAATAGAATAGACCAGGTTGGAAGAGACCTTGAAGATCATCACGTCCAACCTATCATCCAACACCACCTAATCAACTAAACCATGCAACCAAGCACCCCATCAAGTCTCCTCCTGAGCACCTCCAGTGATGGCAATTCCACCACCTCCCCGGGCAGCCCATTCCAGTAGGCAATCACTCTCTGTCTGTAAAACTTCCTCCTGACTTCCATCCTGAACCTCCCCTGGCGCATCCTGAGACTGTGTCCTCTTGTTCTGGTACTGGCTGCCTGGGAGAAGAGACCAACCTCTACCTGTCTACAGCCCCCCCTTCAGGCAGTTGTAGACAGCAATAAGGTCACCCCTGAGTCTCCTCTTCTCCAGGCTGAGCAGTCCCAGCTCCCTCAACCTCTCCTCATAGGGCTTGTGTTCCAAGTCCCTCATCAACTTCGTTGCCCTTCTCTGGACTCGTTCCAGCAAGTCAACATCCTTCCTAAACTGAGGGGCCCAGAACTGGACACAGGACTCAAGGTGTGGCCTAAGCCTTGCAGTGTACAGGGGCAGAATGACCTCCCTGCTCCTGCTGGCCACACTGTTCTTGATGCAGGCCAGGATGCCACTGGCCCTCCTGGATGCCTGGGCACACTGCAGGCTCATGTTCATCCTACCATCGACCAGTAACCCCAGGTCCCTCTCTGCCTGGCCACCCTCCAGTCACTCTGACCCCAGCCTGTAGCACTGCATGGGGTTGTTGTGGCCAATGTGTGGAACCCAGCACTTGGATGTGTTAAATCTCATGCCGTTGGGTTCTGCCCATCTGTCCAGCCTGTTGAGGTTCCTCTGCAGAGCCTCTCTACCCTCCAGCAGATCAACTCCTGCCCCCAGCTTGGTGTTGTCCTCAAATTTACTGATGACTGACTTGACCCCCTCATCCAGATCATCGATGAAGATGTTAAAGAGGATGGGGCCCAGCACTGATCCCTGGGGCACACCACTAGTGACTGGCCGCCAGCTGGATGTGGCACCATTCACCCCCACTCTCTGGGCTCGGCCATCCAATACAGTAGTGGAAAGGATTGCTGCCTTGCCTGGCATGAACAACAACATTCAGTATTCCTGGAGTGCAGGAGATCTGTAGAAGGAACATTCCTTGGTCAGGGCTTCCTGTAGTCCCCTAGCAGGAAGCAGGGCTGCTTCAAAAAAAAATAGACATACCTCTGGTAGGAATGGGGATGTGGTTAAAGCTGAGTCTCTGCCTACCCATGCAGATCATTGGCTGCCAGTCCTCTGGATATGAGTGAGTGGAAGAGAGTATCATTGTACAAACTGTAGTTACTAGTTTCTGTACAATAATTCTGATGAAGAGCTGTTCTATCCTCTTCTGTTGTGGTGCAGCTCTTACATGTTGGGCTATAACCCCAGTATTGGAATTAGAGACTCCTATTGTCTCAAAAGACCTGGGAGTGCTGGTAGATGAGAAACTGGGCATGAGCTAAGAGTGTGTGCTTTCAGGCCAGAAGGCAAATTGCATCCTAGGCTGCATTAAAAGAAGCGTGGCTGACAGATCAAGAGAGGTGATTCTGCTGCTTTGCTCTGGTAAGACCCCATCTGGAATACTGTGTCCAGCTCTGATACCCTCAATACAGGAAGGACATGGATCTGATGGAATGGACCCAAAGGAGGGCCAGTGATTAGGGGGCTGTAACATCTCTGCTACAAGGACAGGCTGAAGGAGCTGGGGTTGTTCAGCTTGGAGAAGAGAAGGCTCTCAGGAGAGGGACTGTTTACAGAGACCTGTAGTGATAGGACAAGGTCAATCATTTTAAATTAGAGAAGAGTAGTTTTAAATTGGATGTTAGGAACAACTTCTTTACCGTGAGGGTAGCAGAACACTGGAACAGGTTGCCCAGGGAGGTAGCTGAAGTCCCATCCCTGAAGATATTCATTGTCAGGCTTGACAAGGCTCTGATCAACCTGATCTAATGGAATATGTCCCTGCTCACTGCAGGGGAGTTGGACTTGGTGACATTTGGTGGTCACATCCAACCCAAACTACTCCATGATTCTAAAACACAAAAAGTGCCACAAGATGCACATGGATAGAAAGGGAGAAGAATGCAGACTGTCTGCCCAAACTGCTCTCTCATCACTAGATCTGATAGCATGGCAGGAGGTGAGGAGGGGCAATTCCAGACCTCTAGCTTTATGTAAATACACTTGATATTTAGTGTTTCACTTTCTTTTGTAATCAAAGGAGGCTTGCAGGAGTGTGGAGGACAGAGAATGACAAGATAAAAATTGCAGTTCATAAACACCTTGAGCATTTGGAAGCTTTTAAACAGCTACTATGTAGGCCACCTGTATATGTTTTCTGGTTTTATTAAACTAAGCTCCAAGATGAGAAGATACAGGTGGAAGGTTTGAATTCCATTTCCACCCCCACCCCCTTTTGTATGTTTTAATCCTAATCTATATCAAAAAGATAAGTCACTTCTTTAACACTAGCAGGAATTACATTGAGGCCTACTGAGGACAGATTATGAGCTTTGATTCCATAATCAATTGCTAAGAAATTTGTTAGTGACATCACAGGCCTTTCATGTGGGTAGACCTCTCTCAATGGATCTGACAGTGTCAGGAGATCTCCTGATCAGTCCATTACTTTGGGCTAATTCTTCTGCCAGGAAATAACCCCTTCCTTGCCTTGATATCCAGGAATGAAGGCTCATGGAGTTCAAAGACTGAAAACTTCCTACTCTATTGGCTTCCCTCCACAACCTGTCTCTTGCTTTCTTTCAGCTTGAACACAGATATCGCAACTGCTTTGGAATGCTTTAGGATTATTAGAGACTTGTAAACCAAGTGTAAGGTCAAAGCTCAGGAATAAATATTCTTACAGGGAAAAGTATTCAAAAAGAAGTACCTGTTTTTCTCTATTTGTGTTTAGGGTCAAAAGAAATTAACTAATTTTCAAAGTGTGGTAAGCATCCATCAGTTTCCAGGGATTTCTTTGAAGATGGATTAGGGTGCAGTGCTGTTAAACATCAGAACCAAGCCTTTCAGAAACACTTCTAATTTAAATATATGTACCCTGGGTTCATCTTTAAGATTCATGTTTTGGGGGTTTTTTTGCTTGCAATCCCCCTTTAATTTTGTGGATGTTATACTAAAAGGAAACTAAACAAACCAAAACCAGAAAAAGAGTGCACATCCCATCAAAACTCCCCTGATACTCCTCTGCTTAAATCATTGAAGTACTTTATCCTAAATATCTCTAATAGAATTAGATATCCTCTCTGTTAAAGTCTTGGTTATTCCAAGTTGTGTTATTCTTCCTCAGACACTTAATTAAATATGGATAATTGCACAGTATTTACCTTAAATGTCCTCTGGTAATAACAATTAAACTCTACCATTCTCATTGCTGTTGTGTGGTAAATAGCAAAGAAAACACTATCTGGGGTCATGGAGACACCCAAGAAAGCCAGGCTTTATAAAATGTAAAAAATTCACAAGGATCTGTACACAATCTTATTCTTAGATTTCGTTCTGCGCTCTGACAGTTTAACAGACTTTCTGCAATATATCTGTTCAGCTTGCCTTAAGATTTAACTGCATATTTCGTAGATCCATAGACTCATAGAATACCAGGTCAAAAGGGATCTCAAGGATCATCTAGTCCAACCTTTCAGGGTAAGAACATAGTTTAAATGAGATGGCCCAGCATCCTGCCAAACTGGGCCTCTAAAATATCCGGACCAGAGTAACCAACCACCTCCCTCAGGAGTTTATCCTATGTCCAATAGTTGAAACAGTGAAAAAGATAATTCTGGCATGAGGTATCTGATTTTTATATTGCTGATAAAATCACACAGATGTGATTTTTTCCCCACAGTAACCTGAATAAATTCTGGCATTAAGTTAATTTTATATTTTAATAGCTGGGGCAGGAGTCCTTCTTCAACATGAGGAATCTAGATCTTTCCCTCGATAATAGAGAGAGTTTACATGCTTCAATTGGCCTTTACTCAAGTTTTTAAAATATTTGGCATGAGGTGAAATGAGTTCCAGGTATTCTCACCTAAAGAATCATAGAATGGTTTGAGTTGTAAGTGGCCCCCAAAGGTCATGTTGTCCAACCTCTGCCACAGTAAGCAAGGACAACTCCCTTCCTGGGCAACCTGTTGCAATGTTCTACCATCCTCAGGGTAAAGAGCTTGTTGGATATTTCATTAAAACCCAGTGAGGATTAAGGAAAGACTACATTAACTGCATCAGACTTTGATCTAAGCACTCAATAAAATTCAAGCTTCAGTTTCTTTCTTCAAGTTGTCAGTCACTTTCACAAACATGTCCTCAAACCTGAACCATGTTCATGGCACAGAAAAGCAATCAGGTGTCATATGCACCTCCAGTGTTTTCAGGGGACACAGCAACAAACACAGATACCTACTTCAAGAGAAGCGAGGATCCCTTGGTTTGCAGCTCTGCTTACTGTCGTACCCATGTACTCTCTGCAAACACTGAAACCTTGAAGAACAGTGTGCAGATTGGGACAAATGCTAGTGTCTGTGTGCCATATAGCAGTTCACAAACAGTATTGCAGAGGGGAATCCATTGTGCAGAGCTAAGGAATGGTGGCACAGTGGTAGGACTAAGTCCATTAAAATCAAATAATTGTTATGGTTGGAAAAGACCTCCAAGATCATCGAGTCCAACCTTCAACCTAAGACCACCATGGCCAATAAACCATGTACCAAAAGGCCATGGCCACAGGTTTTTTGAAGACCTCCAGAGACAGTGACTTCACCTCCCACAGTATCACAGTATAACTAAGGTTGGAAGAGACCTCGAGGATCATCGAGTCCAACCTATCAATACAGACCCCATGACTAGACCATGGCACCAAGTGCCACGTCCAATCTCCTCTTGAATGCCTCCAGGGTCGGTGACTCCACCACCTCCCTGGGCAGCACATTCCAATGACGAATGACTCTCTCAGTGAAGAACTTTCTCCTCACCTCGAGTCTAAACCTCCCCTGGCACAGCTTGAGACTGTGTCCCCTTGTTCTGGTGCTGGTTGCCTGGGAGAAGAGGCAAACCCCTTCCTGGCTACAACCACCTTTCAGGTAGTTGTAGAGGGCAATGAGGTCACCCCTGAGCCTCCTCTTCTCCAGGCTAAACAATCCCAGCTCCCTCAGCCTCTCCTCATAGGACTTGTGCTCAAGGCCTCTCCCCAGCCTTGTTGCCCTTCTCTGGACACGTTCAAGTGTTTCGATGTCCTTCTTAAACTGAGGGGCCCAGAACTGGACAGAGTACTCAAGGTGTGGCCTAACCAATGCAGAGTGCAGGGGCACTATGACCTCCCTGCTCCTGCTGGCCACACTATTCCTAATGCAGGCCAGGATGCCATTGGCCCTCCTGGTCGCCTGGGCACACTGCTGGCTCATATTCAGGCAGCTGTCAATCAGTACCCCCAGGTCCCTCTCTGTTTGGCAGCTCTCCAGCCACTCTGACCCCAGCCTGTAGCTCTGCATGGGATTGCCGTAGCCAAAGTCCCTGTGCAGCCCGTTCCAATTCCTGACCATGCTTGCAGGAAATACATTTTTCCTAATTACCAACCTGACCCTCCCCGGCACAATTTCAGGCCATTTCCTCTCCTTTTACAACATGAAAATAGGGAGAAGATACCAACACTCACCTCACTGCAACCTCCTTTCACAGGGAGCTGTAGAGAGCAGTGAGGTGTCCCCTCAGCATCGTCTTCTCCAGGCTGTACAATCCCAGGTCCTTCAGCTGTTCCTTGTGAAACCTGTCCTTCAGGCCCATCACCAGCTTTGTTGCCCTTCTCTGGTCATGATCTAATACCCCAATGTCCTCTTATAGTAAGGGGATCAAAACTGAACCCAGGATTCAAGGTGCAGCCTCACCCATGCCAAGTATGATCACTTCCCCACTTCTGCTAGTCATGCTATTTCTGATCCAGGCTAGGATGCTGTTGGCCTTCTTCACCACCTGAGCACACTATTGGCTCCTGTTCAGCCAGCTGTCAACTAGCATCCCTAGGTCCTTTTCTGCTGGACAGTTTACACCCACTTTTCTCCAGGCCTGCAGCATTGCATGGGTTTGTTGTGACCCAAGTGCAGCAGCCAGTGTGGTGTAGCTTGCCTTTTCTGAAAGGCTTAGAAGCGTCCTTCCAGTACATGTTTCCAAATGAGTAATTTTCTTCAAAGGACCAATATGTTAGACTAATGTAGAGCAACTCTTACAAACCCAGTTCTGTATGCATATGGCTGTCTGGATTCAGGGGCACTGGCCATTATTGCAATGAATCTTTGGTTCTATAATATTTGACTAAGTAAATCGTTTCTCTTCTGCCAGAAAAAATAAGAGAAGCAAGAGAAAGGAGACTAGCTGAACAACTCATCTGAAGGACAGACATTCTCAGTGGGTAGGGACTCCCCTAATGCCATAGGTGTGAGCCTGGTTAAGATAAACTTGAACACTAATGTACACACTCCTTTTGACAAAGTTCTTTTCTTCCTTTTCTCTTCCTTGACCTTGTCATTCAGTTCCTTGTGAAGTAATGTGAAAGCATCTGTTGCCTCTTTTGTTTAATTTGTAAATGCTCTCCTGAAGGTCTGGCAGAGCACATGGAAGCCTGAGAGGCTACTACAATGTCCATCATCACTACCATAGGAAGGAATGAAGGCTTCTGCTCTTCAGGACATGTCATTTCATCCTCAGGAGACTACCCACTGCATATCTGCCAGACAGACATTTACAAAGGGTCTTGGGAGATTTCTCCATGTACTTGACTTGTGGAGGTGACCAAGGGTAGTGGAGAGCTGTACACATGCCTCACATAGCTGTACACAGTGATTAAAATGAGTCACTACTGTGCTCGAGTGCATTATATCAGAGATAGAGTTGGCCAGACAAGGTTTTGCTTCTATAAAGCACATTCATATTTCAGTTTTGTGTTGTTTTGTTTTCTTGTTGGTTTGTTTTGTTGTTTTGTTTGTTTATTTTGGTTTGGGTTTGTTTTTTTTTTTACAAAGTTACTAAGCAAAAATCCACTCATCTGTTCTGATTAGACTGCATACTAAAAATTGTTGAGCATGGAGGGATGGGAGAAAACAGAATTTGGGTGTACAAAAGCCCTTCCTCAGGTGTATTAGTTAAAGAGTCCTTCCATTCCCTTTGCCATATTATTACTGATATAGTCCTTGGACAGCCATTCGGTCATTTACTCAGTCCTTGAGACAGCAAACTTGTCATCAGCTTATGTGGTTGTTCCGCCCCACAAAAGACTGTTAAAGGCCTCAAGGTTTTACTCATGATTACTATAAATTATCTTTGTATTGTACATTGAAATCATCCAACACCAAGCACCTACAAAATCATTTTTCTTTCAGCAGCAGAAGCACACTTTCTGCTCCTGATCTACTCTTAATGCTGCAGAGGCAGCTGAGACAGACATTCAGAGATATGGGAAGGAGTATAACTGGTTCCCCATCTCTTAAGCAATCTCACTGTCTTCATGCCTGACAGAAACTAGCCTTTCCTCTGCCTGGGAGCACACAGACTTTTTGGGTAACATAGTTTACTCTGCTGGATGCACTCCCCATCAGAAAGCCAGGGGAGCACTTTTCCCTCATGCACTGAACTGACCAAAAAAAGAGGCCAGTAGTCTGGTTTCTCAGTTGACAAGTGAGTAACGCTTATCAAAAAAATCCTTGGAAAATGTGCCTCTTTCTTTGGAAGCAGGAGAAATATGACATCAGCATAAGCTCTGTCAGTTAATTCCTGATCTTTTTTTCTAGTTATAATTGCATATAATTGAGACCATGTAATGCTGGTGTGCTATTTTGAAAGAACTATGTTCATCCCGTATGTGACTATGTCAAAGCATGTTTCATATCATCTTAATGCATTTGGTCTGCTCTTGTATTAGTCTTCATTCCATAGTCCTTCATTGTCTTCTCACAGAATCAGTCATAGAATCGTCTCAGTTGTTATAGACCGGTAAGATCATCAAATCCAGCTGTTAACGCAGCACTGCCAGGTTACCACTAAACTACATCACTCAGCACTGCATCTATACATCTTTTATATAGCTCCAGGAGTGGTGGTTTCCATGAGCAGCCTGTTCCAGTACTTCTCCAGTGAAGAAATTTTTCCTATTTTTTTTTTCTCTTCTGAGTCTCACAAAGGTGGAGACTGAGGTGAAAAACATGGGGCATCTTACCCAAGCTAAGATAGCATGGGGCATAGCAGAGATAATTTGAAAAGTCAGGAGTCCAAATTCCACAACTTAGTCAAGATGGATCCAGCTAGCTCCATTTTTTTAATTATTTATTTTAGTCTATTTCCACATGCAACCCATTTGTTAGTTCCACCAAAGCCAGAGGGCAAGTGGGGATAGGATGAACTCTCACAGGCAGCATCATGTTCACCACCCTCTTCCTCCTTGCACTCATGAAAATTATTGTAATAAATACATCAAGACAATTAGTACCTTTATAGACAAGCCTCCATACATAAAGGGTTTTCATTCTTGCCTCTAGTTCTAGGCTGAGTGTATTGTCAAAGACAGGTAAATCTGTATCCTTTGTTTAACAAGATGGGAGAATGATGTAGAAAGCGACATGCCCAGAATCCTTCCAGGTGCAAATCCTTAGACTGCTTCAAGTCTTTTCAAGTGGTTTTGACTCCAGCGATTTGCAGTTTCCTGACTCCTAGCCCTTCCCCATGTTCTTGTTCCTGCCCTCAGCTCTGTCTTGCCAAGTCCTTCCACCACTTCTATTATTTGTGAAGCTTGAGGAGAGTTATGACAAGGAAGGGATGTCATTAAACCATGCCGGGAGGAGATGTCAGCTGCCATGCAAACATCTTCCTGACACTCCACTTTCAAACAATTTCAGAAACTGCACTCAGATGATTTCAGGTTGGGTAGGCCTGTCAACTTGGATGAACGCCATACATTGCTTTGGTGCCGGAGACAGCCCCAGAGCCTCTCAGCTGGCTGTTGCACATACGTGTATGCAGCCCCATTCCCACATACACAACCACACATCATTATTTTTATGCCACTCCAAGACAGATATCCTCAGATGATGTTGGAAGCGTCAAACCTTCACTGCAAGTGAAAGCTTTAACATTTAGAGGGTCCTCATGTAATGTAAATGAACCAGAAAGGTAGGAAGGTATCTCAAATGCCACTCGATGCATTTATGAAAAGATAAGGTGACTGTGTCCTACCCTACCATATCACTTCATTACTGAGTGTCAGTGAAGAGCCTGGCAGCTCAATTGGCTGATGAAATCACATGACCCAAAAGTTATCTTACAAAAACACATGAAATTACTAATCTTAAACAGCAAAGAAGTATGAATGTCCCCAATTTATTCTCATCAGCCAATCAAAGCATATACATCTCTTTTTTTCCTTTCATTTTTTCCTCCCAGTGGTTAAAAAAAATACAATTTTCCCATTTAATTTATAATTCAAAATATTTCACTATCTAATGTACTTATGTTTTTTATTCAATATCTAATTGAAGTGTTTTGTTTATGCATTATTCATTTGATCTTTGTTCTCTGTCTTCATTGTTAACTTCCAATGCAATTTTAATAGGCTCATGGTCAGAGATCAGCGTGGCAGACACTTTGATGCCATGTTAATTTGCTGACGAAAGAGCAGGAAGAAAGTGTGAGTAAGGAAGCCTTTAAAGTCCTTTTTTCTGATCCAGATCTGAGCTGTCCCATGTTGGTATGTACCTGATTTTCAGAGGGCAGAAGATTTCCTGTCTTTACTGTGGTATTCAGTTAGGTGTTTGGGTGTCATGCTAACAGCAAGCCAAAAATAAAATATCACGGACTGAGCTCCTGCAGATGTGGGACACTAGGCACTGACTGCCAAGGTCTGTGGAAATAATGCACTCTGCTACTTTTCATCCTTTCAGCATCTCTCCTGAACTGTTCACACAGCTCAAAAGAGGTGAAGGTGATGGATGTGGCACGTTTGACAGAAAAATGGGTTGTTTTTCAAGATTTTCTAGTACCTAGGGCAGTGCTGTGCAACCAGGAGTATATACTATACTCAAGCAACACATTGCATTGCAGGCTGTAATTTGGCCCCTAGACAGCAGAGTCTGCTGTGTTCCTAACCAGGAATGAGGTGCTGTCTTTCATCTCCGAGTACTAGGGTCCCCATGGGTCTCCACCTCTTGATTGTCTCATAGGCATGAATTTTATTATGCTGTCACCCACTAACTCACTGCTAAGCTGTCTTCCATGGGAAGAAAAAAAAAACCAAAACGCAACAACAACAACAACAAAAAACCAACCACCACAGAACTTCTAGTTGAAATATTCCAGCCCAGCCCAGATAAGATATGAAAGATTCAGGTTCAGTGCCCACCTCAGACAAAAGCGTATCTTCAGTTTCATTTTTCCCCCTTATCTGATCTCAACAAAAATATCTTGCAGTAGCCATAGAGTTAACAATACTGTAGGAACTATAATTCAGCCTGTGAAAATCATTTATGGATATTCTTGGCATTTCTGGATAACAGCACAGATGTAGCTCTGTCTTACCCATAAACAAATATTCTTGGCCAAGAGACCAGCTCGCATAGCCCATTAAAGAAGGCTTCTGTAGGAAGGAGTGCACACAGCAAGCAATGCTAACTTGAATTTCCAACTGCTGCCCACTGAAAGTTGGCATGGCCAGGTAGTGGAAGTATTAAGTGATAAAAGGCATAGAGCATTAAAAGTGACAGGTAACAGATGTAAACAGAGGTAATTTTGTGCATTAACCCACCAAATTCCATTTTAATGAACTTAGCTCTCCAGTGTCCATGGGACGAGACATTGCTGGACATGAGAGAGTGAGAGGGAGGTCCAAAAATAAAGTCAAGAAGACAGAGGCTGCTAAGTAGCAATAGGAGCAATCCCACAGAGTGTTCACTTGTGTAAGTAAAGCTACCAGCCAGCTTCAGTTTGCACCAGTGACAAGAATGGCAGTAACACCAAAGATGCCTATGGAAGAATCTGTACCCACAGGGTGGTGAAAGTAAAGACATGAAAGGCAAATTATGCATTGCATATTCCAACAAGAAACCTGGCAATGGATGGTGGAAAGAAGGGAGATTTGTAGGAGCAGTGTTTGTCTGGTACCAGTGTGTCTCAGCCTTCTTCTTTCCTTTGTTTTACATTTTTATTCCCTTTGAATTAAGTCATGGAAGAAGAATAGATGCCATTAGGATTTAAAGCAATATTTTCAGTTGCTTGAAGCTGGTGCTTGATGTCAGTGCTTCCTCTGAATTGTACAAATCAGTGCCATTGTAAAAAGGCTATTGTTTATGGATGAAGTTTGTAACAAAGAATCTTCAGGTCAAGTGTTTACAAATATTGTCCAAAAAATTTTGGAACTATTTTAGAAAGTCACTGTCTAATGATACAACAAATTCAAAAGCTGGAAACAAGATATTTTGTGTGTTCTGGAACTTCTTGCTGAAAGATTCCATGTTTTCTGGAGAAGGAATTATTGACTTTGATACACTTTTCCTCATATTTAACTGATAGCCATCAACATACAGTCATGAATAAAGAGTCATTGTCTAACTGAAATCAATGGCCTCATATTTTCCCCTAGATGAATAATCAAATTATCAGCAATCTACAAATCTCAGAATGCAAAAGTGCAGAAATGGCATATTCATTTTTCTCATCAACAATATGACTCAGTTTTTCCTATGTAGTTGCTGTTTGAGACTCGGCATTCTCGTCCTCAGTGCTTGAAATTACCTCACTTTAGTCTTTGAATCTGGCTAAAATAGATGACCACAAAATCTCTGTTAGAAACTAGATTTCTACAAAATATATCAAATGCCTATAAAACATTCTTATATAAGCTATTGGTAGATACTTCAGAAACACATTGGCAAGTCTGATTATGAACACAGGAAGGAAACATAGTATAGTTGATGGGCTTACCATGGGGAAAAAAGCAAACAAAATGAAAACATCAGTGAAAATATTACCCTTCTCTGTGGAAAATGTAATTTTAATTCAACTTCTCTCATCTTCCATCTGTTGTAAAATCAACTACTTTAATAAGGCCATGTCCTTCCAAAACCTAGAAAGCCCTGGAAATTTAATTTTCTAGCTCAGAAAAGTTTTGATGGGAAATTTTCAACCTGCCCTGAAACAGTAAGTGCAGTGTGACAGCTGTCTTAGTAAAGCCCCTGGTTGTGCTTGGTCATTCTTGAATGCTGTTAATCAGAATGTAAAACGGTTGCATGCTTAACGCGTAAAAAGGGAAAAATCATCAGAGACTTCATGTGTGAACAGAAAAGGATTAGTATCCATTTCCCCATGGATCTGGCCCTTTCCCAGGGTTCAAAAGAATATGACTATATGATGGGGAATCATCTTTCTAACACAAAAGAAAGTGTAAAATGGGAAACAAAATGAGAAAGAAAATGAAAAAAACCCCACTTGATTAGCTTCTTAGCATCAGTTGGATGTGACAACTCTTTGAATATGGATGAAGTCTACAAGAGGGATCATCTGCCAGCAGTAGTTGTTACCAAGGAAGTAAGTGATTCTGGAGGTCGGAGGACACCTGTCTTGCCAGCTAATGAAAGAATTGTGAGAGACAGAGCTTTTCTATCTGATTAATATAAGGGCTGTAATTCCTGCCCTTCCCACCCCCACATCTTCTCTGCTCTCTCCTTTAAAACAATACTAAGGCTATTGTTGTTATTGTAAGAGGGATGTGAAAGAGACTGTCCTAGGAAGACCTTTGATACTTATAAGTGGTATTTTGGCCAGTAACTTGTGCCAATCTCATCCTCCCACACAGATTCTGGAAGGGAAAAGTAATTCTTTACTTTATTCTCTGTGAGTCTTTTTTTATGATCATGCTGGGAGATGAAAGTCACCTTTGATTTTCAAGGGCGAGAAATGCAGTAGTTAGAATGGGCATATTAAGTGCAACATATATATAAGGAGGTTGGACAGTTAGAAGAAATAACTCAGGACATAAGAAAGGCAGACATTTTAGTATATGAATGCTGTGCATCCATACAACAAAGAAATGTTGAGTCTTCAGTTAATATACATTAATACATAAATGAAATACATCTGTGTAACTGTAGGCACATTCACTGTATACAAAGCCAAAAAGTTTCTATGCTCACTGAGCCCATGAGCTCTCTTTCCTCACAAAAGAAAAAAAAAAAAAAAAGAGAGTGTCCCTATCCATACTGCAGTTTCTAGCCACCTCAGAAACCACACATGGATAAGGGTCAGAAGAGCAGAGCACTATGCTAACAACAGATTTTTAACTATCATGGAACACTACCTCAGTCCACTTTCTGGAATGATTTACTGGAGAGGTAGCATAAATAATCATATAAGTGGTCCTTCTTTTAGTTGATCGGAGACCTCTAACCTTTACTTGCAAAATCCACACAGACAAAAGAAAATCTTTATAGACAGAACCATAGGCACAGACCAAGAATTGGCAGTTCAAGGGTAAGATCTTGGCATGTGTCATTGTATGCCATTCAGTGCTTGGCAGGCACTGCTGCAAGAAGGCAGAACACAAAGAAAAAGGTGCAGAGATCAAAATGAACCTAGGAATTATAAGGATCAGTCCAGGTATTTCAAAGTGATGCATAAGCCAGAGCCCTTGGTTCACCAGGCTTGGTTCACCAGGTTCTTCTGGTTACTTAAATAATAGTCACTCTCAGACTCTCTCAGCCAAAAAACCTTTGCAGAAGCTCAGTCTTTGTGACATGAATCAGTAAGCTTCAGTACAGCTCCAGTAGTTTTCAAGAACAGATAACTTGGCCCACATATTTCACAAACAGACCAAAATTTTTACTTGACCTCTTTACAGTAGTGCTGGGTTGGCCCTCTCATTCATGTACCTAGTACATTGCATTCAGTGAATTTAAGATGTCACCAGAGAGTTTGAATTTAGGTCTTCCATAGCAGGATCAGGTTTCACAGAATTTAATTAGTAATGAGGATGAGAGATTGTCCTCTCCACTGACAGGAGGAGAAGGAGGGAGTCTGGAACTTTCCTATTGTTGAACTATTACTCAAAAACTTTGTTACACAGACGATCAATACCATGTAGTAGAGAAACAATGCATATAGTGAGGTTATAAGGGGTAGTAGTGAAAGACATTTGCATCCCAAGTTACTGTGCCTGAAGTGTCCTTCTCACTCTGAAAGATGCAGACAGATGCTTAAACCCCTCTGAACCTAACCCAGGTCCACCAAGATTTTACTGCTGTACTGCTGAGGCTTGATATAATTTAATCTCCAGGTATCACACTTTATTGTTGTGGTTGGTTGGTTGTTTTTTTTTTCAAAAAAAACAGAACTTATTAATAATATTTACACTCCACTGGTGTGAAAGTCTTTACTTGCCACCTGATAATGGGAAAAGCTGTAACAAGGTTACAGATTGCATTTTTAAGTGGATTTTATCTTCTCTCTCTATATACGCACACACACATACAGTTTACCTCTGTTAAATGTGTGTGCTTATGTAAGTGTGGGCAGTGGGGAATAGGGGCTGTTTATATCTCATTCTAATTTTTCTGTGCATTCTAAGGACTTGATAATACTAGGAAAAAAGAAGTGTTTGGTAGAGAAAGGATGCAGCTAACAGTATTTCCTCTACAGAGTGAATATTTGCATTTGCAAATAACAAATCCTGCAGTGTCGTGCACATTTGGTGCCTCTGCCTATAGGCATTTGATCTGAAATTAGAAGCATTTATTTCCATGTGCTGCTGCACAGCCAGCTTTAGGGAAACCATAGCCCTGTTAGGTTCAGCATAATCCGGTTAGTGTCCTGAACAGCTTTAAAGGAACTCACTTTTGAACTAGTTGGACAGGTTTAATATTCACTAAATTTACCCATATCTAAGACATCTAATTAAAATGTAGATTGTTCTGTCTAAGTAAGTCATTCAAGTTTCTCAATATGGAACACAGAAAGTAAAGTGCATTTTTTAGCAGAATTGTGGTATGTCTGAAAGTACAAGATGTCTGTTTTAGGATGAGAGTTGTGCCCTTGACTTTGCATACCAGATCCCTGTTGACTACAGGAGAAAGCCTGGGTGATTATCTCAGACTGAAGCATGCCTTATTATAAACACATGTTTAATCAAATGGATCCCACTCTTTCAAAAACAAATCTCTAAATATAATAAAATAAATAAATTAATATAATAAAATAAATATAATAAAATCTCTAAATATGAAGATTCTTGAAGTCAAGATTTAGTTTTCTTTGTAGACATAACAGAAAATAGTATTCTGGATTGTAAATGAAGAAAGATTTTGTTAAAGTATTTTATTCATTGGAATAAAAAAAGAAAGGGAAAAAAAAAAGGTAGTTAGGCATTGAATTGAAATATATTTATGCTCCTATCAGATAATAAGAGACTACAATCAATTCGATTGACTGAAAGTGTGAAACTTCTATTTTGCTGGTGAAGCATTTTTTTAAAAAAGCTCTTTCTTTTTTTTCTCAGTTTCCTTTATTAATCTAATTGTTTTAAATGAAAAAGGAACAAGACATAGCAAAAGGAAAAAAAAGTTCTACTTTAGGTCAGGAGAGTGCCTTCTACAGATTGGTGTGCAATGTGGTTGCTGAAATAAATATTTTGGTATGCAGGTGTGTTTCTCAATCCAAGTGTACAGCTGCTGGCACCTACCCACAGGCATGGGGAAGAGCTGTATGCCCAGGGCACCCTGAAGATCAGTGCAGGTTAGGGATGTGCAGAGCCTTATAAGTCAGACTCAAACATACACATGGATGTTACATGGATACATATAAATGTAAAGAAAACGTACTCCCTGGGCAGTTTTAACTATCAATTTTCTTGCACATACAAAGATGTAGTTTAGCCTAGCAGATGGGACCAGTGATCCATCCAGTCAGGTATTGTGCCTCTAGCACTGGTCTGTGCTTGGTGCATGTGAAGCCTTCCTTATCAGCAGCATTTGGCCAATGGCATGGTGGGGGACAGAAAGGACAAATTCCTCCCAAGGCCCTACAGCTCTGATCTTATTCCCATTAACAAACTAAAGACAAATACTCTGGACAAAACTTTGACTAATACAGGTCACCTTTGCACCTGGAGAATCAAGAGGGCCCCTTAGGTTATGTCTAGGCATAATCCCATGAACATAGGCAAAAGACATCTGTGGGAACTGGAATATGGCCTTTAGGAAGGGCCTGCAGCAGAGGACACCCCAGAACCAGGACATCTCCCTCCATCATGATGAGCAATGACTTCAAACTAGAGAAGATTTGGATTGGATATAAAGAACAAGTTCTTTACCATGAGGGTAGTGAAATACAGGGACAAGTGTTTCAAAGACACTGAGGGTTACAAATGTGCTTTCGGAATAGCAGTTGTAGAAACTGATGGAGGAAAATTGAAATTGTCTATTAGTCCTGAACTTTCAAATTAATCTGAAGTTGTGGAACAACATGAGATAGAGGATGTGAAACTGCCAGCTGCTTCTCAAACTATGCATCACAGGCAATACAGAACCAACCTTGAATCTTTGGTGCCCATTCATAACTTGATTTGTCAAGAAGATTTGGAAGATCAGAATGTCATCAGAAAGAGCTATTTACCTTTCAACAGTCTGATTTGGTCTGCACAAAAGCTATGCAATTAGATCAGTTGAGAATGCCCCTGCTTACTAGTGGAGTTGAACTAGATGGCCTTTGGAGGTCCCTTCCAACCCAGCTCTTTCTTTGGTTCTATGATTCTATGATCATGGCCAAATCTTAGCTCAGAGCAATAGCTCTTGAAATACAGGATGAACCTATTCTTGATTAACATCCTCTGAAGTTTTATTTCTCTGCTTTATATTTTAGGATGGAATCATAGGAAGGAAACTCCAAAGGTCGTCTAGTCTGACCTCCCTGCAATCAGCAGGGACATCCTCACCTAGACTAGGCTGCCCAGGGCCTCATTGAGCCTTACCTTGAATACCTCCAGGGAAGGGGCCTCAACCACCTCCCCAGGCAACCTGTTCCAGTGTTACACCACCCTCATAGTAAATAACTTGCTCCTAACATCAAATATAAACCTGCTCTTCTCCAGCTTAAGTCCACTGCCCCTTGCCCTGTCACCACAGGCATTTGTAAATAGTCTCTTTCTCCATCCTTCTTGTAGGCCCCCTTCAGGTACTGGAAGGCTGCTACTAGGTCTCCTCTTCTCCATGCTGAACAATCCCAGTTCCCTCAGCCTGTCTTTGCAACAGAGGTGCCCCAAGCCCTTGATCATCTTCATGGACCTCATCTGGACCCAGTCCATCAGGCCCATGTCCTTCCTATATTGAGAACTCCAGACCTGGACACAGTACTCCAGATGAGGTCTCACCAGAGCAAAGTAGCAGAATCATCTCTCTGGATGAATGAAACAGATTTGTACTGTCAGTTGTTTCCAGCAAATTTACCCCCATCTCTATGAATTTGCCTGAATTTGATGAGTAAAAGAACAGTGATTCTTGCAGACATCAAGCAAAATACCAATGAGAGAAAGGAGATTGATTGTGTATTTTGTCCTGCCCCAAGTCTTGCCCAAAGTCCAGTGCTAGGTCCAGCTGTGGCAATGTTGGAGCAAACATCTTTATGTTAGACATTCATTATGAAAGCCTTGTTGTAAGCCCTTTGATCTCATGTGCAATGGAAGTCACTGAGGGAAGTTTTGGAGGAAACAGAAAGGAAAATAGACATTCAAATGTACTGGGTGAGGAAGAAGGGCAAATGCTTTAGTGTTGATTTTCTTTGATTATTTTAAAAGAGCCGTAAACTGGTGTTTCTTCTAAAGGAAAAAAATAATAAAACATTAAAACTCATTCATTCCACATTTCAGCTCCAGATCTCTGTAACACTTTCAAATTAAAGTGTTTCCACAAAACAAATTTATTCTCAGAGACACTCTTGAGCTTGAGCAGAGGGGATTTGCATCTGTAAAAAGGATGGAGAGAAGAAGACAGCAAGTCTTAACCTTTGTATCCATCACCAGAGCTGGAGAAGGGGAAAGCCCAGGGAAAGCTCAAAAAAGGGGTGCTTGACCCTCACCTGGGTAGCAAAGACAATGGAGACAAAACAAAAACATTTTCCTCCAACAAGCCCTCCTCCTTTCTGTTCCCCTGAGCCTGGTAAGGAAATCAGAGTTACAATCTACTTCTGTCAAAGGTTAATAAATAAATAAATAAATTCACAGATTAGATAACAGCAGCCACAACAACAACAAAACATGCAGGAGCATCAGAGCCAGGAACTATCAGCATCTGCTTTAATTACAAAATCTGCTTCCATTGATATTTTAGATATATATATATATATATTTATATATATATATATTTCAAAGGAACTCATTTGTAGGGAGATGAAGAAAATGTTAAACTCCATTCCCCCCATCATCGTAGTTCAATGAGTGGTGTATGTCTGCTGCTAGTTACAAATAAGCCTTTGACCATTTTATTGCTCCCTGTAAAACAAAAATAATTTTCTTGTGTATTTTCTGTTTGTTTGTTGTTTTTTTTTTTTTTTTATTTTATTATATTTGGGCCTTTAGGAGGGGAGTGGCAATACACAGATCTAATTGGGAAACATCTAAATGAAGATGAAGGGGAAAACAGAGAGAGGAGAAACAGGAAAAAATACACAGTACTGCAGTTAACAAGGTGGGATCAAACAACCAGCCCACGTGGTTTGAAGCAATCACAGCACCAGCTAAGAAAAAATAAAGTGGGGTGTCTACACTCCCAGCTACCTACACTCTTCTCCAAACATTTGCAACAGTTTGAAATGTACTGGTTCATTAAAACCGCAGAAAAACATGAACCCAGATTCAGTTGGAGTACATTGACATCATACTCAGCAGAATAGAATAGAAAGAGGGATGTGGTGTTGAAATGATGGTCTCTACGGAAGATGAATAGGGAAGACAGAGTCCTTGAAAGAGATGTCACCTGGCAGTGCAAAGCCAAGCATGCGGAGACAGAGGTGGAAGGCAAAGAGCTTCTCTCCTGCCCAGGGGGAGGGCCTAAGTAAAAATGTAGTGTGGGTCCCACCTTTATTGACTACTTGTTTGGTATTTGTATGGAAATCACTTGTGTTTCCTGCTGTAAAATGAACTTAGCACTTCTTGTCCTGCCTCTCAGGGCCTCTTGAAGGTAAGCAGATTAAAGGTTTGGAAGTGTGTGAACCCACAGCAGTGGGGATCAAAGGCTGTCACAGTGCAGCCTGAACTCAGTGAGGGGGATCAGGGTATGGACCTTATAGAACAGAATAATAGAATAGAATAATAAACCAGGTTGCAAGAGACCTTCAAGATCATTGTGTCCAACCTATCAACCAATCCAACCCACCTAAACAGCTAAACCATGGTACCAAGCACCCCATCAAGTCTCCTCCTGAACATCTCCAATGATGGTGACTCCACCACCTCCTCAGGCAGCCCATTCCAATGGGCAATCACTCTCTCTGTATAGAACCTCTTCCTAACATCCAACCTAAACCTCCCCTGCTGCCTCCAAAATGACCAGGTTTCACAGCACCATGAAAAATGCTTTGCAAGTGGTGGCACTGGGAAAAAGTAGACGTGTTGCCTGGCCAGGAAAGGGATTTTTTTGCAGCTTTCATCACCTCCCTCATACCCCACCAACAGCAACTGGCTTGACATGCTGGGGCTCTGGGTGGCTCTGTGTAGAATTCTTCCCTATCTTTCTGCTAACATCAATGACCCGCCCTAGGGTTGACCTCACTCCCTTACCTCAAAGATATGTGCAGAAAAAAGTCTTGATTTACAACACTGGGGAGTCTGGAGCTAGGGCACAGAGAGAAGTAGGAAGACAGGGAGAGCCAAAGGTGAGTATCTTTTCTTGGAACCAAGATCCCAATGTCATGTTCCCCTTTTGGTTGTAGATGTCTTTTCAGACACCCTCTCAGTGACTTTTTTCCATGGACATGCACATCCATGACCTCCCAAGGGCCTGAGAGGTACACAAAGTAGGACATAGTGGGACACCAGAAAAATTACAGCTTCCTAACTCAAAATGGCAAACACTACCATCCTTAATCTGTGCATGTCAGGGTACAAGGTTTGTAGGAAAATGAGAGAAGTAAGAGATGTCCCAGTTTGTGCCAGTCAGATCCACTCTTGCTCCTGAAAGGGGCAAAAGAATGACAGTCACACAAATGGATTGCAGAAGTGATGGAAAGTTTAAATGGAAAGCAGTAAGTGTTTTATAGAAACTTCAAGAACTGTGACAAAAGAATCCCAAAGCATACAGAATCCCCTACAGCATACCCAAAAGCCTCCCAGCACTTCCCTTCTCCTCATCTGAGGTTATATTGAAAACCCCCAGGGCTCTTTCTTCCCCCCCCACTGCTAGGCTAGTCTCAGCTGGCCAGGTCTGAGACTGCCCCTCCCCCTTCTCCTGGCATCAGGCCTAGCCAGCCCTAAGAGGCCTTGAGATAAGCATTAACTGACAAGGAGCATCTCCCGCAGGAGCAGAGAGGGAAGAAAGAGGAAGATAATGACTTACAGAGTGCAGGGTATTATGGGTATGAAATATGCTGTTTCCTGCGTCCACCTGCTGGACTGGACACTCGGGGCACTGGAGATATAGCTTGTGTTGCAGCAACAAGCAGCACCCAGCCTAAACTGACACAGGGGATTTTTTCTTTCCCCAGGAACAGCATGACATGTGGCACACAATACAGGGTCAGAGCTCCCATGTGGCCTCATCCGCACTAGGTCCACATCTCCCATTCACAGACGGCAAGGACAGAGTGAGAGGGCGCATGCATGTACATGTATACCCACTATATTAATACATATGTATGTGTATTTTTACATATCAGTTCTATAGGGCTCAGCAACATCAAAAGGAACCTGGATAATCAGAACAGAAGATATAAAAGATCAAACAGAATATCTTTTAAACAGATCTGAGAAGCTTAATTTTCATCCAATGTTACTGCAGGAGCTTTTCCTTTTTTTTTTCCTCTCTCTGTTTTTTTTTTTCCTCCCACTTCCATGCATTTCTTTGATCTGTTTTGATGTCTTTTTCAGCTCCTCTTTAAAAAAAATTCTTTTAAAACTCTTTTTTTTTTCCTTTTTTCCCCCCAAAAGTCATGAAGGCTTCTGAGAGTACAAAACTAGCTACACACAGCATCTCCCCGCATACTTTTCTCCCCACAATGCACATGCACTCCACAGTCCCTGTTCTGCTTGGAAACCTCTGACTCCAGGGCAGGGGGATGAAATTAAAACTGCACTGAGTGAAATGTTATTTCCTTCATGTCAAGGGTTTTCAATTCGGTCACTTTTGAGTGCTATTCAGTGTTTTAATTGGAGTACGTTTGTGGCAAAAGCTGTTCCCTCAGTTGTGTCTAGCAAAAGGCCAACTTCACACAGAGAAACCCACCAGGCTTCATTTCAGACCTGTGCTATCATTTCATATTGACAAGGATGTGTGCATAGGATCAGGTCACCTGGGTTTTTCCTTTGATTTCCTTAAGGCCTGGACAAAGTTACTTAACTAGCCTGGAGAGGAGGAGACTTAGGGGTGACCTCATTACTCTCCACAACTACCTGAAGGGGGGTTGTAGACAGGCAGAGGTTGGTCTCTTCTCCCAGGCAGCCAGCACCAGAACAAGAGGACACAGTCTCAGGCTGCGCCAGGGGAAGTTCAGGCTGGAGGTCAGGAGGAAGTTTTACATGGAGAGAGTGATTGCCCATTGGAATGGGCTGCCTGGGGAGGTGCTGGAGTCGCCGTCACTGGAGGTGTTCAGGAGGAGACTTGACAGGGTGCTTGGTTACATGGGTTAGTTGATTGGGTGGTGTTGGGTGATAGGTTGGACGTGATGATCTTGAAGGTCTCTTCCAACCTGGTTTATTCTATTCTATTCTATTCTAAACTTCCCAGAGTGACCACTGGAGAAGTTACTAACTTCTGCATATCTGCTGTACCTATAGGCAAGAAAAAAAAAATTAATTTCTTCCATGGATGAAAGTGAGTGGAGAGGAAATGCTCTTCACAGATCTGTGGCACAATTTCTGCTCTGTTTGGCAGCACCCCAAAACATACTCCCCTAATTCTCCCAGATGGTTTGAAGGCTGGAGTTCCTTTTAGAATCATAGAATCATAGAATTCTTAGGGTTGGAAAGGACCTCAAGCATCATCGAGTTCCAACTGCCCTGCCATGGGCAGAGACATCTCACACTAGATCAGGTTGCTCACAGCCACATCCAGCCTGGCCTTAAAAACCTCCAGGGATGGAGCTTCTACCACCTCCCTGGGCAGCCTGCTCCAGTGTCTCATCACCCTTATGGTGAAGAACTTCTTCCTAATATCCAATCTGAATCTACCCATTTCTAATTTTGTTCCATTCCCCCTAGTCCAATCACTATCTGACACCCTAAAAAGTCCCTCACCAGCTTTCTTTGTAGGCCTCCTTCAGATACTGGAAGGCCACAATGAGGTCTCCTCAGAACCTTCTCTTCTCCAGACTGAACAGCCCCAAATCTCTCAGTCTGTCCTCATAGGACAGTCTGTCCTCATACATCTGTCCTCTAATCATCCTCATGGCCCTTCTCTGGGCACATTCCAGCACATCCAGATCCTTCATGTAATAGGGGCTCCAGAACTGGATGCAGTACTCCAGGTGGGGTCTCACCACAGCAGAGTAGAGGGAGAGAATCATCTCCCTCGACCTGCTGGCTATGCTTCTCTTGATGCAGCCCAGGATGTGATTGGCTTTCTGGGCTGCAAATGCACACCAGTGGCTCATGTTGAGCTTCTCATCCACCAGCATCCCCAAGTCCTTTTCTTCAGGGCTGCTCTCAAGCCAGTCACTGCCCAGTGCTTGGGATTGTGCCAACCCAGATGCAGGACCTTGCATGTGGTCTTCTTGAACCTCACTAGATTGTCATGGGCCCACCCCTCCAGCCTGTCAAGGTCCCTCTGGATGGCCTCCCTTCCCACCACCATGTCTGCTGCACCACACAGCTTGGTGTCATCAGCAAACCTGCTGAGGGTGCACTCAATGCACTGTCCATGTTGCCAACAAAGATGTTAAACAAGACTAGTCCCAGTACTGAACCCTGAAGGTCTCCATTTGTCACTGGCCTCCTCTTGGACATGGACACATTGACAGCCACCCTTTGGGTACAGCCATCAAGCCAGTTCTTTATCCACCAAATGGTCCATCCATCAAACCCATACTGCACTAGCCTGGAGACCAGGATGTGGTGTGTGACAGTGTTGAAGGTTTTGGTCAGGTCCAGGTAAATGACATCAGTTGCTCAGCCTTCACCTATTAATGCTGAGACTTTGTCATAGAAGCCCACCAGATTTGTCAGGCAGAATTTGCCCTTGGTGAAGCCATGCTGATTGTACCCAGTCACCTCTTTGCTATTCTTCTGCCTCAGTAGTGCCTCCAGGAAGGTCTGCTCCATGATCTTACTGGG
Organism: Melanerpes aurifrons; assembly: GCA_011125475.1. Taxonomy (NCBI): domain Eukaryota; kingdom Metazoa; phylum Chordata; class Aves; order Piciformes; family Picidae; genus Melanerpes; species Melanerpes aurifrons. The sequence goes on along the minus strand of WWNC01000003.1, from coordinate 28,860,170 downwards.
CACAGATGTGAGACTGGCTGGCCTATAGTTCCCTGGGTCATCCCTCTTTCCCTTTTTGAAAATGGGGTTATAGTTCCCCTTTCCCAGTCAGTGGGGACCACTGAGTCACTGAGTCCCCAGACTGCCATGACTTATGGAATATGATGGAGAGTGGCCTAGCAACCTCATCCACCAGTTCCCTCAGCACCCATGTGCGTATCCCTTTGGGTCCCATGGACTTGGTCACTTTCAGGTTTTTCAGATGGTCACAAAACTGATCTTCACTCACAATGGGTAGTTCCTTCTTCCAGTCCCTGCCATTACTTTCCATTATTCCAGGAGTGTGGATGGAGCCCTTGCCAGTGGATACTGAGGTAAAGAAGTCACTGAGAACCACAGCCTTCCCCATGTCACTTCTCACCTGTTCACCAGTTTCCTTCCTGAGGGGGCCCACACCTTCCCTAGTCTTCTTTTTATGACTAATATACATATAGAAAATTTTACTGCTCCACTTGATCTCCCTGGTTAGATTTAATTCTAACTGAGCTTCAGCTTTTCTAACCAGGTCTCTTCCTGCTCAGTCAATTTCCTTACATGATCCTATTCCAGTTGTCCATTCTTCCACTCCTTGTAGAGTTTCTTTTTGTGTGACAGCACGTCCAGGAGCTCCTTGCTTATCCAGGCAGATCTCCTAGCATTCTTTTCTGCTTTCCTCTTTGTTGGTATACTTTGTTCCTGGGCATGGAGAAGGTGATCCTTGAACACTGACCAGCTGTCTTGGGCCCCTCTTCCCTCTAGGGCTTTGTCCCATGATACTTTGGCCAGCAGATCCCCAAAGTGATCAAAGTCTGCATGGCTAAAGTCTAGGGCTGTAAGCTTGGGATATGTCCTCCTAGGTGCTCTGAGGATCTTAAATTCTATTGCTCCATGGTCAGTGCAGCCAAAGTTATCCTTGAGCCTTGCACTGACTTGACACTCTGAAGTACCAATCTCCCATGCATAGCACTGCCCCATGTCAGTGTCAGATATATCACTTCAACCTTGACAAGGCAACGTTGTTTCCCAGATTTTTTTTTGGTTCCCCACTCCCTTCTGCCCCTCATAGCCTCCCCTCTCCTGGCTGCCTTTCTCATTCTTGCTTTTGCTCTCCACATCATAACAGCCATGCTCCCAAGAGCCCCTTCTCTGGAGATGGAAACACCAGCACTTCAGAATAGGCTCTCTGAAGCATACACTAAGCATATACAAGAGGTAAACAATATCAGCTGAATTAATCAAGGTTGAATTTATTTTGTAGGACACTGTAGGGGATGGCCATCTGCTAGGCATAGAGCAAATAAAGGCAAAAACCTTTTACACTGGTCCTAAACAGACTGCAAGTAAAGTCTACTGTACACCAAGACTCAAGCTTCCTGCATTAAGATTCTCTCAACAGACAGTGCTAGAGCTGTAGGAGTGCTGGTACAATTAATAAGATTTCAGTCTCCGAGAGCATCCCTGGAGCCCAGATAAAGTATGGCAAGTGTAAATGCTGTACACAGACACACAGACTCACCAGACTGCTTCGTTTTCCAAGCTGAGTTAGTCTTTCTTGCAGCAAGCACCTGAGCTCAGAACTGGAAAAAAGTCTGAGCTATTACAGCACAAGATTTGTATGAAACCGAAACTGCCCTGCAGATTGGAAATCTATTTTCAGTCATTCCAGCTCCTTCCAAAATACTCCTAATAATTGAAGTTCTGAAGCTTTTCAAGCAATTTTTATCCACCAGTCTCCTCTGAAGTACAAAGCCAGCTCATGCCTGTCAGGCAAGCTGGGCTGAGCTCAATCCAAAACACAGGGTGCCAGAAATTTAATCCTGAATTTCCCAAATCTAATCGAAACGGCACAAGCCATGATTAATAATTCAATACTTTATTACTGATATGATGCCTCGGACTATCGCAGTGTCTGAATAATTGATTTGCCAAGAGAGGCAACATGTCCTTTCCTAAAGCAGAGAAAGTCTGACCGAAGAGTTGCAGTGCGAAGCTAGTTAAATGTTTTTAAATAGTTTGTGTCTAGATCACTGACATTCACTTTTTGTCTAAGGACAACCTGGGAGGAGACAGGCAGGGATTTTATACCATTTGCTACAGTACAGGTCATGTGTCTAGAAACATGGTCAAAGACGTACTGTATAAAGCACTGGTTTATACATAGGGAAGGGAAGAAAAAAAAAGGCAGGGGGGAAGATGATAAAAGACTAGAAAATCAAGAAATGAAGTTGCTAGGAGAAAAAAAATCTTATCTTTGAAAATCTATGAGTAGTAGAAATATTAACTAATTGTGAATAGTAGAAATATTATCTACATTTAGACTTGATTCATTAAGCTTATGTCTCCTTCCTTTCACTCTGATTCTTTCTCTGACTCATGCTGGCTCATGTCTGCTGAGTCTAATGGGTGCTGAATGCCAGTAGAAGAGCTGAGCAAAACTTGATGTAACACAGCCAGACTTTGCATTTTCTCAGCCTGGAAAGCTGGCAAAAATCTGGGTGACAGTTCTACTGTCACAGGATTAGAGACAAATTTGGGCTAGAACGGAGTTTCAAGGATCTCCAGAACTGAGACACCTAAATCTGAGCCATGAGAAACCTGAGAGGTAAACATTCAGTATTTCAGCTTGACCAATGAACAAATTTGTTATCTCACATCAAAACCAGATTTCAGGTTCAGATTTTCATTTGCAAAATAGGGATACTGAGAGCTGTTATACTCATTTCAACCCATTCTTCTGAATGGAGAAGACCTCAGAGTGCTTTAAATCACTATCTCCTCAGCTAATCTGAGATGATAACAAAACAGTGGAGGTAGATTTCTCAAGCATCAGAAGAAACTTGATGAGGCACCCATCAGACATGCTGTGGCCCTGCATTTAGAAAACCATGATTTTAACTATTTATCTCCTAATGAACATGCAAGATGATTACTCTGCCAGGAACCAGTGCTACCTCTGTGAAATTTTACTAAAATTTCCAGAACGAAATGGTAGCCTCTGGCACTTTTAGGGAGAAAAAAAAAGAGAATGGGGGGTGGGGTGGGTGGGGTGGAAAATAAATAAAAGACATTTTAACTGCTACCTGAAAAAGCACTTCCTTCTCAGTTTATTGTCTATTCCAGTTTATTGTAGCACTGGAGTTTTTGTCAATAACACAAGTCACCTGCTGAGATAGCAGTGAAGGGGTTAACATAATTAAGGCTGTTTTTTCCCGTTTTCCACTTTGCCTTTGGTAGTTAAATCGAAAGCAAGTGCTACTGCCTTATTACTATCATTGTGCTGAAATATTGTATTAAAGGAGTTCAGGGTTTCAAATTGAATGTCAAATATAATATCACAGTGGAAACTTGAAGTGCACAGCTGAGCTGCTCAGCTCCAGAGGGTTAACGTCGCCAGCCCATCTGCCCAATAGCATGCCGAACAAGTGATCTCCATTTCAGCCCACTGAGCTATCTTCAGATGCTCACCAGGACTTGCAGGCAGGAGAAGGGGACCCTGATGGATGTCAGGCAGCTGCAGATGGAGGGAAAGAGAGTTTGGTGTAACAAATTGATTGCTGGGAAATTGATTGGAGTTCTATATCTCCTCAGCTGTAGCAGCCAATCATAACTAATCAATCCTTTGTCGCTTCAACCTGGAGCAGCATCACACATGGACCAGGAACGAAGAGAATGTCTTTCATTTTCCTTGGTAGAAAAGTTCCTTGTTGGTAAAGAACCGTGGCCATCACTGCATGAGTTTTCTACCTCAGTGCTTAGAAGCTGAATATTTCAGATTTTGAGTAATTTTCCAGGGTCATAGACACAATATTGTCAATGCCTTCCTACAGATCTTCAGTATTTGCCTTTCTTGCTCTGATTTTTTTTTTTTATTTTATTTTTTATGAAGGGAATTTTAACATATGTGATGATGGAAAAAGTGTGTAGTACTAAATATAGGTTTAATACCACACATATGTTTGTATCATATTTTAAACATGAACTAAAGTGTATTAAACTAAATCAGTAAGAAAAACATACTGAGTCCCACTGAAGGAAATTTTTATTTGATGCAACAAGTTGTCACAATAAAGAGTTTTTGAAGTAAATCCTTTATTCTGCTACCTTTTCTTAAGTGGCTGGACAACTGCCAGTGTTATTCATCTTCCCTAGCCTCACTGACACCAGTGCAGCTGTGTCGTCCTTATACTCAAACCAGAGTTGTTTAGAAAACTCACTTGATACAGCAAAACTATCCTTCAAGTGCTGTGCTAATCCTAGGCTTTGCCTTTGCTTTTAGCCTGCTAAAATCATTTGATAGTGCCCTAGAAATGTTGTTTATAGTGTCTAAGTATGATCAATTTGAGGATCAAGAAAATTCTCTTCTCACTTCCTGCTCTTCCTTCTTTCCTCATAAATCCTTCCTGAGCACAGCCTGTGTTGGACTAAAAAATACCTTGCCTCTTTATTACCTTAAGGACTGTGTTCTGGGGTGTCCAGGCCAGTTTCAGATTGTCATCTCAGTCTGCCCAGAGGGACTGGTCTGCTGTATGCAACTGCCCATCAGCTACCTTGTCCTGATAGGAAAGACAGTTATGCAGGACAAATCTCACAAAGTCCATCCATCCGCCATGTAATTCTGGTATATGAAAACTGCATAACTGCCTGTTCTGCTTGGCCACTAATTTGCAGACAGGATAGGGGATACTTGATCTCTCCAAATTCACTGTTCATCAAAGAGGCTGCATGTGTCCCTGAGAATATCTCTTCTCCACAGGGTACTTTAACACATGCTGAACATAATGTATATGCTACTTCCCGCTCAGCTTTAATACAGTCTTCAAATCACCCATGTGTCTCAAAGCTTTACTGAACAGAAATGGATCAAGTCAGGCTATTCCAGTGAAAAAACACTGTTAATTACTGAATATTTTTTCACTTGGTATCATCTTTTGGTTATAAAAAGATCTGTTACAAACAATTATCAAAACAAAGTCCATTCATCACATGAATTATATTATACATGCTGCTAAGTAATTGCAAATGGAAAGAAAATGTCTAAAAATGAAAGATGACACTGAAAGCAGGTGGAAATGTATAGATACAGCTATAGTATTAGTCAAGTGAGAGTGAGAACATGTCATGTAGGAAAATGTTGGATCAGTTCCACAAGTGTGATACCATTTTTCTTTTTATTGCTCTGTGTCTTTGGAGTACAATGAAGTTGGTAACTTTAGTTGATGCTATGTCTTTGTGTTTGTTTATCACATTGCACATTATGTTGTCAAAGATTAAAAACAAAAGAAACCTAAAAACCTGCAGGGTTAAGTTAGAATTTTATAGCTCTGTTGGGAAATAAGATGGCAGGAGCAGCAGGCTCATCCTACAGATGCATTGTATTTTGTGACAAACTCTGGTGCATGCAGAACATCCATCAATCATCTAGATAATTTTCCATCTCATCAATTATGCAAATTAAACCACAAAAGCTATGTTCAAATAACGCTAAGGGCCTGACATAAACCCAGGAAAGCGAGGCAACTTGGAGCGAAGGTTGAAATCCTACCCTCCCCTCTCCCTGCCATGCACTGGCATTTCAGGAGACACACCGCACACGACTGACATGGCGAAGCAATCTTTTTGTTCCTGCCAGCAGCTCAAGTATCAGTGAACTATGGCACAGCTGCTAACAGGAGCCTGAGGGACAGAGCTTGGGATTTCTTTGTCTGATATTCAACATCCAATATTTCCAGTCTAATTTAGGCTAGGACATATCTCATGTGTTTGTGAGAGTGTACCCTGTCTTGAGTACCATTATCCTAAATAGTCTGATACTGATGAACAGACAGAGGTATGAATTACTCATTGGGTGCGTGGGGTCAGGTTGTGCAAGAAGAAGCCTCAATACTCAGAGGATCAGTTTATCATGCAAATAAGCCCCAACTGAATAAAACTCCCACCTCTCAGATGGCTTACTTTCACTTTTCTTCTTTTCCTCTTCCATGACAGGACTCAACTAATGGAATCACTCCTAGGGTGAGGAAACCTATCCATTTTGAAACAGTGGTGAAAGTCTCTTCTGTGTGGCAGCTGTTGCCCATGCAAAGATATTCTGCCAGCAGATCTTCCCAAAGTCAGAACAGCATAGTAGGAGTCAAGTGTCTCAGAGCTCAAAGTGACAAGAATGACAGTGAATAAGGCATTTGTTAGCTTTTCAAGACTTAGAAGCAATTTTGTAATCAAAGCTTCTGTCTTCTCACATGTTGTCTCTATGAGGCCTACAGAAGTTGTAATCATTTCAGATAGTCTAAAGTAACCATTGTGTCATGGAATAAGGAAGAATCTCCAGTATGCCAGTTATTGCTGCATCATCATTGTTGTCATCATCATCATAATGGGGACAACATAGCAAGGTTTTATTTCCCACAATTTTGATTGCTTAAGGTTAGGGTAGTGATTCATTTGACTAAATATTTGAATGAATATGCACATCCACAGTGCAGGCACCTGTATCCAAATCTCTCTTCACTGTCTCTATAGTGTCCAGTGAGTTAACCAATATGGTTAGTGGAGTATGGTCAAGATTCATTTCAGCTCAAAGTAGATTCTATCATTGCATCACAATAGTTGTATCCCAATTGATACTGACTGTACTAATGGGATCTCAGCTTCTTATAAGGGCATCTGGACACTCACCTCAAACATTCCTTTCTACCCTGTGAAATGCAGTGTTGACATGCATTTAACAATTGTCCCATGCATCTGGTTTTATGTGTTCTGAGATATTCAAACTACAGCGAGAGTAAGTCTGTGACTGCTATTTAGTTATGCATAACTCTGCTTTTGGAAATTTGAAATTTACAGAGAACTATTTTCATCAATGGTAGTGTGATATTGTCTAAGCTGATACACAAAGAAATTTTACTCCAAGAGCAGACAAGATACACAGAGAATTGAATGCTACCTGGTCAAAAAGAAAAGGTTTTCAGACAGAAGGAAGAACAGCATACTTCTCTTGTGAAAGGGCAAGGTATTTTAAATTCCAAATGCAAGCATCATAAGACAAATATCTCATTCTAAAAATAAAAGTTTTTAAAAATCTATTATCTGTGAAAGGTTGGGGGAAATATAGACATTCAAAAAGAATTAATATAGACATTCAGAAAAATTATTTTCCCCCTCAAAATTATTATTAGTGAAGTTGTTTTGTTTTGTTTTTATCATTCTGTCCCTCTAGATCTGATCACAAATGCATTGTTTGCACTCCCTGATGGTCAAACTCCACATTTGGTATGCATCCACCAGCTCTTAAATATAAGCAAAGAACTATACTCCACTGGTTTGTGTCAGTGAAGCGGTATTTGGGAGATAATTGTTCACTGAGTTTATTTATTACAGTCACTCTCACAGGATCTGCATCACAGTATGGTCACAGCATGTATCTGAATTGTATAAATAAATCGGGTACATTAACTCAACATGAGCTTTTCAAGCAGCAATAAAGACAATAGAACATACTAGTGAAAGTGACAGGACATTATATATTCAATGACACACGTTAATGAAGGTAACAAGAAGCATTTATTGCATAAAGCATGCAAATATCATGTAGAGACAGAGGAAGTTTGAGTCACATCCAGCTGAAATGGCTTGTTTCTGGCAGGTGAACTGCACTTGACAGATGTCCTCATATACAGCAACACCTTGCAATGATCTTTGTACCCAGCCCAACTCATCTCTCATTAGCAAGACATTTCATTACCAGTCAGTGGGACCACCTTCTCAGCATTGCTTGTTTCTGCATGCCCAGTAAAAATGCCGTCTTAGCCAACAGCTTCCTGTACATGACTGTCTAGCTGGAGAGGGAACTTGGCATTCAGCAAAACCCATCAACTCAGGAGGCACCTAAGGCACTTGCAATCATGTTTCCTGGATATTATTCATTGCTCTCTTTTCTCAGAAAGTAGCTCTACACCTTAGAAGAGACTATTTTTTTTCTATTCTTATATCTATTCTTCACCTTTTATCCTTTCTTTCCCTACTGTTTCACCTCAGGTACACCTCCTAGCAGAGCTCTGATACCTATTTCTCCTTGTGGAGAATATCCTCCAACAGTGAGGTATTTTGGGCTAAATGGAGAGCATGGGAATAGGGAGAAGATATTACAAAAGTTCTGCTTCTCTCCCAGTTTAAAACATCACTCTCCTACTCCGTCCAGTTATGTAAAGTGTTACTGCAGAAACAATAGGAACTTCTCAAGTGTTTGTCTGTCAGGTGGAAATGAGTGTTACATCTGCAGTACTATACTGGAGCCTGCATTTAATCTAGGAGAGACCCATGATCACTTCAGGTATTTTGACTTTGGGTCCATTGATCGTCTGTTATACTTCACATAGGGCTGGTCTCTCTCTGTGTCTGGAAAGTTCAGTCATGATGTTTGCCTTGGTTTTTCTGCTCCACTTGTTTGGGAAAACCACCTTTAAGAAAACCTGCCAGGACACCTCCTACATTGATAAATGTCTTGTGGTTTTCACCTCTACCCCACAGCATATGATGCAATCTAATGATATTAACAGGCTTCCTCTGACAGACCAGTCCTAGGTCAAGCCTTAGTTGTTTAAAATCTTAATTCACATTTTTAACCCATAGCCCAAACTCTATCATTAACACAGGCTAGTTGAAAGTGTCCTCTTCAGGACACCGCAGCATGCAGATCTACTTGTGAAGTGAGTTTAATGAGGCTCAGAAAGAGTTCAGTGAGGTTTGCAACTTAGAGAACATTATGCACTGATGATTGTTCTTGTCTCTAGAAAGAGATTAACATTGAAATGGTCATGAAGAAAAATGACATTTCTTCACATGGATATTCCTACATGCCAAGAAATGAACCATCCACCTTCCATCCTTGTTCCTTGCCTCTAGTCTACATTCATATACTCAGCTTGACACTGTGGCATACTCAGGTCATTCTCTCTCTTCACCTGACTTATTCAAAGAACTTAGTGCTGGGGGAACTGCCAGTGACCACAGTAGCACAGTAGCACCTCCATGTGCAGCAGCAAAGAAAAAAGCTGATTTGAACACTGATTTTGACAGAATGCTGGACAGTGTAGTTTAGCTAGTAGACCATAAAAGGTACTTTACAATTACTTCATTCTACTTCTTCATACTCAGCTTAATTCTTTCAACCACATGGTTTAATTAGACAAAAAACTTCATTTGACTGTTTCCAGGCCATGAGAAATGTGTAGAATAGAAGTGATAACGGACTTAATGAAGAAACTGATGATTGTACAAAAGAGGAAGTATATGTGCGTATGCATGTGTGCTAATATAGTTGACATAACTCAAATTATCAGGAGCATCCTGCTGCAGCTCAAACCTACCAGAAAAACAAACAAACAAACATAAATTTATGTAATTGAGGAAACACATACATCATATATAGCATAGTCAATAATGCTAATCCCCCATCTTTCCCTTTTCTCATTACTTCTTTTAAGAAATGTTTTATTCTTTTAACTTTTTTTTTATCAAGATCCACACACTGATAGACAAAGACATGAATTCAATTATTATATTTCCATTGTTACTTAGTGCAAATGGTAGAATTAATCACAAGGAAATCTTTATCTCATCAGTTATCAAGTGGCTCCAATCATAATTTTTTAGGTAGATGACCATAATCATGACACAGGCAGCTTAACTGCTCAAAACAAACTGAAATACATTCATTCAAAGCTCCTAAAATCAAAGGCAGTCTCTAACTCTCTTATTACATCTTGCCTTCTTCCCATATCACTGCTACCCTTGCCAGTCAGCACATTCATTCCACATTTGTCATCGGTGTCACCTACATCACTCTACTCTTCACCCTCAACAAGATGAACCTGGTCTTCAGCAAACCATGAGAGGAGAAGGTTGATTCCCATTTCTGTGTCCTCTGAACCAAATTATATCAGAAGCACAACACATGCCTTTAGCTAACAAAAGCCTCCCCAGAGGCACTATTGTTGGCTAAATTGCCCTGTGATTTATGTTCATTAACATCACGAACATTACAGTGAAATTTTTCACCCTGGCACCATCTTCTTCAAGCAATAAAAAGTGAATGACTTCCACCAAAAACTCTTTCATCACAGCAACAGGAAAGCCATTTTCTGAAAATGTCGTTACTCTGCCTCAGCTTCTAGCAGAAATCAATGGGTGCAGTTCTCTAGATTTATAAATATTTCTTAGAATTAATTTATCTGTGAAGTCTAACACCTTCCATGTAGTTGTATGTGTCAGAAACAAATGATTCATCTATGCAAGATGAAATCCCAATATGTCGATATTATCTACTGTAGAAAAAGGTTATTTCTCTTTTGTCTTTTCTCAATATTAGATAACTAAGTCTCCAATCAGAAACAAAGAAACCTAAGCAACCACACAATGTGCCCAATAGCATTCAAATACAAAGTTTAATAGTAGCCTAGCCAATGGAATGAGAAGTTCATGATGAAAGCAATGCTGGTTTATTGAATCTCCAGTATTCTTAGTTCTCCAGATACACACACATTTCTTTCTTTATGCCATGTGAGGTTTTTTTCTTTCAGAGAATATTGTTCTGGTGATACTTGTTTTCCTCTGGCTCAAACTGGGATAAGTTCATCCTGGGGTTCTCTTCCTTCGTCATACTTTTCACTTGTTTGTTTGGGTTTTATGGACAGTACAGCTATTGTCACTGGATGATTACATCAGATATGGCTCAGTCTTACATTATTTTTAATCAATTTACAACAGCAAGATTAAGATCTAATGTTATGATTTGTGGGAGGTAATCTTCAGAAATGAAACTTGTCAAGCATTCATTTTGCATCATTCTTATATCAGACGCAAGAAGTAGATGAAGCACCTTGTTTATACTTCCATAAGAGTCTAAGATTAGAAGGAAAACATACTGATATTATTTCATTTTCATGGTGTCCAACCTTTGAGGTCAGCTTGTCTTCTGTCATTCCAGAAACACATCAGTGGTAAACTATGGTGTAATGAAATTCTTTTGAAACATCTGTCCATAGATTTTAACATTGCCATAATAAGTAAGTGATATATGCATGACAAGGGTCCAGCTATGTGTAGCTCTGATAGTACTCTGTGTAGAAGATTATCCAGTTTTGCAGGCAAGAGGAAAAAAAAAAATAGAATAACTGAACAGGCAAGTCAGAGAAAGTCATAATAATAATGTTTATTCTCATGCATAATTTTTTAAAGATCAGAAGGTACTTTACATACATTCAACTATTAAATTCTGAACAGGCTTTGACAACATGTAGTCCCTGGATTTGCATTCTGTATTGCTTATTACTAACACTATTAATAATAGTGTTTTGCATTAGAGTAGCAAATAGAGATCTTAACCAGGGCTCAGAGGCCTCTTTCTCTAGATCTCACAAACTTATATAATTAAAACAATTACTAGTTTCAGACCTACGGTTTCACAGGATTTGGGTGGGATTTATCTCACCTGACCTTCAATAACTAGAAGTAAGGATGTCAAGGTTTAAAATGAGCAAGAGGTGTATTAGAAGAAGTGGTGTTGTGGAGTCTACTTTCTTGAGACATTCAAAGCCGGCATGGACATGTTCCTGTATGATCTACCACAGGTGATGCTGTTCCAGCAAGGCAGCTTGACTATATGATCTCTCAAGGTCCCTTCCAACCCTTGACATTCTGTGATTCTGTGATTCTGTGATATGATTGGCATAGCACTCAACTTATTCATCTTCTGCAAGGAAATGTGCCTATAGTAGTTTTGGATATTGAGGGAGTAAGACGGTATGCTCTTACAGGTCTACAGATTTTAAATATGGTACATCCTTGAAATGCAGAAGTCTGATATGTGTACTTGAAATGGTTTATGTGTCCATCTGCCCATAGAGAAAAATATAAATATAGTCAGATGAATATTTTTATATGATTCATTCCTATACTGTCATTCCTTAATGAATGCTATTTGATTCCTTAGAAACCACCCCTGACTAACGTATCAATCTATATAATGTAGACATCATGGAGAGAGGCATAACAAGAAGCAATGGCTTGAATCTTAAAAAGGAAATATTTAGCTTAGACATTAGTTTAAAAAAAATCTTAATGATAAGGCCAATTAGGCACCAGAAAGAGGCACTAGAGGTGATTTTAGAGGTTAAAAAAAGGACCTGCATCAGAGGTATGGAAGAAAATTATGCTTGTAATACAAGTGTTTCAGGAAGAGGAAGAAAGAATACAGAATTAATCAGTTTTGAAAAGAACTTTGAGATCATCAGGTCCACCCTATCACCCAAAACTATCTAATCAACTAAACTATGGCATTAAGTACCTCATCCAGTCTCTTTTTAAACACCTCCAGAGATGGTGACTTCACCACCTCCCTGGGCAGCACAGTCCAGTGGTCAATCACGCTTTCTGTGAAGAATTTCTTTCTAACATCCAGCCTAAACCTCACCTGGTACAGCTTGAGACTGTGTCCTCTTGTTCCATCACAGGTTGTCTGGGAGAAGAGACCAACACCCACCCGGCTACAACCTCTCTTCAGGCAGTTGTAGACAGCAATAAGGTCTCCTCTGAGTCTCCTCTTCCCCAGGCTAAGCAACCCCAGCTCCCTCAGCCTCTCCTCACAGGGCTGTGCTCCAAACCCCTCACCAGATTTGTTGCCCTTCTCTGGACACCTTCCAGCAAGTCAACAGCTTTCCTAAACTGAGGGTCCCAGAACTGGACACAGGACTCAAGGTGTGGCCTAACCAGTGCTGAGTACAGGGGCACAATGGCTTCCCTACTCCTGCTGACCACACTGTTCCTGATCCAGACCAGGATGCCATTGGCCTTCTTGGCCACCTGGACACAGTGCTGGCTCATGTTCAGCCTACTATCAACCAGTACCTCCAGGCCCCTTTCTGCCTGGCCATTCTCGAGCCACTCTGACTCCAGCCTGTAGCTCTGCATGGGGTTGTTGTGGCCAATGTGCAGAACCTGGCACTTGGACGTGTTAAATCTCATGCCATTGGACTCTGCCCGTCTGTGCAACCTGTCGAGGTCCCTCTGCAGAGCTCTCCTACCTTCTAACAGATCAACACCTGCCCTCAGCTTGGTGTCATCTGCAAATTTACTGATGATTCCCTTGTGCAGATTATCAACAAAGATATTGAACAGGATTGGGCCCAACACTGAATCCTGGCTGCCAGCTGGATATGGCACCATTCACCACCACTTCCTGGCTTCGACCCTCCAGCCAGTTCCTAATCCAATGCAGTGTGCTCCCGTCCCAGCCATGGGCTGACAGCTTGGCCAGTAGTTTGCTATGGGGGATGATGCCAAAGGCCTTGTTGAAGATCAGGCAGACTATATCCACAGCCTTCCCCACATCCACCAGACGATCACCTGATCATAGGAGATCAGGTTGGTCAGGTAGAACCTGCCCTTCCTAAATCCATGCTGACTGGGCCTGATCCCCTGGCCATCCTGTGAGTGCTGTGTGATTGCCCTCATGATGACCTATTCCATAATCTTGCCTGGTACTGAGGTCAGGCTGACAGGTCTGGAATTCCCTGGTTCCTCCTTCCAGCCCTTCTTGTGGATGGGCATCATGTTGGCCAGCTTCCAGTCATCTGGGACCTCTCCAATGAGGCAGAACTACTGAAAAATGATGGAGAGCAGCTTGGCCAGCTCATCTGCCTACTCTTTCAGTATCCTAGGATGGATTTCATCCGGTCCCATGGATTTGTGAGGATCCAAGTGGCTAAGCAGGTCTCTAACTGCTTCTTCCTGGATCACAGGGAAATTCTACTGCTCCCTGACTCCATCTGCCAGCTCAGGAGGCCAGCTGTCTGGAAGACAACCTACCTTGCTATTAAAATCTGAGGGAACGAAGGTGTTAAGTACCTCTGCCTTTTCCTCATCTTTAGTTACTAAATTATCCTCCATGTCCACTAAGGAGTGGAGGTTGTCCTTGCCTCTCCTCTTGCCATTAATACATTTGTAAAAGCATTTTTTGTTGTCCTTCACAGCAGAGGCCAGTCTAAGCTCTAAATGGGCTTTTGCCTCTCTAATTTTTTCCCCACATGACCTAGCAACATCCTCAAACATTTCATGGGTAACCTCTCCTTCCTCCCAAAGATGATACACCCTCTTTTATCCCCTTAATTTGTTCAGACGCTCATTACCCATCCAGGCTGGCCATCTGCCCTGGCAGCTCATCTTCCAGCACAGCCTGTTCCTGCACCTTCAAGATTTCTTTCTTGAAGTAGGTCCAGCCCTTCTGCACCCCTTTGTTTTTAAGGTCTGTTTCCCAAGATGCCTTCTCAGTAAGTTCCTTAAGTAACCTGAAATCTGCCCTCCAGAAGTCCAGAGTGGAGGTTTTCTTGCTGCCCCTCTTAGCATATTGAAAACTCAATTATTTCATGGTCACTGGACCCCAGTCAGCCTCCAACCACCACATCTCCCACCAGCCCTTCCTTTTTTGTAAAAAGAAAGTCAAGCAAAGCCTTACCCCTGGTAGGCTCACACAGAAGCTGTGATAAGAAGCTATCCTCCATACACTCTAAGAACCTTCTAGACTGCCTCCTCTCTGCTGTGTTAAGGTCCCAGCAGATATCAGGCAGGTTAAAGTCACCCATAAGAACAAGGTCTGGCAATCTTGAGATGGCCTTTAAGCTGCCCATAAAATAATTCATCAATGTCTTCATCCTGGCTGGGTGGTCTATAACAGACTCCAACCAGGATGTCAGCCTTGTTGGCCTTCCCTCTAATTCTCACCCACAGGCACTCAACTAGATAGATAGATAGATAGATAGATAGATAGATAGATAGATAGATAGATAGATAGATAGACAGACAGACAGTCAAACAGACATAGATGTGTAAGTGTATGTGCATATGCAGGTAAGATGCATAAACATCATTCTATACCTTGCATATGTGTTTGCATACAGATGTGCATATATGCTGGGCTCTCTGCGTGTGTATTTATAAAAGCAAAAATGCATCTGCATGTAGGCATCAAAGGCATGAATTGACCCACTAAATATTTATAAAATCAACCTACAAAATCAAGTAAACTACAGGATTTTGTTTGTTTGCCCCTCTGACTGTTCCAGAGATTATTTGTGGTCAGTGACAAAGTTTATTAAGTTTGAATGAAGTACAGCAAAGCAACCTCTGTTACTTCACTTCCTAGTTCAGATCCTCTCTGTGTTTGCCCTTTTCAGGAATCACAGAATTGTTGTGCTTGGAAAAGACCTCTAAAATCACCAAGTCCAATTGAACTGAGTATCTTAAAGAACTGGGTTCTCCCCAGTTCTCCTCCAGAAGGGATCTGCTCCAGCTTCTATCTCAGCTTTAAGGCTCAAAGATGCAGAACAAATCTCTTCTGGCCAAGCCAAACCTGCATGCACACACACCACTGCACTGTGCAGATTCTGTTGATTCCCAAAGTAAGCAAAGCTGTTTTCAAAAATGTTGCTGAATCAAAAAGTGGCTTACTCCAAGTGACAGAAATTTGTGGCAGAGCCAGAGATTAATTACAGACCTTCCAAATCCCAAAATATTGTTATAACTGCTAGGTAATACAAATTATGCAACAGGAAAGAACCATGCAGTTTGACTGTGACCATGTAGCATGTTTGAAAGTCCCAGCCTGCAATAGCATGGGAGGGAATGTGGAGGAAAAAAGCTTTTTTCTGCTCGCTCTAAATGAAGTCCTTTCCCTTAAAATAGAGGGGCTATGCAGATACTCATGGAATTCCTAGAGATTGTTCCCAAGCAGCCAGTCCTTCTGTGCCAGGGTAACCCAACACCCAGCACTGCTGGCACACTACTTCTTTCTGGTTTACTTTGAAAGGGAAAGCCAAATGAAATCTGGATGGCAGCCTCTGGCACTCAGCTCCGCATATTTCCCTCAGTTACTCTTACTAGCTCTCTCTCTCTCTCTTTTTTTTTTAATTTCACTTGGACTGTATATTTCATTACAACCAGAAAGGACCAGCTGGAATATCTGTTAGATATGCACAGAAAAGAGCCACCATTTTGGAGGGAAAAATACCCATACAGAAATAGAGAAACATCTTTGGGCTCTACGAATTTAACAACTGGGGGTGTTTCTGCATCCATTTGCATACAGAACATATATTCACATGTGCATATATGCAGAGATGCTATTTAATTTTCCAAAGCAAAAATAAGCAGGATTCAAATTCCCCTTTTCTGTTGTGGGTAATAGCCAGGCTGCAAATATTCAGCCCCAGCATTGTCCTCCATCAATACACTGAATGAACAGTAGCAGAGTGGCTCCTTTACACTATTTCCTTGCAGTTTACTTGCAACTCTTGGTGATTCAGAGCAATAAGAAGAAACATAGAAGACAAATCTTAGCTCTTGGCCTCTTTTTTGAAACTGATAGAAATTATGCCAATACACTGGGGAAGTCTTGGGAACACTTTGCCTGAAAGTTAAATGGAGTTACAGGTAGGCAAGCCTAGTGTCATCTCGGGTTAACACCAGTTCTCCATTAGGCCAGTTCTTTGTGCCACTTTGTCCAAACAGTGGGTGCTCTGCCAGAGAACAGAGCTGTGCAGCTTTGGTCTCTGAGCTTCACCACACTGAGGCAGCCTAAGAATCTGGCAGATCCCTCTTTTCTGATCAGTTATTATGCTATTCTAATTAACTAGGCAATATGATGGAAAATATGTTTTCAGAGGCCATAAAATCACCTCTGAAAGTTACATTCTTCTTTGAAGAGTTTGTTTAGAGAGACATAAATCCAACTCAGCTATCCTGAAATCAACAATGATGTTTCAGATTTACACCAGCATAACTCCTAGAAGCACTGGATCCTGTCATGGGAAAGGAAATTCAAGGTTTCAAATAGTGTATGGGTAGTCTAGGAACCTTTAAAAAGGATGAATTTGGTCAGGCTGACAGGTTTGTCTGTGCCTGTTTCTTGTTCGTGATAGCTGGACAACAAATACCTATCACAGGGAAGCTGTGGGATTAGTTATCACATTTCCTATAAATCCCTGACAGGAGTGGGCCATTTCTATGTATTTTTATGTTTTAGTGGAAACAGGTGACTTTCAGGTAATGTAAAGGCTAAGAGCAAAGATCTGATACACCTTTGCATCATGAGACTGTTGCATGGTTTCTTCCTGAACACCATTCTTCTGTCTCACAGTGTTCCAACTTGCAAGGCAGGACCTCTTCTGAAGTCATAGTCTAACCCATAGGAGGTCAGCTCCAGCAAGATGCTTCTTTTTTCCATTCTTCCAAAATCCACAATGGAAAAACCCATGAGAAACCACAAAGTTTCAAAAGTGCACTAGAAATTGCTTTGCTATGCGGGCAGCAGCTCAGATTAAATACTTTCTTCTCAGCACAGAAAGAGACTTTGCCACTTAAATCTGAAATGACCTAAAAGATATTTTGTTTCCCCTCCCTACCCATTTGGATGTCAGTGGGCCCAGAAGAGTCCTTTCCTTCTGTCTTTAATGTTATTTTCTGTAGCAGATGTTTTAAATTATTTGAGAACTTGGTAAATTAGCTTCATTTCCAGTGCCAATTAAAGTAACTAAATAAATGTGCTTAACACAAAGCTTTCCAAACTCTGACAGTGCTAAGTTCAGTGAAATCCAGATGAGCTATGTTTTGGTTAATAGTAGAGCTCAGGCTTCTTGATACAGATTTTTTTTTTTCCAACTAATATACTACGTTTACCTATTCCTTTCCACTTCAGCATTTCTCACAACACATCTAAGATCTCTTGTCAACCTCTAAAACACAGATTCTTTATTACAATTCAAATAAATCTTTACTCCCTGCTATGAGTTTTTGCTTCAGTTAAGACTTCAAACCCTCCACCTGTGTACACTCTGGTTTTGCTTTAGAATGCACTCAGAAGGAATTTCCTCTGGGATGAAATATATCAACTGTTCCAGAAAGGGAAAAATACATATCTGTCAAGGGGTTATCTCTCTGCCTGCTATAAGTCATTGGAGATGCTCCACTGGGCAGAAGAAGAGTCCCTTAAACATGATATCAGGCAAGCCTTTGCAGCCCATGTAGTAATGGCATTTTTGTGTTACTTTATTATTATTATTACTTTCTTCCTGGCCAAAGAGCCACCTGCCTAGCAGACTAGGGAGATCTATGTGAATTTATGATATTCAATTTGTACAGTACCTTCAACCTTGGACAGAGTTGGTAGGAATAAAACCCACAATTTTTATTTTTTTTCCCTCTCAAAACGTTATGCTCCAATTAGAAATCACAATTAGAGGCCACACCTCGAGTACTGTGTCCAGTTCTGGGCCCCTCAGTTTAGGAAGGATGTTGACTTGCTGGAACGAGTCCAGAGAAGAGCAACGAAGTTGGTGAGGGGTTTGGAACACAAGCCCTAGGAGGAGAGACTGAGGGAGCTGGGGTTGCTTAGCCTGGAGAAGAGGAGACTAAGGGGTGACCTTATCACTCTCTACAACTACAACTGAAGGGAGGCTGTAGACAGGCTGATGTTGGTCTCTTCTCCCAGGCACCCAGTACCAGAACAAGAGGACACAGTCTCAGGCTGCACCAGGGGAGGTTCAGGTTGGATATTAGGAAGAAGTTCTATACAGAGAGAGTGATTGCCCATTGGAATGGGCTGCCCAGGAAGGTGGTGGAGTCGCCGTCATTGGAGGTGTTCAGGAGGAGACTTGATGGGGTGCTTGGTGCCATGGGCTAGCTGTTTGGGTGGGTTGGATTCGTTAATGGGTTGGACACGATGATCTTGAAGGTCTCTTCCAACCTGGTTTGGCTTATTATTCTAAATTATTCTAAATTCTCACAGAAGTTGTCACAAGCATTAACTTGGCTCATTTTTTGATCTCTCTGCTCACAGCCTGAGAAACACAGTCACTCAGTTTTTCCATCTCACTCAGCCAGTATAAGAGCCTGTATTTCAGGGCAAGTGTCCTCCAAGGAGAGAATGCAAAACACAAGAAAAGTGGTGAGAAATATTTGTCTCTTTACAGAATAGTATCAAACATCAATAAGATCAGCAAGAGGAAACAGGTAAAAGTAGTGCAACAGAAGCCTGCTCTTTTTCTCCCATTTCTCCCTCTCTCCCTCTCAGTAAAACTTCTTTTCTTTTGTAACATAAATTAATTGCTACTTCAGAAAGCAATGCTGGAAACAGCTGACCCCAATGTGCAAATCAGCTTCACTGTGATGGATAGAGTAAGAAGAAATGAAAGCCTGGAAATCATAGTCTTACATGGTATCAGCCAGCAAGTCCCTGGGACAGCAGCCTTTTGGCACCTGCTCCTGTTGCATCAAAGACCAACACCAATTTGAAAAGGAGGACAGGCTGTGCTGTATCCACATCTGCATGCTGAGCTGATGAGGATACAACACTGTGAGTGGAAGAACGAAATAATAATTTCTTTTCTTCTTCTACCTATCCTCATTCTTACAGACAGCAAGGACACCCTATGACAGGTCTAAACAGAAAAGCTCCCCTGCATCTTTTCCAGATCATAGCATCGTAGTATCATAGTATCAGTCAGGGTTGGAAGGGACCACAAGGATCATCTAGTTCCAATCCCCCTGCCATGGGCAGGGACACCCCACACTAGATCAAGCTGGCCAGAGCCTCATCCAGCCTGCTCTTAAACACCTCCAGGGACTGGGCCCCAACCACCTCCCTGGACAACCCATTCCAGGGTTTCACCACTCTCATGGGGAAGAACCTCCTCCTTGCATCCAGCCTGAATCTCCCCACCTCCAGATTCATTCCATTCCCCCTAGTCCTGAAAAGTCCTTCCCCAGCCTTCCTGTAGGCCCCCTTCAGATACTGGAAGGCCACAATTAGGTCACCTCGGAGCCTTCTCTTCTCCAGACTGAACAGCCCCAACTCCTTCAGTCTGCCCTCATAGGAGAGGTGCTCCAGCCCTCTGATCATCCTCATGGCCCTTCTCTGGACACGTTCCAGCACCTCCATCTGTGTCTTGTAATAGGGGCTCTAGAACTGGATGCAGTACTCCAGATGGGGTCTCACCAGAGCTGAGTAGAGGGGGAGGATCACCTCCCTCCACCTGCTGGCCACACTTCTTCTGATGCAGCCCAGGATCTGATTGGCCTTGCGGGCTGCAAGTGCACATTGAGAGCTTATGTTGAGCTTTTTGTCCACCAGCACCCCCAAGTCTCTCTCCTCAGGGCTACTTTCCAGCCAGTCACTGCCCAGCCTGTATTTGTGCCTGGGATTGCCTCGACCCAGATGCAGGACCCTGCACTTGCTCTTATTGAACTTCATGAGGTTGGCTTGTGCCCACCTCTCCAGCCTTTCAAGGTCCCTCTGGATGGCCTCCACAGAATGGACATCCTTTTGTGGAAATATCCCCCTCAATGGGACTGTTCCCTGGCCCACTAAGAGATGTCGTATTGCTTGTCCTGTTCATGGCTTCTTAAGGGCCAATACAGCTACAAACTATTTCCTTCCTACTTTCACATTACCTCAGAAATGCAAATTACTGCAAATCCATGTACTGACCTGTCATTCCCTTGATACACTAGGGTGCAAATGACATGGACATCTGCATTCATATCTGTTGATGCCTCTACGATACTTCCCTGCAGAGGGGAAGACAATCAGACATTTATCATGTTTATAGCCCTCCTTCTCACCCTCCTTTCATCTTGCATCTTGGGTGAATCTGGAGGTTCTAAGGAGCTCTCTGGTTGTTAACTTAAGTGAGCAAACCAGAGGGAATAAAATGGGGTGTGCAGGATTTCAAAAGTCACTCAAAACATTTACTGAACTGAAGCTCACCCCTTCCACTATACCTTGGATCCTGCAGTTTGATGTAGTTTTGCACAGATAGTCAAGCAATTTAGTTTCTGATTCAAAGTTTAAGTCATTTCTGAGGGTATAAAAAGCCAGCAGAGGAACTTAAATACACAGATAGATAGGCCCTTGTGTGAATAGAACTAGCTTACAGCTAGCAAAATAATACCTCTGACTGCCTGTGCTTCCCTTATGTTTCCTTTGTGCTTCTGGGAATATGTAACGTATTAGTTATGTTCTCATTAGTGTAGCTCAGAGATGTGTTTGTGTTCTCCATTTAGCACAGTCCTTTTTATCTGGTCCTCTGTAGATCCACATTCACACTGAGAAGTCTCAAACACTTCATTGTTGGGCAGGAACAGGGTGAGGAATTACAACTGCCTTTTGTAGGAGCACAGCTGTCCTTATCAGAAATCTCCATGCTGAGGAAGCGAATTAAAGGTCTGGGTATACACTCAGCTTGAATATGTCCTTATCCTCATTTGCCCTTTCCCATGTGCTGATGTAGTACTATCTCGATGGACTTTGGAAACTGAAGTCAGGGAACAAGTGATGCTGAAAGTTAAGTAATGTATACTTTTATTTATTATTATTATTATTACTATTGCCCCCACCCCCACCCCCCGTTTTTTGTTTTGTTTTTTTAATGAAAGTTGAATCCAGCAATGCTTGCTTCTAATTTGGGGCCTGACATAAGTGCTGAAATCTAGTGTCTCTGAGACATAGCTTGACACTTCTGATCTGTTCATATCACATCAATATAGCCATGTTAAATCTGGCCAAATCAGGACTGGGTTTATTCCAGGGGAGAAACACTGCTTCTGTAGAAATCAGAGTTGGTGAATGACTGTACACCATTTTCACAGCATACTACTCCAGAGCAGCACTGGGACCATTGCTGGGGTGTAAAACAGAAGTCCTGGTTAGTGCTTCAAATTATTCTCTTTTCACAGGTGCAGTCTGTGATCTGAGCTAAACTCTGGCTTGGGCTATTGTGTTTTGCCAATTCTAAATGCAATAGGTTGAATATTTTTCTTTACATTCCTGTAAAATCAAAAGAATTATAATACTTTTTAGTGCATCCTCTGATGCCCTGCCATAGAGGCAGCCACATGGTTCAGTGGGTGGCAAAACAGTTCTGAGTAAGGAGCTACTGTGTAAAAGAGAAAAAGACCTGGAACTGCATGAACCCATGTAATATGTGAAAAGACCCACAAGGACCCCTAGGACCTCAGAAACTTTGCAAGCTTGAATCATGTGAGGAATGTGTGTCTGTCTCCCCTAACAAACATTTTGAGGGCTGGGAGTTTATTTCTGTTCCAAAGATGCTTGCCCACAGTTCTATGTGGGCAGCCTCCACAGCACTCAGGCCATAACATCATGTTATAATGACACAATAAGACAGAAGCCAACACTGGGGGTAAGCAGGACAAAGTGACCCTCTGTCTTCCCTTTCCCAATCGTTTGGCAGCCTCATATGCCCATTGTTATCTGGACACCCAACTTCTACAGGTGCTCCACTTTTTCCTATGTAGTGAAAAAACAGTGGGAAATTATGCCCAAGAGTAAGTCCCTCATCTTAACGCAAGAGTAGCAGCTTCAGGCAAAACAAAACCAAACCAAACCCACATCACAGTATCACAGTATCACTTAGGTTGGAAAGGACCTCGGGGATCATCGAGTCCAACCTATCAACACAGATCCCATGCCTAGACCATGGCACCAAGTGTCACATCCAATCTCCCCTTGAACGCCTCCAGGGTTGATGACTCAACCACCTCCCTGGGCAACCCATTCCAATGCCGAATGACTCGCTCGGTGAAGAACTTCCTCCTCACCTCGAGTCTGAACTTCCCCTGGCGCAGCTTGAGACTGTGTCCCCTCGTTCTGGTGCTGGTTGCCCCCAAAACCTACAATGGAATATAAACTCCTTTCTCTCCAATATCAAGATGGCAACTGCAAGGCCTAAGCATTTATTTATCCAAATCACTGTAGATATTTTCTTTACTGTGAGGTTCAGTACTTTAAGCCGAAATCATCCATCACAAGTAGGGAAAGGAAAAATACAAAACAAGAAGACTCTTCACCTTCATGATTTTTCCTGCTTCCTTCATCTAACTTTACTCATGTTTGAATGGGTAGAAATTAATCTTTTTTTCCAAACACCCATCTGGCTGCAATATGCTCTGTGCTTAAACAAGCTGCCTGCATAGGAAGCATTTTTCAGGCTCTCTGTCTCTCCTTTCCCATTCCTCTGAGCTCCAACTGACATCTCATCTCATTTTTATATTTGACACCTTAAAAAAACAGCTTAAACTAATAGTCTCTATTGGCAAAAGAAAAGCAAGTTTTCTCAAAGACAAACCAGGTTTCTCACTAGGAAGTATTCTAACTCCATGGAAAGTGGTCTTTGTATCCAGCTTTGGCAAGATTGACTGCGCATATATGTATGACTTTGCATGGATGATTTTGTATGTAGCATGTACGTTTCAGCATGCTTCCCTGTTTATTTTTGCCTTTCTTTAAAGCTACTGTGGAAAAGCAAACATGCAGCAATATCACATGACAGATTGCTCTGCAGCTTAGAGTGGGATGTCTCTTTCACAGTAACAGCTTTGATACAGCTGACAGTATGTTCTCTGGCAGTGTCCATGAATGTACCTGCATGCTTAGAGCAGGAGGCATTAGTTTCAGGATAAGTCATCCCAAATATTCTCAGATTGTCTGTCAATTTCACTTCAGTTATAGAGTGAATGAAAACAGCCGAAGGACGTGGTTTTATGCAGACACGTGTGATGGTGCAATGGGACTACCAAGGTTTCAGCAGTATCTGCAGGGAGCAGCAGGAAGAGCAATGCTACTATTTTTACTTCAACAGCCATGAAATGGAACCTGTAGTATTGATGGGTTATGAAAGGTGATGGTATGCACATTCATTGCATGAGGTGGAAAATTATCACTCAGCAAGAGAAACAAAGAATAAAAGGATTGACATCCTTCTCCCAGGGAACATGGTATGTGTATTCAGAAAGGAGTCCCAGCAAAGTATCTCTATTTCCAGCTTTCCCTATGTCTGCTTCTGTTCTGAAGGGTTAGTCAGCTTGAGGTGAGATTGTCCTCCTCTGGTTTCTGGAGGTACTGGGAAAAGGAGTCCTGAGAGACTCACAGATTCTCCCAACAAAAAAGTTCTTCCTTAAGGATCTGGGATTAGTTCCATTTTTAAAGCTCTGGATGGAGCAGGGTAGTTCTAATTCCTGTAAACAAGCATCTGGTCTTCCATCCCCAATTCACTACCTGTGAGAGACGTGCTGTGCCTGGATTAGTGATATTCAGATATGCTGGGCTTTCTCATCTTGACAGAAGTTCCCTTTATCATCACTTCATTCATTTACATAGTCTAGTACTAGTTCTGATGAGATATTTACATATTAGCACAGAGAGACAAATCAGGCCCTCTAACAAAAATGCTAGAACTCTCCAAGACACCAAGAAGTAACAACAAACCCATCTTCTCTATCTTTGATCTCAGATGACTATAAATAATGAAGCTTCCAACTTTGTAGACAGCAGTTTCACAGTTCCTAGTTCCAGACAAACAGCTCAGTGTCCAATTTCTTGGCACAGCCTACAGCCTATAACAATAAGCTTGTGGATGTTATAGATAGCATGGCACTATGGGGAAGCCTGCAAGAGCTAATATTTTTTCTAGAGCCAAATTCTAATGTGAAGGGTCCATTATGCCTGTCTACATACCCAATCAGTGTCATGCAACCACAGCAACTGTCTAGGAGATTACACTTTGCCACCAACTGTAAACACTTCTTTACGTTGTCTGTGAAGCAGAACCTTCACAGAAGAAACAGACTTTTTTAGGCAACAGCAATTAATCCTAAAAAAAAAAAAAATAAAAAAAAAAAATAGGGCATCCACTGGACAGATAGCAAAGTGACCTTGCATCTTCTTGGGATATGTACAACTTCCCTCCTTTCCTCCGGTGCAGTCCCATATTAACTCAGGTGATCTCAACAG
The DNA here is from genome assembly GCA_011125475.1 of Melanerpes aurifrons. Classification (NCBI taxonomy): domain Eukaryota; kingdom Metazoa; phylum Chordata; class Aves; order Piciformes; family Picidae; genus Melanerpes; species Melanerpes aurifrons. The sequence goes on along the minus strand of WWNC01000003.1, from coordinate 28,835,296 downwards.
CCTGCATGAGGAACATCACATTAGATGGAGCTAATAACAAGGAGAAGAGGTGGAACCTCAGAGATTCATATACTAAGCACCATCCAATGTGTAGTATTTAATGGGGCATATAAGGGAATTGTACAATTTTCTTGGAGGCATTGATCTCTGCTGGATAGATAATAATGCTGGATCAGAAGGCCTGAAAGTCTTTGTGGTTTACATCCCTCTGCTTATTTCTGTTAAAATTATATGAATCCCATGAACATTAAAGAGTGCTTTCTAGAGCAAGTCTGCCTTTTTCTTTTCTTTTTTTTTTTTTTTTTCTCCTTTTTTATTTTTTTAACTTCGGGTCAACCCAAAATGTACTTTTTACATGAAATATACATTTGCATTTAATGTGAAGGCTATTTAACCCATTTATGCTCTTTTAGAAATCGGGTCAAACTTTAGATAAAAATCTAAATATTACTTTGAAAAAAGAATTTGCTAACAATTGTTCTTTCACCCAGGATAAAATGTTTACTCTAGTAAGTGCAATATTTTTAGCTAAGACTAGTCAACCTTCCTTGATCCAACATCATACATGTTTTAAATTTTCACACAAAGTTCTATTTATTGAATGCAGTAGATGACAAAATTAAAAAAAAAATTGAAAAAAAAAATAAAAAAGCATATAAGTTCTTAGCCAGGTATGTGCCATGTATCCTTAGGTTTACATAACTCATTAAAGTACTTTCATTGTGCAATGACTACTGAGCAGTTTTCTCCCACTTTTGAAAGTTCAGGTAAATCATGTCCACTGAGGTGTGCTGGCTATTTTGCATTAAGATCTGAGGATATGTGAATCAATTATGGTGAATGTTCCATAATAGTAATTTAATAACTTCATATTAGAGCATGATTTTTCTGTTGGTGCAATTCTTCGTGTAATCTTCAAGTGTGCAATATTTCCACCTATTCAAATCATCTGAGGATCTTGCCTTTGAATCTGATTTAACTGCTTGGTCATAGGTTAGAAGCTTTCCAAACTAGATGCAACTTACCTCTAGTCACTTATGCAGGCCATTTGAGCTCTGACTTCATATATCCTCATACGCAGAGCACTGTGAAAAGCACAAACTGAACTACTTAAAATCTGTAAACTGAGAGCAAATGTCTTTGTTCAGTCTGTGAGGAAGTGCAAGAAAATCCTATTTGCTGACGTGCAAAGGCTTTGTAAGGCAGAGCCCCCAGCCTGAAATCCCTTGATTTGTGGATCCCTGCGATTAAGTTGAACTGAATGACATGCAAAGCTGGAAACTGAGATAAAGAATCACTCCAGGCCAGGGAACGGAGGCAGCTAAAATCTGAAAACAAAGGCTGTTAATCTCACGCTCATCATCTTTAAACAGAGCACGTTGAAAGTGCAGGTAAAACTCATCTGATGCTTTCTGATTACAGGACAGGATGTTGTCTTTTGTCTTCGCAAAACTCATTTTGAACCAGATGCTGACAACTCACCCCCTTTCTTTCGTCCCACTCTTACATCCCCTCAGGCGGAACATCTCATCCCAGCAGAGCCTCTGCTTCAACCACACTAGGCAGCTCTCAGGCGGGAGAAATCCTGTCCACATCACTGAAAAGTTTCTTCACACTTCCTAGCTTCTCCCAGGAGTGTTGCTTCTTTGTTTTTCTGCCCCTTCATCTGCCTGGGCTCAGGGATTCCTGTCCAGACAGCAGTTTGCTGTAGGACATGCGGCTAATCTGTCTGTCAAAACCTGGAGACAGCTACATAAAAACAAAGACATTTGTCCAAAGATGTGGGCGAGCTGGGGTTGAATCCCATTAGACAAGTCAAGTCTTATTTCTGAGTTAAAGATCTGAAATTATGTTTCAGGCTGGTACTTCAAATATCTGGCACGTCAAGGTCCACGCTTGCCATAGGTAGGCACATGTGGTCCTAGAGGTCTGTGGACAGCAAGTGTTTTCTTTGTGCAAATTAACACCATAGTGGGCTTGGGCATCATCCAGCAACAGCAGGCTAATTGGCAAAGGGAGGTGTATTTAAGCAATATTAGAAACGTTAGAAACATTCCAGTACTGCAGCTTAAAAACTGCTCCAGGATTGCAAGTTCGGCATTTTAGGGATCAGTGGGAGATTTCTCTGGAGATTAAGAGCAATTGAAAAGATCAACTTCCTTTCTATAAAGTAGTTTTAATAAGGCTGAAAATAAAATGCTGTCTCCCTCAGCCTTCCTGGCAGAAGACATCCAAAGTGCCCTCCTGTTGTTTCAGTAATTCAAACTTGAGCTTTAGCCAGCCAAATAGGCCTGAAATTCACCTGTGAAAGTTCATGAGGCTAAGTGGGATTCAGAACAAACTTCTCTTGTTTCTAAACTCATGTATAATGCAGTGAGGAACTTAGCTCAAAAGAAGCTCTGGTTTGCTGTTATATTTATGATGCTCCAAAAGAAAGAACTGGAAGCAGACTGATAACACCACATCACAGGCAGCAGAGTGGGAGGGAAAGGAACGAACACAGCTACCAATTTATTGTAAACTGACATTCCCCTGTAACTGGTCAGCACCTAAATCTGCCTCTTCTCCGTCCTCAAATTGAGATCACGGCATTACCCAAATACAGAGAAGAGGTCTGTGTCCTCTATTGCAGAACAAAATAAGGCAAGCACTGAAGGAAGAAGCAGTACAATAAAGAGGGCTGTTTCATTAGCCTGCTAGAAGCAGAGAATTAATCTGAACATCAGCACTGTAAGCCTATAATTTTTATTTGCAATGTTGTTTTTACAAATAATTTGTTTACATAGATGAAGACTTAAAGGTGTGTTGAAGTCAAACTCTCCATCTGTCAATGCCACTGATGTGCTGGAGAGTCCCAGGGCTCTCTCTGGGGTGACCCAGTTACCCCTGGCAGAAGGCAGTTTCTGTCTGTAGAGCACCACTGCCAGATGGTGCCAGACTGGCAATGCCACTGCATGCCCAGACAAGGTGGAAATTTCAGCTTCAGCAGGCTCCATTGACTTGCTTCACAAAGAGCATTTCAGATAGTCCAATATGTACCTCACCATTTTTTTTCTGCCACAGACCCCATGCAGTAGAATGGAAGCAGGTCAGATCTAAATTCACTTCTCTATAGGCTAGCGTGAGTGCTTCACCATGTTTGTTTTAAAACCCTGCCCTCAAATTGCAAACAGATTTCTGGAGACATACAGCTATTTCCCATAGGCAGAACCAACATGTAAGTTTCAGGTAAGTGATGTTAAATGAGCTAAATCTATGACATGGTATAGCAAATCAGATTCTCACATATGGGTTATCATTGTTCCACTGAGGAAATACACACAATGGTTATGTCTAATCATGAATTCTAGTGCTGATCTGAGATCTTCCTTCTTTTCTTCCTTCTCTTCATTCTTTAATTACCTCACTAATGTGGTAAGATGTTTGTTGTTGTTGTTTTCCTTCAAGTATATGATTTTTGCAGTTTTCTGGGACTGGAGTGACTGAAGTGCAATGAGTGATTCATTTGAAATAGTAAATATTTAACAACTAAATGGCACCATTTTTTCCCAGATGCTTAGGTTCGCTCTGGCTGTGTCCTTACTATCTAGAATATTGTACTCCCTCCATGTACTGTACTATACTATGCTATGCTATGCCATGCTATGCTATGCTACACTATGCTATGCTATGCTATGCTATATGTATATGCTGGACAGTATATTTATAAGTACAAGTGACATTAAAAGAAGGTTGTTTTGTTGGGTTTTTTTTCCAAAGACATTTGACAATGCCAATATTAGGCTGACCCAGGCAAATATTATTCTTCAGCATTGTATTCCTGTCTCATGATTTCATGACTCACCTTTTATTTGCATAATCACATGGTCTTTTTTGAAGACTACTATACATGAGATTACAAAAGCCAGACCTAGAGTGAATCAGCTTGGTGTCTTCATTCTGAATAGCACAGGCATCTTGTGTTGTGCTAGACTCCCTGTGCCAACTAAAAACAGCAATTGTTTTTCAAAATTATGGTATTATTGGTGCCTTGTAGGCTGCACTGCATCAGAATAACAACCTGTGGCAGCCGAGGCTGTGTGCCTCCTAAACTGAAGCCACAGAGTTACACCTCCAGAGTCCAGAGCATCCAGCCTAGTGGGGGGACACAGGAAATAGCATATTTCTACCCATAAATCACGCATTTGTATAAATCTGGTTGCAAAGCCATTCTCTTTCTTTTTCTTCTTTCTCTGCTCCCGTGGGAGATGCTTCCTTATTGGGTAACAGTGGGGGAGTATCTCAGGCCTTTTTCGTCCGTTTAGGCCTAATGCCAGGATAAGAAGTGGTGGTGAGGGTGGGGCAGTTTCAGGTCTGGCCAGCCTGAGACCAGCCTAGCAGTGGGAGGGGGGAAAGAAAGAGCCCTGGGGGGGGTTGGGTGCACCCCAGGTGCGGAGAAGGGAAGTGCTGGGGTTTTTGGTGTGATGTGAAGGAACTCTGTGTGCTTTTGATATTTTGTTATGCTCACTACTAATGCTTTGTAGTTTTTGTAGTATGTTAATTGCTTTTCTATTTCCTTTAATTGCATTTCCATTGTTTTCCATGTCTATCCAATCCATTCGTGTGAGCATCATTTTTTTTGCCCCTTTCGGGCAAAAAGTCCCACTCTAAACTAGGACACAACCTCTGTTAGACTAGAGGCCATGATCATATGAATGGGCTTGGAAATATATTTGTGTCCTTCGCACCAAACTGTTCTTTTCCACTTAAGGATTTGGCTGGGTGTTTTGCATGCTCATGATATTTGTAGGATTGTTAAGTGTATCAGAGAAAGGGGAATGACAAAAACCTATACTTCATAATATACAGGAGCTAAAAGCTGAAGATGTGGGTGACATGGACAGTGGCATTGAGTGCACTCTTAGCAAGTTTGCTGATGACACCAAGCTGTGTGGTGCAGCAGACATGCTGGAGGGAAGGGAGGCCATCCAGAGGGACCTTGAAAGGCTGGAGAGGTGGCCACAAGCCAACCTCATGAAGTTCAATAAGAGCAAGTACAGGGTCCTGCATCTGAGTCGAGGCAATCCCAGGCACAAATCCAGGCTGGGCAGTGACTGGCTGGAAAGTAGCCCTGAGGAGAGAGACTTGGGGGTGCTGGTGGACAAAAAGCTCAACATGAGCTCTCAATGTGCTCTTGCAGCCTGCAAAGCCAATCAGATCCTGGGCTGCATCAGGAGAAGTGTGGCTAGCAGGTCGAGGGAGGTGATCCTCCCCCTCTACTCAGCCCTGGTGAGACCCCACCTGGAGTACTGTGTCCAGTTCTGGAGCCCCTATTACAAGACACAGATGGAGGTGCTGGAACGTGTCCAGAGAAGGGCCACGAGGATGATCAGAGGGCTGGAGCACCTCTGCTATGAGGACAGACTGAAGGAGTTGGGGCTGTTCAGTCTGGAGAAGAGAAGGCTCCGAGGTGACCTAATTGTGGCCTTCCAGTATCTGAAGGGGGCCTACAGGAAGGCTAGGGAAGGACTTCTCAGGATCTCAGGTAGTGATAGGACTAGGGGGAATGGAATGACTCTGGAGGTGGGGAGATTCAGGCTGGATGTGAGGAGGAGGTTCTTCCCCATGAGAGTGGTGAGACCCTGGAATGTGTTGTCCAGGGAGGTGGTCGAGGCCCTGTCCCTGGGGGTGTTTAAGAGCAGGCTGGATGAGGCTCTGTCCAGCCTGATCTAGTGTGGGGTGTCCCTGCCCATGGCAGGGGGGCTGGAACTGGATGATCCTTGTGGTCCCTTCCAACCCTGAATGAAACTATGAAACTATGAAACTATACCGCAGATCTAGTTTTGGTGTAAAATTGTAAGAAGTAGGAACATTGCATTTGTGTTTCTAATGAAAGTATGTTCCCTGCAACATTTGCTGCATTACAGTTAATGGAATTTATGAGAATGGCTTGTAGTTCTCCAAAACTGCCTGGTGTGGTCATTTCAGATGGTGTGATGTCAATTATGCAAAAAAGCTATTGCCTTAATTAGAACAAATTGCACTTACTGTATCAGTCCATAGTATAAATCATAACCTAGGGCCCCTCTTCAGGGTTTGTGCTTGGCCTGTTCCTGAGAAGTATTGACAGCAGCTTCTATTATCAGAACCATTTTTGTATGTCTTTCTCCAGGATCCAGATTTTGAGCTCACTGCTCTGAAACACAAAACAAATTTTATCCAAAAAGAAAAATGGAAATCACATGGAACAAACAAACAAACAAAAACAAGCACAAGAAACACCAAACCACAGAATACCTCATTTCCATTTTCTCTCCTGGTTTGCAGTGTATACTTTGGTAAACTGTGGCAGTGAAAGATAAAGTTTATTCATTGCAATAATAATAGTAATAAAAATCAAGAAAAGGAAACCTGCAGACTATTTTTTTTTTCATCTAAAGCAAAGAAGCACATGGGATTCCTCATACTCCCTACTATAATTAGACTGAACAACAAGACAACTAGATTATTAGTCTCTTGTGTAGCTTTAGTTTAATAAAGAGAATGACCATAGGGTATTTATATTCATTTGAGCTCAAAGCAGCTTAAAATGAAGCACTAAATACAAAGCATCATACCGCATGATGAAGTAACCCTGCTGTTAAGGGCTAGCCATCATCTTCTTCATGACCTCTGATGTAGAAGGGAAGAATTTAACTTTATTCATCTTGGATCAGGCTGCCAAGATGATTCAGTTCTATCTAATATTTAAGCAAGTATGTTTCCTCAGGTTTCATTACATTGAAAATTAAAATAAGGTATTTAAGTATTTTGCCAAAAGGGATGCATATCTGAGAGTTTCCTGAATTAGAATATTAGACTCAAAGTGGTGATTTCTGGGTTTCCTCATATTAGAGATGTACTATTGCAGTTGTGGAGAAGATGCTGTTTAAGATAGTCCTGCTGAGGTTAGCATTCACAGGAAAATCCTAACAGAAGGCTAATGCAAAATTCAAAAGTTCACGAAAGCCTTCATAGCCCCTTTTGCAGGAGTAGCAACTGCTACAAAAGGGGCTATGAAGGCTTTCTTGAAGCTTTTAACTCTCGCTAATTTTGGGGATTCTGTAAGTGAAACTGCTTTTGCAAACTTTTAGAGTCCAGTAAGCCATTTATACCTAAAAATGCTTGGCAACTCTAGTTACTTTGAAACTGCTGAAACCTCGTCATGATCATTGAACATAAAATCAGATCCCAGAGCTTGATTGGAAAGCCATTAAATTCAATGAAAAAGGACCTGCTGTCTGGAGCCAATACTGGAGCAGAACCACAGAAAATAATCTAAACTGAATATGTTTCCATATTTATTTTCCTCTTGATACATACCTAAAAGAAACCCAAGTAGATTTGCAGCAGCCCCAATATCTGCCTATTTGTTGTGAATATTATTTCACTTCATATCAGCGCAGGTGTCCATTTTCCCCAGCAGCCTCATTCTTGCAGTGTTCAGGTCTTCAGATAAAAGCTTCTGTCACACAAATAAACAAGCACATCCAAAGAACAGGTTTAAGCACTGAGAAGAAAACAAGAAAATATGGGTGGTTTCCCTGAAAAGGAAGGTAGGCACAATTGGAAGCAGCATATACGCAGGCTGTGATTACTGTTCTTCAGCTAAAATAGTCTGAAAGTAACTGATATAAATAAGCATTATCAAGAATCAGTTGGAACACATATGTACTGAAAAGTGAGCGAATGCCTTGAGAACACTGGATAGATATCTTAGTTGAGTTTCCCTCTATAGCTGTTGAGTAGCTATGACTGTTTGGCTTAGGGATTTAAAGAATAGACTAGACTAGACTAGACTAGAATAGACTAGACTAGAATAGAATAGAATAGAATTAACCAGGTTGGAAGAGACCTTCAAGATCATCACGTCCAGCCCATCATCCAATACAATCTAATCAACTAAACCATGCAACCAAGCACCCTATCAAGCCTCCTCCTGAACACCTCCAATGATGATGACTCCACCACCTCCCCAGGCAGCCCATTCCAATGGGCAATCACTCACTCTGTGTAGAACTTCCTCCTAACCTCCAGCCTAAACATCCCCTGGTGCAGCTTGAGACTGTGTCCTCTTATTCTGGTGCTGGTTGCCTGGGAGAAGAGACCAACCTCTGCCTGTCTACAACCTCCCTTAACGTAGTTGCAGAGAGCAATAAGGTCACCTCTGAGTCTCCTCTTCTCCAGGCTAAGCAACCCCAGCTCCCTCAGTCTGTCCTCATAGGGCTTGTGTTCCAAACCATTCACCAACTTTGTTGCCCTTCTCTGGACACACTTCAGCAAGTCAACATCCTTCCTAAATTTACTGATGCTATAATAAGGGACCATTGCACAGATATCAGGGAAATCAAAATGCTGAAATCAACAGAAAAATTCTTCCAGCCTCCAAAAGTGACATGTACATTTTCCATCTTTTACTTTTACAATTGCACTGTGACTGAGTGGTTTACAGCTTCTCATCATGTTTAATTTTTTCCTTTGCTTGAATTCAGTCACAATAAAAAGGTATCTCTTGGAGCATGTATCCAGTATATTATTTTTGTTATTATTACAGGATGCTGAAAGGACATGCTTAATTTTTCTTTTAAACGTCAAAAAATAGGATTAAAAAAAAAAAATTGTTTGTTTCCCCTGAGTTCTAGTAACTCCAGAGCAGCTGCAGAAATTATCTTCCAACTTTCTAAATAAACACACTGCTAGCTTGTGAATAAGAAAGCGTGAGAAAATTTCAACCCCCTAAGGTAATTTTTGGGGAAAGTTATAAACCACTGAAAACAGCAGCTTATAATGAAAGTGTCATCTCAACCATAAAAGGTACCTCAATGCACTGAACAGGCACCGTAAAACATGATTGAAAGGGAGTTTAGAGATATTGCTAATGGCTCCAACATAAGGAGTGTAGCTATAAAAGATGAAAAGATGCATGGCTAAAACTGCCCACTGCAAATCTTTAAAGAGCATCTAACTACCCAGACGTGCCAGAGATGCGCAATTGCTAGCAGAACTGGTCATGCAAATCTGCTCAGATAGGGAGACCTTCAAACATTTCATGCTTTTACTTCCTCTGAAAGTAATGCAATTGTTCAGCAGAGAGACAGCCCATGTCTCTGGGCTTGTTTGAGGGCACTGTCTGGCATTTGAATATTGGGGATGGCCAACAGTGTGGCAGAAATATGATGCTCAGGCCCTAGCTCTTGAGAAATAATGTGGCCTGTGGTTAGAAACTCCCAATGCCTCTGTCTCACCAAATGACTTTTCGGGTTACAAGTATTGTGTCATTTTCATGAAATCATGTTGGTTTTGTTGGAATGGATCTCTGAAGGACATATCATCCAGTCTCCTGCTCACAGCAGGCAAACTTCAAAGTTAATTTTGAAATAGTTCTGCTATTCTGATTTAAGCCAGGTAATCTAAAGTTTAATTAATATGTGCAAAATGCTTCAACAATCTGAAAGTAATTTCATGGACTTTCAGAGTTTTCATTTGGCCATAATTACTTTACAACATGGTCCTTATGATATCAGTAGTGAAACTGGTGTTAGTTTGTGTTGAGATTTCATCAGAAAGACTGCTTCAAAGAGTAAATTCTGACTAGGAGCTGTATTTTGAGAGTCTTTAGGTCAAGTTTACATATGACCATGACTGTGTGTTTCACTTAGGCCATTTTGAAAAGTGGATTGCAAGGTAAGACGGTGTTGTTGACAACAGGAAAGAATTTTTAAATTACTGATCAACAATAAAGAACTGTGTTTTGAGGAAAGCTACTCTTTTTAATGTGAACTTTCTGCCTAAGACTTTTCTGTTTCTTTTTGTGAGTGACTCTGTGTTAAAGATATGGGGAAAAAATTTAGTACCTGAGCCTGTGTGGTAGGTCAGTCCTGGATAGATGCCATGTACCCACCAAATCTGCTTTAACACCCCGTTTCCCCAACTGCACAGTGGGGGAGAAAAGGACAAGGAGGGATCACTCTCCATCACAGGCACAACAGACTCAACTTAGGGAAATTTATTTATTACTAATCAAATCAGAATGGGATAAGAAGAAAAATAAATATATATTAAAAACACTTACACCTTTTCCCCCACCTTCCTCATCCCCTTCTTTCCAGGCTTAGCTTGACTTGATTTCTTTACCTTCTCCCCCTAAGTGGTGCAAGAGGACAGGGAACTTGAGGGTGAGGTCAATTCATCATGTTGTCTCTGCCACTACTTCCTCCTCAGGGAGAGAAATCCTCCCACTTCTGCCCTGCTCCAGCATAAAGTCCCTTCTACAGGATCAGTTCTCCACAAACTCCTCCAAAGTGATTCCACCCCATGGGCTACAGTTCTTCATGAGCTGCTCCAGTGTAGGTCCCTTCCATAGGGTGTAGTTAGTCCTTCAAAAAAAGCCTGCTCTAGCATGGGTACCCCATGGGATCACAAGTCCTGCCAGCAAAGTCACTGCAAATATGCCTCTCTCTCCATGGGTCCACATGGGTCCTTCCTGAAACCTGCTTCAGTGCAGGCTTTGCATGGGATTTCAGCATCTTTCATACATCCACCTGCTCCTGCATGGGATCCTTCACAGGTTGCAAGAGGATATCTGCTCCACCTTTAATATCCATGGGCTACAACAGCCTGCCTCACCATGGTCTTCACCATGGCCTGCAGGGAAACCTTTGCTACAGTGCCTGGAGCATCTCCTACTCCTTCAGTGATCCTGGCATCTGCAGAATTGTTTCTCTCACATATTCTTGCTCGTCTCCTCTAGCTGCTGCTGTACATCAGATGTTTCTTTTTTCCCCCCCTTCTTAAATATATTATTTAAGAGGTGCTACCACTGTCACTGAGGGGCTCAGCCTTGGCCAATGGCAGGTCCTTCTTGGAGCTGGCACTGCCTCCATCAGACACAACAGAAGATTCTAGCATCTTCTCACAAAAACAACCACTGCAGATCACTTGCTACCAAAACCTTGGTACACAAGCTTAATACAGCCTGACTTTGTAAAACCTTTCCCATGTATAAATTTTCTCAAACTTGAAAAAGTGGAGAATTTCCTAAGTCTCCAAGTGCTGACAAATATCAACATTCTCTGAATATCAGAGTTGAGGATCAAAACTACCATTTTCTTGATGTTTATTAGAAAATTCAAGGACTCAGAAAATGTAAGTCAGACCTAAGGATGCTGTGAGTTTTTACTTATTTAATAATAGATCTGAGATTCTTTCATTTGTCTCCTGCTGAGCCTTTACCTTGAACTTGGGTCACTTTCAAACTTTGGTACACTCCTGAGGTCTAGAAAACTGGGGATTTATTGAGCAAGAAAGAAAAAAAAATCTCAAGCGTGTCCATGACAGAAAAGGGCAAGGCCTGAAACAGCTTGAGATTGCTATGAAAATCTTGATTGGTTTCTAAGCCCTATCATTGCCACAATCCTCTATCAGGCATTACCCCTCATAGGTGGTTACGTTCCTCATGGGAGGCTGAAGAGCATGCAACCCTTCCCCAGGGCCAAGTGGCAAATATGTCAGGTAAGATGCTAGCTTGACATAGGTGATCCTGCTCTGGCAGAGGGGTTGGACAGGATGATCTTTTGAGATCCCTTCTGGCTCCTAACATTCTGTGATTCATATAAATTTCTTAAAGCCATAAAGAAACAAAGAAAACCAAATAACTACAAAACTAATTCTTTCAAAGAATTTCTGAGCTTATTCTAGCTTCCCATTTTTGCAGTTTCTTCCTCTCTCCTCAGCAAAGATGGTGCTTACCATGGGAAGTGGTCTATACTATTTGCCTCCAGCCTAGTGAGAGAGGTAGAGGATCAGGGCAGAGAGAAAACTCTTTCCTCAATAACAAGAGCACCTCTGAAAAACTCTGGAAGTGGTGTGATTCTCAGATTGTACTGGATGCTTCTGAGAGATTTTTCTAGAACACAAGGGTATCCTAAATCTGAGTATGGCATAGCCTCAACAAGTCCATCAAGGGGTGCTCAACTGTTGGGTTCACATACCACCCTCCCATCTATTTTCTATATCCTCTGCAGCAGCAGCAGTTGCTGCTGGGGTCAAATTAGCTTCTGCCCAGATCCACACTGATGTACCTGCACTGGGAAAGTGTTGCCTAGGGGCAGGAACAGCACGTCTGGAAGGAGATTTTTTTCTGCAGACCTTGGAAGAATGCTTTTCTCTGCCATAGACTTACCTCCTCTCCAGGCCCAGTGCTGAGCTGTTCACAAAGGTAATATCATCATTGTAGCAGCTACACTCTAGCCTTCACCAAGTTATGCACAGTTACCAAGATGGTAACCAGGGGTAACAGAGATGTAAGAATCACAGCCTTTCCAACATCACTTCCTCTCAGCAATATGCTGCACATCATGGTGGTGTTCCTAGGTCCTTCTGGGAGAACTCATTGCAAAGGGATGGGGATGGGTTTTGCCAGTACACAAACATTTTGTTTCATTGTGACCAGTGAGAAGGAAGGGGCAGTGGCGCACTTCAAGCACACTCTGTGCTCTCCCATCAGACACTGGATGACTGTAGTACCATTGCCTGCTTGGCAGTGCTCAGGAGAAACAGGCAGCTCAGTGTAGTTTGTTTTTTCTATGTGTTAACATTCAAAAGGAAACCCAAACATCCTCCTTGAAAGCATCCTTTGCAAACCCATGTGTCTTTCTAATTTAAACAGGGCAGGGTCTGAAGCCATAGGAGTCCACAGCTGCTATTTCTATTCTGCATATCTGAGTCAAGGTGAAGAGAAAAGTCAGCAAAGTATCCCACAGGGTGAATCTTCCATGTGCCAAGAAAGCTGACTTCACATTAAAGGTGAGAGTCAGAGCTTGCAAAAGCAGTGATGGCCCGGGAGGACAAAGGCCTTGATTCCCTCCAGCAGCCTCCAAGTGTTTTTCCCATTAATTTGGCACTAGCCATGGCCTTGAATACCCCATGCACCAAAGGACAAGTGAGAGAGAGCAGGAGGGAGGGAGGTGATAAAGTTGTCAAGCCATGGTGTTATGGCCACTGAGGAATACAGGGACTGCATTGTTTAGAGATACATCCTAGGATGTATTTTAAGGGCAGGTCTGAGACACCCAGGACAAGGTGGATTTGTTGGTCTTGCACAGAATTCTGTCTTGGTTCAGTCTTAGTTCACAGTGCCAGATAACTAGAATTCTGCATTTGCCTTATCCTTCATCTTCATTAGCAATGGAAGAAAAGCTCTATGTGGTATAAATTTCTGAGATGGCAAATAAGACAAATAAGACAAATTTCACCACTCAGAGACTACTGTTAACCCTATAGCTGATGTCCAGTTCACAGGATAAAATCTATTCCTAAAAAGTACAGCCCCAAGTTAGCCATGAGAAGACATGGGCTTTTGCATCCGAACTCTGCTTTGGTGTTGAAAGAGCAGTACTTAAATTAACTCCAAAACAGCACACATGACCATGTGGTTCTCCCACTAACAGGTTTGCAACTCACACAAAATCAAGATGATCCTTGTTACCAAAGACAAAAATCTAACCTCTTTAAGGTCAGTGCAGCATTTCTGCAGGAAGTTTAGTGGCTGAGGCAGAATTGGTTATTCCCCTTTTCCTCTATTTTTTCTTCTTCTTCCTGTCTCTGCACCAAAGCACAGTAAGAAAGCACTTTAAGTACATTAAGATCACTGGTGGTCCTGCAGCATCCTGTCTGCCTTCAGGCTCTATGATCAAGTAGTGATCAGCGTCCTTACTCCAGCCCTTTATCCTGGAATACTAGGTGATCCTTTTCATGGCATCCTGTGTCTCTGAAATGTCCAGAGGTTAGCTCTTCACTGCTTTCAGAAGGAGACCTGTTATGGATATTCCTGCTTTACATGAGTCTCATCTCATGTCCCTGTCATCTCCCATCATGTTTCCCAACTAGAGGGAATACCAGGTTTCTTTGTCCACCATTTCCCTATTTGTCAGGGAATGGCAGCTGTGTGCTGGTCTTGGAAAGGTAGCCTTGACTGACTAGCTGAAAATTGGAGATGACCTAGCTGTACAACTTACTGCTTGGGAACAAAGTGACAAACTTCATCTTTCTTCACTGCTAGCATCTAAGGTTAGAGAGGGCTATTACCTGTCACAGTAGGGAGAAGAGAGACAGGTCTATGGATGTTTCTGTTTGTGTGTGGAGGTGGGGGGAATGAGTGGGTGTGTTCTTTTTCTTTCTTTCCTACTTCATTATATTGATTTTCAGTGGCTAGCATGCTTGGAATGCAATAAGGGAGCAATTCTCCTACATGCTGGCTAGTAAACATTGCCTGTAACTTTTTTTCTGGGTCAGAGAAGTCAGCACTTAAAATTAAAAGTGGTTGCAGATCAGGAAAGCCATATTTTAGGAAATTTCAGCCAGAGGTGCCATGATACTTGATTTTAGAATCCAGTACATCGTGTCGTGTCATTTCATATATGCCTTTAAAAAGGCATTTAACTGATATATATTCTTATCTGCTCTTTACTTGCAATATTTCAAGCAGAAAGTATTTTTTTAGAAATCAGTTTCCTGGCTCTCTGAATTTACAGCAGAGGCCACAGACTATAAAGTGGAAGGTGTTGAAATTAAACCCAGGGGAGACAGAAGTGCACTAGAGAGGAAGGCTTGTATGGCAGGTGCTTAAACACATGCATAGTTTAAACCCCGTGCTGTCTTCTGGAAGCCAATAGAGCTGCTCTTGTATTCGAGACTAACACACTTTGCTTAATTGCTCCAGGTCCAAGGTAGCTCTACACAGAGGAAAGGAACTGTCATAGCAGACTGTGTGATCTGTTGTGTGATCTGTTCATTTTCTTTATGCAGAGCTACAATGCTTGGGTCTTGGAAAATCAAAAGAGTTCCCTATGACAGGAAAACATCCCTCCCAGACAATCAGTACATGTGGCTTCCAGATGTGGATTCAAACTGGGATCTAGGTGCTTGGGATGAACTTTTTGCTAACAAAGTTTCACACAGCAAAGGCTTGAGTGTACTTGAGTGTTGGGCATTTTATCTTGAAGGTTTCTTTCTTGTTGAGTAGGAACTCAATGCAAGTGTTTCACATGTAGTTAGACATCAGCACTGAAAATACGGTACATTACATTTTAGATGGATAGACAGGTATTATAGAGCTCTGCTACTGGCATTTTAAAAGTAAACTGTTGAAAAACACAGCATAGGAAGCAAGATCTGTGGTATTGGATGGTGGTGTACAGGATGCCTCCTGCTTTGCCAAAGCAAGCCAATGCCAGCACCCCTAGTCCCCTACTTGAATCCTGCTGCAAAAGCATCCCTGCAAATACCTTCTCCCTTATGCTGTGTATCCACCTTCTATAAAGTAGGTCTGTCATTGCTTTATCAGTTCTCAGGGACATCTGCAGCTGGAAAGTTTACTAGACAGCAGGAGGCAAAGTACATTTATCTGACCCTGAAGTATGCTGCATGGCCTCCCTGTTCCTCTCTTGACATTTACAAATGGTGACAAACTCTGTCACCTGCCATCCAATGAGACCACTGTAAAAGCTGGGGAAGCCAGACATGCTACTAACTCCAGCTTCCCAAAACACAGCCCCAGAGTCTCACAACAATCAACTGACTTAACTCAGACCAAATGCATTCATGTTAGAAAACCTCTGCATCTGGGTACCTGGGTGAAATAGTCTGATGACAGGAAATATGAAAGGCAAGGAGACGGACAAAGGGAAAGACAAATGGTGCTGATATCTCATCCCATCTCTCTCTGCTTCTTTCTCTTCCTCTCAGAGGGGAAACTCCTGGCTTAGAGACCCTGAGCTCTGTGAGCAGCATGAGACATTGTAATTTCTTGCATCATCTCTGGCCATGGCTCCCTATGTGCCACTTTTCCTACTTTCTCTTGGCCTGTTTCCTCTAACCACATGGAGGACCACAGAAACATATACAACAGCACAAGCAGATCACCTGAGCACTTACCTGGGGTCCCAGCCCACTCTCAACACCCTAATTATATTTTCTGCTGATAAATCTCGAGGTGGAATTTAGGGGCAAGAAAAGACTGAGTGTTAACTTCTCCAGGCAAAGAAATCTGTAGACTTGCAACATTTGCCACCAGCAAAAGACTTTCTAAATCTCTTAGATTTCATGATTTCCAAACAATTCTTACACAGTAGCTAGTTTTAGGACATAAGGTTTTTGAGGTTACTGATGTTACTCAACTCTCCATCTAAGCAGTCATGCAACAAGCAGTGCTTTCAAACAATGCTCTATTGATTACATGCTTCATTAACAATGATGCATTTACCTGGAGTGGTTTATTGCTCTTGTTTGTATCATTTTGCGCTTTATTTCGTCATTAATGGATATGCTTGCATTTCAGTTCACTGTCACTGACTTTCCTGGGAGGAATTCTCAATGCAAT
Source organism: Melanerpes aurifrons (assembly GCA_011125475.1). Taxonomy (NCBI): domain Eukaryota; kingdom Metazoa; phylum Chordata; class Aves; order Piciformes; family Picidae; genus Melanerpes; species Melanerpes aurifrons. The sequence goes on along the minus strand of WWNC01000003.1, from coordinate 28,818,900 downwards.
CCAAAAAATATTAATGAATAGAAGTTTACTCTCAGGAAATACAAGCACGTCACAGGACTGTATGGTTGTTTTCTTTCTGCTGACACAGCAGTAAATCAATTAAAAACCTAATTGATGTGAAATTAGAGCACACTTGATTTTGTTTCTCTACCACATTACTTAAGTTAGGCCGTGTAAACCTAACACACAGTGCTTCTATCTACAGTGACAGATCTGCTGTGCGCACAGCTAAGGCAAGAGCATGGGCTAAACCCAGTCACAGTGTATCCTGCAGTTCCTACACTCAGGTCAGAGGCCTTGTGTCAGTAGTGATTTAATTCCTTTTGAAAACATTTGATTAGAATTCCCTTTACCAAAGTATGAAAGAAATTGAAAGTCCACTTTACACAGATAATTTTATTATTTAAGAAACTTGTTTGTAAAGTCCCCTGGGTACCAGCCCTCATGAACCAAGGGGTTCAGGAGGGTTGGACCTACTTCAAACAGGAGCTCTTGAAGGCACAGGAACTGGCGGTTCCCACGTGCCGGAAGGCAAGCCGGCGGGGAAGGCGACCAGCCTGGATGAGCAAGCAGCTCGTGGAGGATTTAAGGGGGAAGAAGAGGCTGTATCACCTTTGGAAGGAGGGGAAGGCTTCTCGAGGTATGTTCAAGGAAGTTGTTAGATTATGTAGGAATAAAATTAGGGAGGCAAAGGCCCAGCTGGAACTGAAGCTGGACACCTCTGTCAAAGATAATAAAAAGCTGGCCTGCGTTAGGAATAGTGTGGCCAGCAGGAGCAGGGAGGTCATTGTGCCCCTGTACTCTGCTTTGGTTAGGCCACACCTTGAGTCCTGTGTCCAGTTCTGGGCCCCTCAGTTTAAGAAGGACATCGAAACACTTGAACGTGTCCAGAGAAGGGCAACAAGGCTGGGGAGAGGCCTTGAACACAAGCCCTATGAGGAGAGGCTGAGGGAGCTGGGATTGTTTAGCCTGGAGAAGAGGAGGCTCAGGGGTGACCTCGTTGCTCCCTACAACTACCTGAAGGGTGGTTGTAGCCGGGAAGGGGTTGGTCTCTTCTCCCAGGCCACCAGCACCAGAACAAGGGGACACAGTCTCAAGCTGCGCCAGTGGAGGTTTAGGCTGGAGGTGAGGAGGAAATTCTTCACCGAGCGAGTCGTTCGTCATTGGAATGGGCTGCCCAGGGAGGTGGTGGAGTCACCGTCCCTGGAGGAATTCAAGAGGAGATTGGACGTGGCACTTGGTGCCATGGTCTAGTCGTGGGGTCTGTGTTGATAGGTTGGACTCGATGATCCTCAAGGTCCTTTCCAACCTAAGTTATACTGTGATACTGTGATACTGTGATACTGTATACGTTTAACATGGAATGGATTTTCTTAATGTTAGGAAGAAATTTTCATAGAGAGTGATTGGCCATTGGAATGGGCTGCCCAGGGAGGTGGTGGAGTCATCATCACTGGGGGTGTTTAGAAGGAGACTTGATGGGCTGCTTGGTGCCATGATTTAGTTGATTAGATGGTGTTATATGATGGGTTGGAAGTGATGATCTCGAAGGTCTCGAAAACAAAACAAAACCCAAAAAAAAACCCCACAACAACCTCTTTGGAACAAGATGATATTTAGAAGCTACTTCTCAGAGCACAGCAATGCAGAGAAAATATGGTAGTAAGAATTAAAGAGTGTGAAAAGATATAAGGACAGAAAACCTCATCCCTGTCTCCCACATAGCCAGCTGGAGCTTCATCCAAACCCCACAAATGTCAGTATAGTTCCTTCTGTGGGCTCTGAGCAAAGACTGGGAGAAATGCAGTCAGTCTCAAGCATGCTGCCACATCTCCATGTGTGCAAGTCTGCAGATACAGGCAGGAAAAAATAAAAAATACATGACTGTGTGTTTGAATACTGATTTACAGAGGCAGTGCACAAAAAAAAATAGATAAATCATACAGCACCACAAATACAAACAACCACTGTCACCCCACTTCCCTCACAAACTCATATACACAAATGCACCTGAAGCATGAATAATGCAATGACAAAGTGAGCTGCATTTGTATGGACATCATTGGTAACATCAGTTAGGAATAATAGTTGTCTAATTGTAGTCTTTCATTGTGTACTATGTCAAAGCGGGGATGAGTAATTGCAATCATCAAAACCCTTTCAGAATGTGAGCAAAGCCCCGACCCCCATCACTTGCCATCAAGCCTATCTGATCCACCACAGGCGTGCACTTACTGGGCAGATGAATTAGCTAGATAGGCTGTTCTCCTTTTTACTATTATTATTTTCTCTTTTGCATTGTATTTTTCTTCCCTCAAGGTTGCATCTGGGTAGTGAAGGGTTGTTAGAATTTTTTTATTATTATTATTATTGTTATTATTACTTTTTGATGTGTGTGTGTATGCAAGATAGCTTTCTGAATGAGATAATTTAGATGACAGACATCAACAATTATACCAAATAATGTGGTAACCAGCAACTGGAAAAAAAAAAAAAAAGACTGTCATGGGCTGCTGACTGTTACAATTTGAAAGTCTTTCTATTAAAATCCTTGTAATAGACACAGGGAGAAAGCAGAGAAGAGGGGAGAGAGAAAGAGAGACAGAGAAACCTATTCTTTTTCAAATATTGCTCTTAAGATGGAAAAGAAGGCATTTTCAGAATGCAAGTGAGACTTATTTCCATTAACATAATCCCATTTATGGTATTTTATTAATACAAACATCCTGTCTCCGGGTATGCCTCCTGGATCATATATACCTACTGCATTTTGCTTTGGGTTTAAGGGAAAATCAAGGAGAGCTCTAAAAAAAACTGAACCTATTTGTTATATTCATTCTAAATTGCCAGCTGCACAGTACCTGAGTGGAGCAGCAGATTTGATTATCAAATACAATTAAGGTCTGTTTTTGTCAATGTGGAGTACTGTGTAAGTGCATATTGTAAATATCTATCTAGAAGACAGCAACAGCACAATCATGTGGGCTGCATACTCTGTCTTTCGGCTGGAGAAGACTTAACAGTGATTTTTCTCTTGTTCAGTCTCTCACTGTAAGGCAACCATGTCAGCACTGTAACAACTATTAGAGAGAACCACATCTTGTTCAAGGAGCTCATAGGTTCACAGGTAGATACCTTCTTTAAACCTTTAAAGGGTCTCAGTTCTGACTGTTCTTAGGTTTGGCTTTGTGTGTTAGAGTGCATCTATTTAGTAGTAGTATATAGTACCTTCACACACATAGCATGGTCTGTTATTTTTGCTTCAAGGATCTTCTATTTCCTAAGGACATACACGATTTTCATGGCAAACATGAGCTTGGATAGGGCATATGTGCACACACAAACTTCAGCAATAAGACAATTTAGTGGTTTTAAGCAACTCTCCCAAGAAGTAGTAAAAACCCTATTTTATGTGCAAAATCCATATAAAGGGAAATTTCATATAATCATAGTTTCATTTAGGTTGGAGAAGAACTTTAAGATTGTTAAGCCCAGCAGTATTTATACAAGTTATACAATATTTAAGGAAGAAAGTTCTCATTGTGACTTTTCTTAGATTGTGAAAGAAAGGCCCAAAGGGAGGACATGTAACTTGATATTTGGACTTTTTAAAATGAGGATAGGCAAAATGATTTTGAGTGTTCAGTGGGGAGATGTCCCATATTATCAGAGGGATGCACAACCTAAGAATTCTTTGATATTTCTGATTACTGTAAGCCATTCTCATGGTGTTGTCTGACACTACTGTCCTCATTCTCATCAGTCTAAACTTGCTTATGTCTCTGGATAAAGCAAATTGAGATGTATCAAAATACACATATTTTATAAGGCCTCAAAACAATCAGAAATGGTGATGATATTGACAAGAAAATGCTGCAACATACATCATTGGAAATGTTTTAGGCTGTGGCATTTTTTCACAGGAAAAGGTATTGCCAATGCAGAGATCACTGCTTGTCAGGCAGCAGGATACAGTTCTGGAAGGAAGAATGGAGGTCTGGTCTTATTTTTACTGAGTTGTTTGGGGCAAGTAATTTGGCAGGGAGTATGTTCATCTCCAGTGACTTCCCTCTTATGAAAGTTAGTTGTTCATCTGAGATACTTCAATAATCAATAAAGAAACAACAGGGTACTGCCCATAGGGCCACTTATTCGCTGATGAATCAGTTTACAGAAGTTCAGCTGTATGTCTCCACATTTCCTATAGAATCTGGCCAACTAGTTCTGAGTAAATTCCTAGATGACAAAAGTTAGAGGAGAATACCTCCATTAATACGTTTGTCCACTCTGTGCTAAAGAAATTAAGGAAATCCCTTTAAAAGAAATGTTTAAGACCTGTAAGTAGCTGTTTCTTGTCGGTAAGTGTTTAGAATTATGCCTCCTAGTACAAGTGTGTTCATCTGACATGATGGAGTTTCATAATGATCTTAGAGTAAGGATATATTTTGTCTTTACAATACTTCTTAAGAGTTAACTAGGCTCTACTTTCATCTTAACAGAGTTGTAAATGCTTTTTTTTTTTTTAAAGAGATGCTACTGATTTCTTGTTCCATTACCCACTGTTTTCTGCTAGTAAAATTTGGTCTGAGTGTACTGAAACATCTTGGTAGAAAGGTTATTTCTTAAATACTTATTATCCACATGATAATTAGTCCAGAGGGAGATAATTTTTCAGGCAAAAATGTTACCTTTATATCATTCAGTCTTTGGGGAGAAAAATAGTAGATTTGACAAAGCTTTTCTTGGGCACGTTTGTGAGGTCCAGGTTGGACTTTTTGCAGTAGCAAGTGTTCCAACATGCAAGCCATATTCTGATGGCATAGGAGACACCTGTGTCACTGATTGATCCTAGTATCTGTCTTCATGTGTGTTCAGGAGGAGAGAATGATGATGTCAGTCCAAGTATTTTTTAAAGGTCATGGTCTAGAACAAAAATTTTGTGTGAAAACTTGACCTTTTCTGCTAAATGGAATTCTTGTTTTCTGCCTCACACTAATTAAGATAGTTCAAGAAATAAATGATTGTTGTGGGGAAGTTTTGCACCTTCCTAGTGTCCTAGTGCCTTTACAGAGACCAGTGAAATGTGCATGCAGCTCCAAACCTCCTCTAACACAAGAATAGTAAAAGAGAAGTTAGAGAAAACTCCAGAAAATAGACTAGAGGAAACAATGAGACAAGTTTTATAGCAGTATGAGAAATGTTTTCAACACAATCACGATCTCAACATTGTCAAAGTTATACATGAGCATTGCATCAAAGCAGACAGGTTTTGGAGAAAATTCAGGGAACATCCTGCTATGCATGAATGGACAGAATGGGAGAAAACAATGAAGTAATTGTCTGAAGAATTCAGTTACTGAGTGATAGAGGTTGTTATCACAGGATAACAAATATGTGAGATTTCAGAAACAATTGAGAGATGTTAGTTAAGGGGGACACAGGCTGTAAAGAGCCTTTCAGAGGTCCCAGTATGGCCATTAAACTATAACCACATCTTGTCAGTGTTAGAAAACAGTATCTCCAGTTTGGGAAGGACTCTTCCTGGAAAGCTTGTCTACCATACAGTACCATACCACAGCACTGGATAAAGCTTGTCCTACCAAAAACTGAATCCCTTTGAGTTCCCTGGAACAGCAGCAGCTGGAGGGGAAATAACAGTAAAATTCTATGGCCATAATAAAACACATTAGCCATCTGAACACTCATTTCAATCAAATAATGCAGCCTATTCATATTTAAACAGGAAATATTGTTTAATGTTTATGGTAATGATCAAATCAAATTTAAAAAATTAAACATGAAATTAAACGTTAAAGTGAGGTTCCAGCATTTGGCACTTGGGACATCTTTTCTAATCCACAGCTGATGACTGAAATCAGCAGGTCTACTCTCTTATCATTGCTTAGTACAACTTCTTAAGCATGATGCTTGAAGCTTTGGTGTCACAGAATGACCACAGCTGGTGCAGAGTAGCTCCTCTGGAGCTGAGAGTTCCAGTCTCCCCTTCTATTCACTCAGCTTTCCATGACATTGAGTTAATGGTTGTTGAGGGGGAAATGAAAAACCAAAGGAAAAGCACGTTATCTGAAAGGAGGTAAATTAAAAGTTGTTTTTCATCCAAGTAAAAGGCAGTCATGTATTCCACTTGAAATACTTTAGACTCAAACTTTTTCCCAAAGAGAACAGGGCAAAGAAAAGTTGCAGGGGTTTCTTCAAGGCACTCTTAGAATGGGAGTAGAAAATGATACTGTGAAATAGCAAGTCCACAGATGTACATAATGGTCATAGGAGATAAAAATGAAAAATAGCACCCAGTTTCTCTTTAACTATCATCCCTTTGGTACAGAGCTCAACAACTCCTACACATCAGAAACACAGTCATTTCTGTAGTGGTACTTTAAATGAGTGGAGATATGAGCACAGATGATTAATTGAAGGTTATGACTGAGCTAGCCAAGTTTGTGTTTAATGAAAACCATGGAGTGATTGCTAGCAGCTAGGGTATTGCTTTTAGACCCTGTCTTGTGTTACAGTAATCTCAGAGCAAACAAGCCACTTTCTCTCACAATGAATCTGGAGTGATTTCACTGATAGTAAGCCTAGCAATTCTTTCCTAGATCTCTCCACTTGCAGTCAGTGAAAAAGTCTGAAACAGAACAAATTTTAAATAAACTCATTGTCTCTACTGTTCCTGTGCATTTAGGCCATGGTCCTCTGTGCTGTGAGTCTGTGCTTTGGGTTTTTGAGCTGCTCTATGAGATTAATCTTTTGCTCTAACAGTTGCATTTTTCAAGGGGGTGTATCCTCAGTACAAATTAATATCAAAATAGTATAAATTAATATCAAATTAGAAATGCTTTTGACCACCAGCAAGTTGCCTGTTGTTCCTTAGAGTGAAAAAAAGCTCTTTATAAAATGCAGAAACAATTTGTCAATCCTCATTTTTATGTCAACTGCTTGCCCGAATTTATTATTGAAGGAGCACAGAAACTTCCATGGTGTGAAAAAATAAATAAAAAGACTGAATAAATTATCTGGGAAAATACAGTAAAATGGCAAGATTTATCTTAACCTGTGCCTACTGCTCTCATCCCTCTACCATGCACTTTAAATTGAACTGGTATCCTATAAGAGACTGTCAAGGATTTCATTTGTTCTGCTTGACATACAGATGTACAATTGGCAAAACTGTATCTTATCTTAGTAATTGTCTCTGTGCTAAGTCTGTACCTAGTTATTGACTTCAAAAGTAAGGTTTCATCTATGCAGTTCCCTAATCCAACATCAGTCCAAACACCTCCAGCTCTATCTGTTCATCTTCTGGTTCACCTTGCTGAGTTAAACCACCTTCCTCTTTGCAAATGCTGAGTTTCAGCTTTTTGCAGTCAGTTAAGACTGGGTTTGGGGGGTAAAGGAATGATGAGGCCAGCTCCTTCTTTCTGATAGCATCCTTATATCCAGTGTGTCTAAAAAAGAAATCAGTGTTGCTGTTACGCAAGAAGCTGGTGAATATTTTAAGGGCTTTTAAAGCAAGAAGGCTTTTCTAGTCTTTGGAGGTGGGTGATAAGTAGCTCTAATATAATTTCTGTTTATTAAATGTAGAGTTTAGTGATCACATAGAGAAATTCCTGTTTGTCTGACAGTATTTGAACACATTCTGGTACCAATCCAGATTAGAATGCTGACACTAATGAGTCAACAAATGCTTTTCCAAATATGCAGCAACGTTTCCTCCTCACAGACACATGCTGCAAATAGACCTGGTTGTAAAATGTGGGTTTTTTTTCCTGTACATCCAAAAGATTCATACAAAACTAGTTATTTGTTTTCCACTTTCATCTGAAAATCACTTTGGCTTTTTAGTTTTCATTTTTTACAGACAAGTAAACCTACAGTTTTTTTCTGGGAAGCAAACATACTGTGTGTTGGTGATTCTGTCTGATTCTATGTTAGTCTAAATGCTTGGTACTTTCTCTGCAAATGTTGTCCATGGAAACTTTCTGAACAACTGTTGAGTATTGGGAGAAGTAGATCAGAAATAATATTCTGTTCTCTTCAACTTCTCCTCTCCTCCAAGTTCAATATATACTAGTGACATCCTGGAGACCAGCCTTGTCAAGTACCTGTCTTAGCCCAACTTTTGCATGGCCTATTCCCAATCCCTGCTCATGGAAAGGTGAGAAAAGACAGTCACAAAAGGCAGCTACAAATCTGCCACAGTAAAATATTCTTCTAAGGACAGTTCTCCACGGAGTTCTGCAGTAATTCTCCAATCTCAACAGCATGGGTTCATTCTCCCCAGGGAATATAGGAATATAGTGAAATAACCTAATTAGAATTACAGTTGGCAGAGCAACAGTCATTCTCACATACATCCATCTCCTAGAGTAGTTAGTCATAAAAAGGAGGGAAAATTACAAGAGCAATAATTTCCTAGCTTCCTGCAACTGGCAGCTCAGGGACTTCTTGAGCCAGAGGTACTTTCTTTGTATCAATATTTTTCAATTTTTTATTTTTCTTCCATGAGTTGTCCTGTTATTTTTTTACTTCATGGAGATGGTTTCAATGATGGGTTTTACATCACTGGCATTTCTTATTGCTTACACAGGACCATTTGTCCCTGCAGAAGGTAGAAATTCATTAAAGAACCTCAAGACAGACAACTTGTACAATCTCTTCAGTTTCCAAAATCCTGCCAGCTAAAGGGTAGATGTATAATGTGGCAGTTTCAGAGAGAAAAGCCATTATCCTGGCTGCACAAGATGATGATACTTACCAGATGTTGCTAACTAAGGTGGAATCTCAAATCAGTAATGGTTTAAACATTGCAGAGGTGTTAACTGCAGGAGTTCAGCAGCTGTTGTATGAGCAATTGTAAAAGACCTGCTGCATTGAGGAACCTCCCAAGCAGGACTGGGTAGATATAGAAGCAAACTGGTTTCATTCTCCAGAGTTAAAACCACCTCCAGTCACAACTGAGAGCCACAAGACAAAGTGCATGAAGTTTTCAGAATTTCCTGTGGTACCTTTGCCAATCTGCAATCAATCTAGATGCAGCATTTTCCAACAGCTGGAGAGCAATGCTGGTTATATGGAGCACAGGCTGAACTCATGCTTCCTCAGAACCGTGTCAGCTCAGAGTGAGAAAATAACTCTTAAGGGGTGGAAATTTGTAATGTTTTGTTGGGAGATGAAACAGATTTTGTTCATTTGTTTATTTGGGGGTTTGTTTGTTTGGGGGTGCGGGGTTTGTGTTGTGGGTTTTGTTTGGGTTTGTTTTTTCTTTTTTTTTGGGGGGGGAGATATTTGTTTTGTTTTCTATTTCTTTTCACTTGTTCAGTTTTCAAGATGCTTTAGATGATTGGTATTTACATTAAAATGAAATGATGCTAAGGTAGTTGGAAAGTTTGGCACAAGCAGATACACTTGTAAACAAAGGTAGTAGTTAGAATTGGATGCAAGTCTGGGGTTTTCTACTACTTCAAGAGTTGTATTTGTCTGTCAGCTATACTCCTGTGGCTCTTCTCTGAGGCATCCTTCTTTCAGGGCTTCCTGGGAAATGCAATATGGCTTTTGTTGTTTGCAGGTTTTTTTTTTTCCTTTTTAAAATTTTTTTAAGTAATTCTTTGATTTCTTTGTGGACTCCTGAAGTGCCCCTAACAATGTGGCAATCAACAGGGATATGCACAGTAGCAGAATTTTCCCTTTACAAGTAAATCTATGCAAATACGGCAACCTATCTCAGGGCATCTTTCAAACCTGGGGAAGAAATAGCAGGGAAGGAATCACATGATGTTTTGTACAAAGCTTGCAGACATCTCTCACCTGACATTGGAGGCTTTTCTTGCCTTTTTTTCTGTTTCTTTTCTCTCCCTCTCTCCTAAATTGGTAAAAATGGTATGTGCTGTGTTCAAGGAGTCTATGTGATGCCCAGCAGTTGAGGTGCACCCCCAGAGGGATAGTGTGTGTGAGAGAGCTCAGGGACATGTCCTGCTTTTGGATGTGCGCACACATCTGCTACTGGCCTCAGCTGGGAACTCCCTGCAGGCACAGCTGAGAGGTGGATTTGAAACTAAGTTTATGTTAAAATGAAATAGGAATTGTGTAATCTTTGGAAGACGAGAAAGCCTGGGACTGCACATGTTCAGGAAAGCTTATGGTGCAAAGCCAAAGGCAGAATTTTGCTGGCTTTGAGTGACTCTCATCAGCTTTTGTCCTTAGGGCTTGCCACTCACATGCCTTACTTGTTCAGCCAAGAATTCACAAGGAAGAAGGACGTATCCTAACTTTAATAGTAAAACTGAGTGTCACCTCAATTTTACTTAAATGGCCATGAGGAAACAAAGGCAGACAGGTATTGCCCCAATGACTCCACAATAAGGGCCAAGGACCATGAGGGTGAGGGTGAGTGGGTCATCATATGACCCTGAAGAAGTAGCCTTGTGGAACATTTGACACATAGCCATTTCTGAGCTTCCAGAGAGATGCCTTCCTGGAGTGAAGAAGGAACTAACTGGCCTTTGACATGAGCCCAAAATGTTCCTATGTGATGACCCTTACAAAATCCTTGGGAGATATATTTTTTTTCTCTTGGTCTTTGCCACATCAGAAAGGAAAGTATTAAAACATTCTTATGGAGGTTGAGCTACCGTGTACTGAAAGAAAAGGGTGAAGTCTAATACTATTTGACATGAATATACTGGAAATAGTCTGAAAGAGCACAAAACTTCAGAATTTCCAGATAGATATACAGATGCAGCACAGATCTTCAGGGACATAGCTGGAATTTTACCTGTGAAAATACCTTTTCAACTCCCAGGGCAGTAGAACATAATAGTGTAATATAAAAATAGAGTTACTTATTGCCAAAAGCAAAAATCAAGACACATTGTTGGAACACAGATTGCTGTAAACAAATGTAGCCCATGGAGATGAGCTCCATGTAAGGAACAAAGCAGAACAGAGAAGGATCAAATTGAGTGGAGGAATATAAAAATATGAAGGAATTTAGTTTAGATTAAAACAGTAGGGCAGTTCCTATTTAAATGCTTTTTAAATGTATCATCCAACGTATGATGTACCCTAATTATTTTAAGAAGAGACCACCAAGTATCCCTGCAGAAGCTCCATAGCTCTAACAGCCCATACGGCTCCACCACACAAACATTACTGGGTGAAGTGGCTGACACACCAGAAGTTTGTGCTGCCATTCAGTGAGATTTAGACAGGCTGGAGAGATGGGCAGGGAGAAATTTAATGGAATACAACAAGGACAGTCTTGCACCTGGGAAAGAGCAACCCCAGGTATCAGTACAAGTTGGGGACTCACATGTTGGAAAACAGTGAAGGGGAAAAGGACCTGGGGGTCCTAATGGACGGGAGGTTGACCGTGAGCCATCAATGTCCTCTTGTGGCCAAGAAGGCCAATGACTTTCTGGGGTGTATTAGAAGGGGTGTGGTTAGTAGATCAAGAGAGGTTCTCCTCCCCCTCTGCTCTGCCCTGGTGAGGCCACATCTGGAGTATTGTGTCCATTTCTGGACCTCTCAGTTCAGGATGGACAGGGAACTGCTGGACAGGGAAAGAGTCCAGTGCAGAGCCACAAATATGATTGAGGGTGTGGAACATCTTCCTTATGATGAGACACTGAGGGAGCTGGGGCTCTTTAGCTTGAACAAGAGGTGACTAAGGGGTGACCTCATTAATGTCTATAAATATGTAAAGGGTGAATGCCAAGAGGATGGAGTCAGGCTCTTCTTCATGATGCCCAATGCCAGGACAAGGGGCAATAGGTAGAAGCTGAGGCATAGGAAGTTCTATGGCAACATGAGGAATAAATTTTTTGCTGTGAGGGTGGCAGAACACTGTAACAGGCTGCCCAGGGGGGTCATGGAGTCATCCTCTCTGGAGATATTCAAGACCTGCCTGGGTGAGTTCTGGTGTGACCTGGAATAGGCAATCTTGCTCTGGCAGAGAGGTTAGCCTAAATGATCTTTCGAGGTCCCTTCCAACCCCCCACATTCTGTGATTCTGTGATTACCACTTACTACCTGCCTTATATCATCCCTTTCTGTTCACTGTTATTTACATGTTGGCAGGTTGACTTTTTCTTAAGGTAAAAGCAGGTTGGAAACTCCAAATGTGGGCACCTGAGAGACCCTCTCCTTCATGGCAAGCTCAGCTTTCTCAGTTTCAGCTCAGGCTGACATTATATCAAACTATGTTTCTCCCTGGTGGGGACAACCACAGATTCTTTGCAAGATACATCAGGAATGCCACACTAAAAGAAGACAAAACATGTGCAGGAACTGTGATTGCTGTCTGAGCCTTTCTAAGAACTGCTTATTAAGGAAATCATCCTTTTAAGCAGATGACAACTACCAGAATTGACCATGTTTGATATTGGGGATCCTGCTAACCAAAAGTGTCTATTGAAAACATTTTTCTAGTGGCAATAATGCAGATGCTAATGATCATATTAACAATAAATAAGAGCATGCATATTTACCACATCCCCTATTCAAACAGTGGAAAATGCTGTGCCAGCAAGAAAGTGTGAAGTCCCAGAGCAGCTCTTTTCTCCATGTCCACATGGAGAATCTGTTGTTACTGTAAGCAAAGGGATTTTTGTCATTTGGGTTAGCAAAAAGAAGAGGCAGTGGGACCACTGGATTCCAGTCACTACAGTGATGCAGATTAATAGTGTGAACTTGGGGGAGTTATTTCAGTGTTCTGAGTCTCAAGTTCACCATCTGTAAAATGAAGATAATTATATTTACAGTGCTTACCTCACAGAGCTGCTGTGAAGATTAATTAACGCATATATATTTACAAAGTGCTTTGAGATCATCAGGTGAAACCTGATGCATATGTGCAAAATAGTATCTCTCTAAATTATCATGAAACCTCAGGAGCTGCTGAGTCTTGCTGGCTATCACCACTTTTTTTACTCCTTTTGTTCTTTGTCTAAGGAAGTTGTTTCGCTGCTTGAATTTTGTTAATGGTGGGATACTTTGCAAACAGTTTTTCCCAATTCCTTTTAATTTGTTTTTCTCCTCATGTACTATGTGCAAGCAGATTATGGGTTCATCAAAACATTAGATCATTATTAAGACTCATATTTTGAACATCTTTCTTCTGTAGATTTTATCACAAATAAAATCCTTGGGTTTATTTGATATTGGCTATTCCAGCTGTGTTGGTAGTTTCTGATCAATCAGATAAGGTATGATATATATTTGTACTACTTCCATCAAGAACATGCCTGGAGGCACCTTTAGGGACCCAGGATTACATGTGTTTAATTTATCTGTTATGAACAGGATTGATCTTGCTTAAATTTAGCCATCTAAATATTAACTGCTAAGTCTAAAGCAGTTGTTTGAACTTACTTCATACTTAGTTGAAAGAGATGGGTACTTGCCCAGAGCAGTTTGCCCAGTCTTAGATAACAGTGCTGATGGAATGAATTAGCCTTTGGAGGCATGAATATCTCTGCTGACTGTGAAGGAGCATGAGATTGATGTACGGACATTTATATGTCTGATGTGATATTAAAAGGCTGAATCCTGTTTTGCAGACCCTAGTGATACTCCTTGCCCTAGCAGGAGAAAGATTATTACACTGAAATAGAGGGTGTTTTGTTCAAGCTTTATAACAGAACTCCAGATTGAGACACCTGTCCTGTTAGTTTACAGATGTGGGTGTCTACATGAGGATGAGGAGATAATGTTCCCATTGTAATCAATGGAGATCTTTGACAGCATAGCAGGGGATGCAATGGGGGATCAATGCAGCTGACCAAATACAGGTGTCTACCGCAGTGTAAATAGGAAAGTATACTGACTTACCCTAACTGCGCAACTATACTGAGTTATTAGATGAAGGAAGATATGTCACACTTTTTACAGATAAACAGGTATGACTTCTGAAATACTGAGTAGTCTGTAATCATCTCAGTGCTTCTAAATTGACCTCAAAGAACAGTGGGAATTGATAATATGAAGCCCATATACATTTACCCGCTAATCTACCTATTTCAGCTATTCCATAATTGGGCATGTTAGTTGTATCATGTATAAAGTTTTCAGACTGACTGTGGTATTTCATCTCTTTTCTTTTAAGACAGTTCTTCAATTCCAAGCAGACATTCAGTGCAACTTTTCTTGCTTAATTTTTCTTGCATGCAGTCAAATCTCTATGAATCAATTAATTCAATTCTTCCATCTCTTGGTGCTTATAAATACATCTGCAGATATCTGCTACATCTGTGCTCACAAACTTTCTTCCTAATCTGTGCCTATTTTAGTCATGTTTGAAAAAGTTCTGTATCCAAGAGAGAATGAAAAGAATGTTTGTACATGCGCTCACCTATATACACAAACGGATGTACTCAGTGCACTCAACTCAGTACTTACAGGAAGAGAGCAGGTAATGAATTTTAATAATTTTTTTATACCTTTCCTACTTCAGTGGACCTTTACCACATGGAGTACCAGCTGACAACCTGCCTTTATATGCACATGCACACACAGAGGTAGGTATGTATGTTTAGAATTACATGCATACAAATTCATACTGGTGTCTTTGAGAGAAGAATTCTTTAGATTTTCTCTGGACATCTGATATTCCTTAAGGCAGTTGTCATCCTACATTAATTTGTTTTGTTCTGCCTCAACTCACTCTTTTCAGTCTTAAATGCTATATTAGAAAATATTACAAGTCCCCCACCTCTGTTGGCATACCCACAATCCACCTGGGTATGTAGGGAAGCATGTCATGATCCTTCATGACACATGTCAGCAAACATCTCATCAGGAGCTCATCTGTGTCACCCCCAATGATATTGCATGGCAAGATCAGTCCTAGGCTACATTACAACCTCTCCTGCCCTCAGGGGAGGTAGGAAGGACTATGCTAATTGGTTCTGACCCTGTAAGACAGAGGGGGGAAATAGCCTTCATCCAGAGCAATGTGTCAGATCTGTTCAATAGAAATCAGCGTGCTGCAACATGTATAAACCCTTCCAGTGCCTTTACAAGATGGCAGCAGCCCATGTCTGTATGCACGCAGAGAAACAACACAGTACAAGAGTTACATGACAACTCACCTGAATTTATTGCCAATAAATACAAGAGCACCTTCCTATTCACAGCACTGGAGCATATCTCAATTTGACTGAGGTTATAAAAAAAATATTCTTGGACCCTGCTGCATAGCTGTTGCATCTGTGTTCTTCAAGGCCTTGTGTAAATATCTGGTTTCTCTGCAATCTCGTAGTCCCCAGTGACTCTAGGAGCCCGTGAGGCTGACTATGAAACTGGGGAAAAACAGCAGAACAGTATACCTCCAAACACTCTTCCTATGTTTTCTGGAAAGAAGGGAGCTTTTTTCATATTCTGCACAGCCAAGAAATTACTAAATCTGCAGCCCTCAGCCTCTGCAGAATCTGACCCTGAATCAATGGACCAGTAGAACAGCAAGGGGATTAAAGAACCATTTGTTCCCTGACCTGGCTCTGTATGCTGGCTTTAACAGACACAGATATCATCACACTGCTTGTCACTGTATTAAAAAAGAAATGCAGGACTGAGTGCTGCAAACTTTACCCCTTCACATTAATTCTTCTGTTTTTCATCTCTCTCTCTCACTTGCTTTCTTTCTTTACAGTACTCCTTTTCCTACTTTAATCACACCTCAATAAGATCTTTGGGACTGTGCATTTGATGTCAGATGATGTTCACAGCTTTGTGGCTTTTTTCCCCCAGCACATAGATACTGCTGCCTAGTCATTGATGGACCAGAACCCCAAAGCCATATCCAAAAGAACTAGAATGCATTTCAAATCATACACTCTTAGTTAGATAGCAGAAACATCACAGAAGAGAAGTGAAGATAATAACATTATGTGAAATAGTTAAACCAACAATGGTTAAAGAACATAGAAATCAAAACTAGATTGCTTTCAGAAGCACCAGGTGCTCCAGAAGAAGCAGAAGGCAGTTTTAACATAGCCCTACACTAAACCAGTTCCTTGCCAGTTTTTCTGAATTAGACATTGGCTTTCATCCTATGAGATAGATATTTTGTCTCTTCCCAAGTCTCAAAACCAGCTAGTCCTTGTGGAATAAAAACTATCAGAGAAAACTCCTTTGTTCCACATGCCAAGGGAAATAGCTTATTCTGCAATGCAAGTTAAGGAAGTAGGGGGCTGGTGGGGGGAAGTGTTGTGGTTTTAAATTTGGTTATCAGAGGGTTGATGAGTAGGTGGTGCCAGATTTTGCTTGAACTGCTTGGATTTAAATGCACACAGACATACACACACACAAACAGAGGCAATCCAGTGCTTCAGTTCTGGAGAAGTGTGGAGCTGTCAGGGCTATGTCATGGCAAAGGCATCCCATCACCTAGAGGGGGAGATTTTCTGGGCCTTGGTTTAAGAAACAAACAGATGAATGACAGAGGTTAAAAGCTTCCTGATTTCTTTACCACATTGCCTCCTTGATGGCAAAGAGTTCCCTGTCCCTAACACAGAAGGTGCTTTATGATTTCAAAACATTTTGCTGGAAATACTGTACAGACTATAATAAGCTATTGTAGCCCTTGGCAGAAATGTCCAGCTGAGCCTAATTCCCCATATCCTTAACTCATCAGCCCCTGATCATAATGCAGGTTCAGTGTCCTAGAGGACCATTAAATAATAACAATAAAAAGAATACACACACACAAAACCCCAATTAGTACATTTCATGATGGTGAAAGATGTCAGACTAAGAACCCTGGGCATAGCAGTCCTCTACCTAGTCTCAAGACAGGCAGTGTAATGCACTCCTAGTCTCCTGTAGACCTGACTCAGAGGATCTGAAATCAAAAAGTAGAAAGAAGCTCAGGCTACTTCATGCTTTCACTTTTCAGTTGCTTGGCTGGGGCCAGCACAGGAAAACACTGTCAGCTGTGACACTCAGAACATCATCATAGAATCATTTTGATTGGAAGAGACCTTTCAGATCATCAAGTTACCATACACTTGTGTGCAGAGAACTGAGCACATCTATTACAACCTCAAACACTGACAGCAAAGAGGGGAAATATGCAAATGTTGAGGGTTACAAAGGAAATTAGAAGGCTATGCAAATGAGGAGACAGAGAAGATTACCTCTGAAGCTGCTGAAAAAGGTGGTGGCACTTGCCTTTGAGACTGTGATCAGTATTACACAAGAACAATAAAAAAAAAGCATCTGAGATTTCCTGTACAGTGTGAGACAGTTTGGTACTCAACTGTTTCTAAAATAGTCTTCATTCCCTATATGATCCTTCACAAATCCTCCACTGGGAAATGAATTTTCTGCCTCACATTTAACCGGTTCCCTTGCCAGAAGAGGTCTGGGCTGTCTCCATCCATGCCTCAGTTTAGCATGGAGTTATAATGTCTAATGAGCAGAAGACCTATAGTTCTGCTATCCAGTACCACTTTCCTTAGAAACCTCATAGATTTCACAAACATGGAAGAGTATGACCTTTTAAAGGTCTCATTGGTTCACTGAGCCTGAAGCTGAGACATGATCATGACATGTGCTGTAAACACTGAAACAGATGAGATCTCAGCTCAAAAATCACGCCTTCTGAGCTTCATTATTGAAATGTTTCTATACTTGAAAATAATTATTCCAGACAACTACCATAAAAACAACTTCTCCTTAGCCAGGAGACAGTCTAATAGGCAGCAGCAAATTAGCAGCCCTTGACTTCTTAGTTCCAAGTTTAGTTGTGAGGTTCTTGCCTAGTTGTTGTTTTAACTGGTTGCCATTTCCAAGCAAGTGTGGAGTGATTCATACATGCTGAACAGCCTTCAACAATTTCAGGATGAGTTTGGCCAACTAATGATGTCTTTGCCAGGGAAATACAGGTGCAGCTCAACAGTGCATAGCTAAATGCAGACTGACCCATTGAGTGTGATTAATTTGGTCTTGCTTGGCTACTGTATAATCTTAGACCTATTTTTCTTGCATTTTGCAAAACAAGCCATTCAACTAAGAAAACAGGGAAAGGAAATTAATAAACATTCTATTCCTGTGTTTATCTTTTATCACTTTATTTAATTGTTTCATCCTGATAACCAAGATCCACCCAGCATCAACAGGTCTTCAGACTGATTTTCTCTTGTTATCATCCAGGGATTTGGCTTTGTTGTCAACCTTTCCCTCATTTAAAATGCCCTGGATTTTATATTCAATTTTTATGCTCTCTGTTTCTGATGGTTTCCTTGAAATGGGAACTTCAAGGGCTTTGATAAATGGATTGAGAGGTTGCCTTATTTCTCTGTCACTTCTGCCTTTGTGTCCTCTGCAAAATGCTGTTTTGCAAATTATAAAGCAGTAAGTATTCATCAGAATAAGGCTCAGAGGGCTGTAGGGGCATAACGGATTAGATAGCTCCAGTGAGGGGCCAGGAGCAAAAGCTGATGGGAAATAGTTGTAAGTCAAAATTAAGACAAAAGGACATAGGGTGGATGTCAGTACAGTCTTTTTGGTGGTGATATCTATTAGCTGAAAGAGGTTTTCCACTGCTATGGTCTGTGGTAGTTTGTAAGACACGGAGAAAGGCCTTCAGTGGGTTTGTGAAACCCACTTAATTATTGAGAACTCATTTACACTTTCTTTCTATTAAGTCCAGTTAAACTGTTGGTGGTATAGGTATGTGTGAGGCTGTGATAGTTGGCCATTGATGCAAAAACCATCATCTAAAATGCAGATGACAGCACTTGTCAGCCATCTTCCCTACCCACAAAGACAGAATCATCGTTGTCGGGTATTCAGTACTGAACGATGCATTGTAAATAATTGTCTTTCCCAGAAATAATTTTCATTAAACTACACACAGCTAATGGATTTAAGGACCTAGTCACGGTGCTTTCCCATTCAAGACATCAGCGTATCCAAACAGCACCACCCTTTAAACAGTCAAACCTGGGGCTCAGGTAACTGCAGAGCAAGAAGCTTCAAGCACTAAATAGGTTATTTTCCTCCTGGATGAGGTGAAAGGGAGTTTCTGTCCCTCCTGACCCATCGAGGTCATTGCACCAGAGCCCACATCAGGACCTCTGAGATATCCTCCTGAACATCACAGTAGTTAGTCATTTCATAGTGAAATTCATCAGTAAGAAACATTCTTGTGTCCCTGCACAGGAGGCCTCCCTGCAAAGAAAACATCTGGGACTGCTAGCTGTCTTGCTGATTCTGTGTTCAGCTCGAGCAAGACCCTCAGAGCCCATCACTCCCTTTTCTAACTTCCACACTCACCCCTCATTTCAGAGGGACTACTCAGTCGACAGGTAACAAAATCTACAGCCCATGGTGCTTCACAAGGAGCTGCTTTCTCAGAGGGATGTGACCACCTTTCAGCACCAACACTGATGCAGCCAGTAGTGAGAGCTTAATGATTCAAATGTGTGATTATTACACTTGTCCCCTCACACACCTCTGTAAGGGCAGCCATCTTCCTTCTGACTCTGCTTTTTGCTCCCTTTCACTGTGTTACTATGGCAAACAGGGCAAATGTTCAGCTCCCAGCTCTGAGTCATTGCTGCTCTTCCAAAAACATGTTCTGGACCACTTTTCACAGGAGCTGCCAAACATACAACCCAGTATTCACTCTAGCTTCCTCAGTGGCTACAGAACGCAACTTGTATCAGGAAACACTAATGCTATTAATAACCGCTTTTTACATGAGACCTTTTCAAAGTGCAGGACTCAAAAGCGCTTGACGCATTTTACTACCTACACATTACAAATCCACACCCTCCTAGGAGTTTCACAGTTGTCATTGAGAAAGGCTGAGCTCCTTTTAAGTGCAGAGCAACAGTTCATCCATACCTCAGGTTGTCCTGCCCTAAAATCTTCAATGCATCACCATACAAAAGAATGACAAGTCTTCTCCAGCACCACAGCTACCACCTGTGCTCTTATGCACCATCAGACAACTCCAGACTTATGCAGACAGTGCAGTGTTGAGCATTTCTGTTCACTAGAGCGTTGCACGGGGTATGCAAAATTCTATCCTCCCAGATATTTTTTCCCTAGCAGAAAAATACTGATATCCATTCCCTTGAAAAGCATGACTACCTCCTGGAGTTATAATCTCCTGTCTAGTCTGTTTGCCTTTATATGCAACTGTCTATCCACCTATACATGCATTTAAATCACCTTTATTCTCACTATAGGTAAGCACCTATATTTTCACAGAAAGGGCAATGCAAATTTGTTCATCCAAAGCCATCTCATCCTATTTTGATTTATTTAGACAGCAGACCTGTTCATTTTTTGCTTACTTTCCCTCCAGATGCCAAAGCCATCATCAACTTACCTGATCATCTCTGACCTTTACTGCCTACGACCATTTTCTGCCAAAGATTTCCTCCAAAAGGGCTTGGTTTTGTAAAGACACCATTTGCCATAGGCAACAGTGAATTTCTTTGTCTTAGTTTTCCTTGCTTCTGTGCCAGGGAGAGGTCACATCAGGAGGACCACTCTGCCATGCCCCGGGGTTTAAGTGTGACTTGTGTTGATATGCAGTGAGGTGAGATTGCGTGTAAGGGAGGAAGGGAGGGAAGAGGGAGTTTGAGATGTGAAAAGCCACATCACTTCCACAACTGCTACTACTCAGGAGAAAGAAGCAAAAGAAATATGTATCTGCCTGCCTATTAATTTAAATCTAGACCTAGGAAGAAGTCAACGAACTGTAATTTATGAGCTGTCAAAGCCTGAAAAATTCCTTTTGACACTGTATTTTCAGTTATTACATGCTTTCCTGCAAGACGACAACGTAATTCTGTAGGGAACTTTCTAGTGAACAGCACAATGGCAGAGGGCAGTAGGGACTTTCTTATTATCTTTTCTTCCCCCTTTCTTTTTCTCTCCCCACTCCCTTCAATCATCCCCCCTTTCCTACCTTACTGCATACCCAAACAGCAAGGAAATAAATCAGCAGTAGTCTCCATTCTGCTATCTTTCAGGACCTAGAAGCAGTGCTCAGTGCCAGGCTGGATCTGACATTCTGAGGACTCACTGGGTGATGAGAACAGGGATGAGATATTGACCTCAACTCCACCAAAGAAAAGTCAAAAATACTTTCTCACACTCTCTCTGGCATTTTAAATACTTCTGGTTTTCGTCTTCCCATGATAGGTACCCATCACTCTTGCTGGTGTACCTATCAATTGAAAGTCTCGCATTTGTATTAGCATTGATTGACAACCATCAACTACCCCAGATTTCCAGAATTTGGAAGCACTGCCTTCCTGACTCTCTACTGCTCCCTCAGTATAGTGAACCAGACCAATAGATAGTCCTGGCAAGTCTTCTCTTTCCCAAGCCCTTCTGTACATTTGCTCCCTGGAAAGCAGTGCCAGGCTCTTGGAATGGATTTGCCATCACATGCTTGGACCTCAGGTACAGCAGAGGATCAAATGGGGTTTTTTTGTGGTAATATTCACTGGAGGGGAAAATGTGAAAGGGCTGCCTGCCCATGGACACCTGTATCCATCTCCATGAAGGCATGGAAATTCATGGAGCTGGAGAGTCACAACAGTGGTATCATTACCCAATGCCAGTTAATAATGGAACTCAACTAACATCAAATGAAGTCTTACTTTAAAACGTTTCTGTTGCCTGAATCCAACCTGAAGTCCTTCTGTCACCCAGCTCATTTTCTTATCACTTGGGGATGGAGAAGCAGGGGGGGAAGGGGGGGCACTGAGTTGCTTTTTAATTTGAGTTTCTGGTCATGGTGGGGAGGTTGCCTTTTTGCTTCTTTTTTTTCTTTGTAGCTTTGATTTCTCACTTACAGCTCAGCAACCTCTTTTATGGTCTATTCTCTCTGATAGGCATTTTGCTTCATATTTAGAGAATAACACCCACACACTGCATGCATCCATATGCAAACATACAGACATACACACATATTTTCTGAGTGATCTAAACTCCAAATCTTCTGCTTGAATATAATTTAAGCAGCCTCTGCAGAGCTCTCAGGAGTCAGGATTACAGTCTAGTGCTCTGAAAGCACTATAGGAAAAAACAGATCTAGAGGAAAACACCGTGCTTTCTACTGGGTTATGCTGCAAGGCAAACAGTCACAACTCCCAGAGTCTGTTACAGGCTATATTCCTCTTTAACCGCACTGTGTCACAGTTTCCCTAAATCTGAATCGAGATCAATACTGCCACACATTACCTGGGCAATATCTGAACTAATACATGCTAGAGCGGTGTTATAGCTAAAGCAGTGTTATAGCTCTGCTATCATTGCTGTGTGATCACATGTTCTGTCAGAATTGGATATCAAAATAACAAAAATTAAAATTCCCCTGGATTGCAGATGGGGAGATGAAAAAATGAAAACAGAGAGATTTTCTCAGAACTACTCTCATATTTAATAGGAGGAATGGAGATAAAGATCATCTCTTGAATGTATGACCAGTACCTAGGGAACTGGGGACAAACAGTTGCATCTTACTCATGAATAAGTTATTGATAGGCAAACTTCCAGTGTCTTTGCTAAAATTCAGGGAAGCCTGCAGAAAAGCCTTCATGACTCTCTTATCTGGGACCTAGCTTCCACTCAAACAAGTTTCATGATGCAACCTGAAAGAAAGACAGCTGCCTGTATGACCATGGACCACCATATCACCTCCTTGTCTTGTAGCCATAACAAATAAGAGCAAACCAATGGTTAAAGAGTGAAAGAGTCAAAGCAGGTTTCAATGCCTATCCTCATACTTTATTTTGGTTAACATTATATATGCCAAATAAATGTCATTCCAAATGGAACCTGGGCTTTGTTCTTAGCTCAGAATAAATGTTCAGGAAGCTGAATTGTCTTACATTGCTTCACTGTGCACAGAAATTTCTGAATGCATTCACTGCAATTTCTTCTGCTCCCAGAAAAAAAATATTGAAGTGAGAAAAGGAAAAACTGTCCTGCTTTTTCTCTTGCATGAATACTCTTCAGAATTGTGTCTCTTTTTCCCTCTACTTACTGACATCTCCAGCTCTCACTCTCCCTTAGGATTTGTAGAGGCCATTTCAGAACAGGGTCCTGCAGTCATAACAATGACAAAGACATGGTAAAGAAGAACAGGGTCCTCCTTATGGCAGCTGAGTCACTGTATTTGCAAAGATAATGTCCACACCTGCATAGCAAGCAATCTTGGGGTGACCCAATCATTAATAACATGCCACAATAAACAAAAAAGTAAGAACAGAAATAAGTAAGGTCTATGTCCAACTTTGGTGACAATATCTGGAGAACTGGTCACATATTTAGAAAAAATACAATATTCCTTAACATGTTAGGAAACTATACTACAACAGGGGTGAAGACCTGCTGTTCAAGATGGTGAGAGGGAACAGTGCCAGAGGCACTGGAAGGGAAGAGAGGGCCTAGGTGTCTTTTGAGATTCTATCTTCCCCCTGGCAAAACTGACTGATTGGACCTCTAGAATTCATGCTTCCTTGTAGTTCCTGCTGAGTACAGTGTTCAAGAAGGCATACATTAAATGGATTAAGAAATGGGTAATGGACAAATCCCAACATGCAGGTGTCAAAGAGAAAGTATGACAAAGTAAAAGTATTTGCAGCAGGATTTGCAAAAATTGGTACCAGCTCTGATGCTAGTCAGCATTGTCATGAATAATGTGGAGCTAAATATCCCAGGTGATAGAGTTTGTGGATGGCAAAAAATGGAAAATTGGAAGGACAGGAGTCTGACACAGAGTCATCTGAGTCACTTAGGTCACTGTGACCAAGTTTATCTGGTATGTACATGTTTCATAGTTTCATAGTTTCATAGTTTCATTCAGGGTTGGAAGGGACCACAAGGATCATCTAGTTCCAACCCCCCTGCCACGGGCAGGGACACCCCACATTAGATCTGGCTGGACAGAGCCTCATCCAGCCTGCTCTTAAACACCCCCAGGGACGGGGCCTCGACCACCTCCCTGGACAACCCATTCCAGGGTTTCACCACTTTCATGGTGAAGAACCTCCTCCTCACATCTAGCCTGAATCTCCTCACCTCCAGCTTCATTCCATTCCCCCTAGTCCTATCACCACCTGAGATCCTGAGAAATCCTTCCCCAGCCTTCCTGTAGGCCCCCTTCAGATACTGGAAGGCCACAATTAGGTCACCTGGGAGCCTTCTCTTCTGCAGACTGAACAGCCCCAACTCCTTCAGTCTGTCCTCATAGGAGAGGTGCTCCAGCCCTCTGATCATCCTCGTGGCCCTTCTCTGGACACGTTCCAGCACCTCCACATCCCTCTTGTAATAGGGGCTCCAGAACTGGACACAGTACTCCAGGTGGGGTCTCACCAGGGCTGAGTAGAGGGGGAGGATCACCTCCCTCGACCTGCTGGCCACACTTCTCCTGATGCAGCCCAGGATCTGATTGGCTTTGCAGGCTGCAAGAGCACATTGAGAGCTCCTGTTGAGCTTCTTGTCCACCAGCACCCCCAAGTCTCTCTCCTCAGGGCTTCTTTCCAGCCAGTCACTGCCCAGCCTGGATTTATGCCTGGGATTGCCTCGACCCCGATGCAGGACCCTGCACTTGCTCTTATTGAACTTCATGAGGTTGGCTTGTGCCCACCTCCCCAGCCTGTCAAGGTCCCTCTGGATGGCCTCCCTTCCCTCCAGCGTGTCTGCTGCACCACACAGCTTGGTGTCATCAGCAAACTTGCTGAGGGTGCACTCAATGCCACTGTCCATGTCACCCACAAAGATGTTGAACAAGACAGGTCCCAGGACTGATCCCTGAGGGACTCCGCTTGTCCCTGGCCTCCACTGGGACATGGAGCCATTGACAGCCACTCTTTGGGTGCGGCCATCAAGCCAGTTCCTTATCCATCTAGTGGTCCACCCATCAAACCCATATGTCACCAGTTTGGAGACCAGGATGTGTTGCGGGACAGTGTTGAAGGCTTTGCTCAGGTCCAGGTAAATGACATCAGTTGCTCGCCCCTCATCTATTAATTTTGTCACCTGCTCATAGAAGGCAACCAGGTTGGTCAGGCAGGATTTGCCCTTGGCAAAGCCATGCTGACTGTTCCCAATCACCTCTTCACTATTCTTTTGAGCGAGTAGTGACTCCAGGAGGATCTGCTCCATGATCTTTCCAGGCACAGAGGTGAGACTGACTGGCCTGGAGTTCCCTGGTTCCTCCTTCTTACCCTTTTTGAAGATGGGGGCAATGTTTCCCCTTTTCCAGTCTGTGAGGACTTCACCAGATTGCCATGACTCTTGAAATAGAATAGAGAGGGGCTTAGCAACCTCATCTGCCAGTTCTCTCAGTACCCGTGGGTGTATCCCGTCGGGTCCCATGGACTTGAACACTTTCAGGTTCTTCAGATGATCACGAACCTGATCTGCACTTACAATGGGCAGTTCTTCCTCCCTGTCCCTGGCTTTGACTTCCATAACATCAGGAGTGTGGCTAGAGGCCCTTGCAGTGAAGACTGAGGTAAAGAAGTTATTAAGTACCTCAGCCTTTTTTTTCATCACTTGTGAGCATAGAGGAATAAGTCTTAAAACAAGGTCTAAGGAATGAGTGGTTGCATTTAATAAGACACATACCTAGAGAAGTTTTAAGTATTCACTCTTTAAAAACTTTGATAAAATCTTTTAATAACTTTTCATAAATATTTGTATATGTAAACCAGATTCCTCCAAGTGTCAGGCTTAAAGAGTTGTGTTCGTCCTTGCCTGAGAGAGCTCCAAAAGATTTGGGTTCTTATGGAAGTATCTTTTCTGGGAGTAAACTGAGATGATGTGAAGTCCTCTTGTCCTTGTAGTAAAACTTGACCCCTTTCTAGGACTCACATTTTAGCCAAGACAACTTACGGGTAAAGCTGCAGGGCAGCAGCAGAATGGCTTAGGGATGATGTCTCAGTCATGGGATGGGAGGTTCCTGGGGGCCAGCTCTGTGGGCATCTCCAGAACAGAAGCAGACACAAGATCAACGCAAATCTCTTTTTGAAGACAAGCCATGTGAGCCTCTGCCTAGCCTGGGGTTAAGGGAGTTTTGGGGAGAAAGAAGCGGTAATTCCTACTTCATTTTTCCCTCTGAAATGCCCATCTTCCTCACTGATACTGCAAAACTGTGGAGAGGGTCTTTAGCACAGGAAACATGCCAAGACCATGCCCTGGCTCTCTGTGTCAGTTACCACTTGCTGTTGCACTCCAAAAGAAGAAGCAAGTCTGTTCCACGTATATAAAGAACAAAGCCCTCGCGGAGCTGAGTGAGAGTTACAACTTGTCAGCATGTCTCTCAGCCTGCTGAGGGCCAAACCAAAAAACACAAGCAGGGCCTGAAATGAGGGAAATAGGGGAGATAATACCACAGTGAGCACACAGGCTCAGAAAAAGCCTTGCTATAAACAGAGACTTCACTCCCTGTCTCTCTCTAAGTCCTGGCTACAGAGAAAGGGAAGACATGACTCCAGTTAGCGCAGTTACAATACTGTTGCAGGAATAGGAACTGGAGCCACGTTCAGACTGGCTTTCACAGCTCTGCTCTCTTCACATACACCAAAAGCATTGCTAGCCAAAAAGTATTATTAATCCCAGATGGAAATAGC
Source organism: Melanerpes aurifrons (assembly GCA_011125475.1). Taxonomy (NCBI): domain Eukaryota; kingdom Metazoa; phylum Chordata; class Aves; order Piciformes; family Picidae; genus Melanerpes; species Melanerpes aurifrons. The sequence goes on along the minus strand of WWNC01000003.1, from coordinate 28,792,276 downwards.
CTACTGAGGTTTGTGCTTTTCCACATGGACAGTGAAGCTCTAGTAGCTAGAAATCCTCCTTTAAAGGCTCAGATTTTACCCTGAATCAGGGAATTAGTTTATCCAGGCACTACCTTCAGGTGGGAATGGTACAACTATTTTTTATATTTGCTGGTCTGACCACAGCATTGTTGGTGGGTGAAATAATTTTGTCATCATGTGGTCTATTGTTGATTTATACTTAAAAAGAGTTTTCAGGGAGCTTTGTAGATTTATGCTTACGGATAATTTGGTCCAGAGGTATGATTTTCTGTCTGAAGTACTTTTGGCATGGATAATATACCATAGCAAGAGAAAGAGTATAGTCAGCACTGTGTAAGGGTAAGACAAATGACCAAATTCAGTTCATTTCTGTAAACACAGAGATACATCTATATAAAGTGTGTTGAGAAAACTGACTGAAAACAGCAGACCAACATCTGTACTTCATACAGACCAAATATTATACTGCCAATCGTTAATATAGTTGGTAGTATATGCACCCTTTGGACACTGATCTAATTAAAACTAAATGAAGCAGAGTACTGAGAATACAAAATTGCTTAACAAGTGTTTGTCTTGCTCCCATCACAGCATTGTGCTGCATCTCCTTCTTCTGATACCCAAACTAGTAAGGTATTGAATTCTCTCCTTTAAGTCACACCTGCTGTTAATCTTCTGTGTAGACTAAGAGGTGCCCTTTCTCCTACAGCTATATGGATGTACACAGTCTCTGGTTCCCAGCTGTTCCCATTGAAGGAAAACAAAAGAACAATATGATCCTTCAGAGAATGCAGGGCTACCCAGCAACACCACTTTTACAGAAGAGGACTAAGTCAGTCAGTAAGACTTAATAGGTAGTGTCAGGCTGAGCTGTGAAGAATTTAAAAAGACTAGAGTGAAGAAGGAATTCAGTAAGGAGACAGGCAAGATACAATTTGACCTTCAGGATTTCCATCCCCTTGCATAGTAGGGAAGAAAATAGATTCATGGATTTGTAGAATGTCAGGTTGAAAGTGACCTCAAGGATCATCTGGTCCAACCTTTCGGTTAAGAACATAGTTTAAATGAGATGGCCCAGCACCCTGTCAAGCTCAGCCTTCAAACTTTCTAATGTAGGGCAGTTCACCACCTCCCTGGGAGTTTATTCCTACATTTAATCGTTCAGATGGTGAAAAACTTTTTTCTGGCATCCAGTCTGAATCACCCTGGTAGCAATGTGTACCCACTACCCCTTGTCTTTGCCATGTGATTCTATAAAAAGGAAGTTTCTCTCCTCATGATAGTCACCCTTTATGTATTTGTACATGGTTATGAGGTCTCTGAGCCTTCTTTTTTCAAGGCTGAACAAACCTAGTTTTCTCAGCCTTCCTTCATACGACAGTTCTTCCAGTCCTCTGATCATTCTTATGGCCCATCCCTGGAGCCTTTCCAGCCTGTCCTCTTCCTTTGTCTGTAGCAGGGACCAAAACTATACACAGTACTCAAGGTTCAGCCTGACCAGCACTGAGTAGAGTGGAAGAATGACAACTTTACTGCTGCGTATGAAACCCTTATAAATGCAACTCAGCCTCTGCTTATGTGAGTCACAGATATGACATGTCTACACTACAACCAGTGCATATTTGCTGTGAGTTCAGACAACAGCATCCAAAATCAGAGTCATGAGACTGTCCTCCCTGGCCTTTCAGGCGAGGACTGACTAAACCATGTGAACAGAGACATCCTGTGCCTTCTCCTGGCCAAGCTCACCCCTGAAACAGCAATGCCAGCTCTTGGAGTAAATTGGCTCTGTGTCAGAAGGCTGTTTATGAACTATTCTTTACTGCTGGCATAGCACCCAGCTCTTTTTCACCTTTCTTAAAGGTTAACCTCATTTCCCTCTATTAGTTGGTTTTAGTGAATGCCATTTGGCTCTGCAGTTAAAGAGCTCTGTTAGCAGATGGAAATGACAGTGGCATTTAAAGCCAGTTGGAGTTGAACATTGGGAGGGTGGGAGGGTGGGTGGAAGAAATAATCTTCAATAAAACGTTTGCAGAGATGCTAAACGACATCGAAGGAGTTTCACCTTCCCCAGTGAAAGAATAAATCTTCCACAACATGTGCTGAGTGGGATAAGTCTCTTCTGAGTTTGAAACCAGCCCAACCCTAGGTAGAAAAGCACTTGGGGAGTTCCAGACCAGAGCATGGGACACGCCACTCCCATGAACAACTTCTTGTTGGGTTTAGTAGGCCGAGCATATGTTGAATATTGTGCTTTCACTAAAGAAAGGTTCCTCTGTGAGTGTGTTGGTTATAGATTTTATTGCAATTGTCATGTCATGTGCTGCCATTTCTGCTTGGCCTTTCAGGCCACACTCTCTGGTCACAATTTTATGGAATTGCCTCACTGATCTGCACTTCTGTTTAAAAACATGGGGTCAGGCTTGCAGGAGAGTCTTCTACTCAAGGGAAGGATGAGTTGTGCCTGTGAAGGAGATTTCACAGGGTTTTGTTTTTCTTTTTCATTATTGCAGCAGAATGGTGAAAGAAAGCTAAGAAAACAGGCTGAATCAGGGAAATACATAGAGACCCCCAAACACCAGCACATGAAAGGTGTGATCAGCATTCTTCATTCTGTGTTGTCCTTCTGCTCTGTCCTCGCCAGACCTCTGCTGATATGGGTGTGATATGCTGTTCTACATCAGGGGGAGTCTGCAATACCCAGCAGCTATAGGGTCATGGTGAGCATCAGTTCAGCAAATCAAGCATTTGATCCAAAGCCTACAAGGCTCTGTGACACTCTTTTACATTACCTCTAATAAGCTTCAACTCTAACCCTGAATCCCTGATGTTTACTTCAAGCACTGTTGCAGCATCACTAGAATATAATGTTCCTTTGCATAACCACCTTAAGGTAAAGATCTAAATGAGTATGTGGATAAGTCAAGCAAGATCATGCCAGGTGGCATCCTGAAGCAGACCCATTTCTTTCCTAGATCATTTGTAGCCAAAGCATGTTGTCATTTGCTGGCCAAAGCATTTCAAAGGAATAGATATTTATCTGAATATGTAGTTTTTTAAAAGGCAAAACATTTTCCTGGAATAAGTAAATTTTAATGAGATTTTTATCAGAGTACAATTGAAAAAAAATAAAAAATTATCAAGTTCTTATTTCAGGAGGTACAAAACTATATTTTAACAGGGCCTTTTTTTTTTTGAGTTTCTATTTTGTTAAGCCACTAAGGACATAAGAGCTTTCATCTCAGACAAACGTTTATCTAAGACAAGCATCTTCTGCTTCAGCAATACCCATTAGAAAAAGTAAGAACAGGGGTTTTATACAGAATGACTCTTACCTCACTACCATCTGGTTTCCAGCAGACAGAGGTTTAATGACTAAGGTAGCTTTTGCATCTGGATCATATGTTTAATGGCAGTGAGTGGACAAAACCACAACTAATTGGTCTAATTTTCCATGAAGCTAATTTACTACTTTTGCATCCAGCATCATCCCATGGCAGAAGCATTGTTCATTTATTCACATAGTGTGCAAAAATGTACTTTTTTGTCTGGCTGAAAAACACAGCTATTCGGCTTTATATATTTTATGTTTTGGGGTTATTAAGACAAAGCCTTTGTTTCTCTGAGGCACTACCCTGTAACATTTCGCAACTGAAGAATTTCCATTTCACAAGAACTTTGGCCTCCTCAGTTCAAAGTGGAAGCATATTTTTTGAGACATCAGTACTTCTCACAGAGATAAAATTCCATTTTTCATCCAGTTTCAGTCATTATATCAGTGTAATTGAGGGTGACAGAAATTATTATTATTATTATTATACAATAATAATATAATATAATATAATATAATAATAATAATAATAATAATAATAATAATAATAATAATAATAATAATAATAATAAAATTCCCAACAGAAAACCTGCTTAGGCACCCTGTTAAGAAATGGTGAGAATGAACACAAGAAGTTTCTTCCTCCGAGCTGGGTTAGAAAAGCCACAAGGACAGGTTAGGGGAGGTCACTAATTTCAGCCTCATCACACTAACATTATGTCATACTCCCAACTCATGGTTTAATGATTGTAAGGCAGATGATATTCCATATAGAAGAGGAGTCCAATTCTCACATTCTTTTTTATCAATAAATGATTAGGATGGGATCTTCCACCCAGATAAAGTAGAACTGGTTTGAGCAAAGATACAGCTTTTTAAGTTATCTGCCTGGTGGGGAAAGAATGTCACTCAAGATCTTCTTGCAGTTAGTGGGATGTCTGAAGGATTAAATACGTGAATCCTAGTTAACTTCAGATGTTGAACTAACCACCTTCAACTGGGCATATGCACTGCATGCCCAGCTACACTGTTCACATCCATAGGCAAATCCTTACAGAATTTCAGCTCTTGCTCTGTAAAGCAAGTGAAATTATACTTCTATTGCCAACCTCTAAATTTTTCTGCATACAGTTACACAGAATTCTCTTTTTTTTCAAGCTTACACACACAGCCTGGCACACTCCTCTTCTGATTTTAGCTGAGAATTCCAGGTACAAGTATCAAACAAATAATATACAAACTTCTGTGTGAAATACTGCTTCATAACAGCAGTGAGCATTAGGCCTCGAGCTGTATGATGTGGGAAAGGTGTTATTGAGACCTGTGAGACATGCTGCTTGGATCCCTTTATTATTGTATTCTTTTGCCTCTCCTTCATTTTCTTTGTTTGTAGATGAGGAAATGGAGAGGAAGAAAGCCAGTAAGTTTATAAAAGCAAGAGAGAAAGGAGTTGAGGCATTCTGTGGAGATCTTTAATAACATTTTGTATAATTTGAAAGTGAGGAGGGAAGTGGGGAGAGAAAAAGGGAATTAGCAAAAAAACTGGCAAAAGAAAAATGGGATGTGGAGAGAAGCGTGTGGATGAATTTTAATGCAATCAGAAAGCTGTAATAATGGTAATAAAGGAATATATTCAGACGTCAAGAGAGGGAGAAGGGAACAGGACCCGCGACGCCAGAATTTAAATTAGACATAGGCGTATAATTCTCTCTTCTTCCCCCTCCCTTCTTCAAATGAAGGAAATGGAATTTTTAAGCACAGTGAAAGAGGGATTAACAATTGGCAGGTTTTCAGCCCTTTGTCTTTTGGCGAATCCCATTTAATCACCATCTTTAATATTAAGGAGGCTGTGCCTGTGCAGGGCTGTCTCAGGCTTGGGGGAAAAGGGATGACATACAGAGGAAAGAGAGATAACACTTAGGTTCAGGCAATTTTGAGGAAGTGTTTCAATTACTTCCACTGAAGTCTTTAAAAACTGAAGTTTAATTTTATCTGAAATGTCGTCACAGATCCTGTAAGGAAAATATGTCCTTCCCATTCTCTTTCTTGCCCATGTCTTTGTTGTTCCAAGAGTCATCAGTGCTCAAGGCTGGTGTGTTACCAAGGATTAATGTCCTGGCCTTGTAGGCTTCTGGAAAGGGTTTCAAAGTCCCAACAGGTCACCAGTCAGATGACTTGAAGAAGTTAAACTTGTTTTCCTAGCATACCAGCTTTGACACCACTGAACTCACAGAATTTGTCAAGAAGCTTCTAAGCTTTACACTGAATGAGTGTGAAAATCAAACTGCCCTTCAGGCTCAGCCTCAGCCTTGTGAGGCCACACAGTGAAAAGGGGATGTTACACATAGGAATTAAGATGTGTTAAATTCCCCAGAACCAAAGGCTCTAGGAATTGTTTTCAAATCTGAGCTGCCTCTGAAAGATGAGTGTCAAAAAGGTGTCATTTGATAGTACAAGATAGTCTTCTCCTTCACCTCTTTCTTCTTCAGGAAATACATCAGGCTCAGCCAGGGAAACATCTGTAAACTTACAGAAAGAATAAGCCCAAAAAGTCATGGAAAATCCTGAAAAGCTTAGTTACAGCCCAGCTGCACATCTCTGCAAAAATATGCTGTGTTTACTTAGTTGCTTTCTTCTCATGAACATTTTCAGGAGTGTTTCCAGGAAATGGGAGCTGTAAACAAATACAGCTAGTATCTACAGAAAAAGATATTTTTTTTTCTTCATTGTAAAGCTGATTTGAATTAAAACCTTATTCCTATATAGAAAGATGGTGATGAGAATGGGCTGTATGTTGAATTTAGGAAGACCAGATTTTGACTTTTCCTAAAAAACATCCCTTCATGAATCATTCTCAGATATATTCCATCTGGGTGTTTCAGAAAATGAATAATATTGGAGGAATTATGATCTGTAAGGAACAAATTAGGAAGATTCTTTGTGATTTACGTGACACTATGTTTTAGATGGCTCTACTGGTTTTCCTAAGCAAGGGCTACTAATAAAGAGGGCCATTGCAAGTTGCTTTCCCAGCTCAATATCAAACACCATAAAACCTGTCATTTAAGATTTGCACAGGGAAGAGCATCTCTTGACAATGGACAGTTGTGACGGCACTGTTCAGCAAGTCAGAATTACTGATACTTGTCTTGGGGTTGCAGTATTCTCAGATGTACAAGTGGAGTTTGCGCTTAAAAAAATCATTTATACCATGTCTTCATGGCAGGATTTGTTTGGCCTGTTCCCCAAGTTTTGTCCACAACCTATCTACATCAATCAAGCCTGGGTGTGTTTCCATCTGAACTGTCCAGATGAGGCTGGATGTTTCAGGTTGGATTTCACTTCAGTGCAGTTAGACAGAGGGTGCTTTCCAGTTGCTCACAGAGCCAACACCTGTGTTTCTCTTGGACATAGACGTTAGATAACTGTGGTACTTAATCTTTAGGGATTACATTGCTAAGATTCACAGTCGCTGTTATTTGCAAAAGCAGAGATTTCCACTGAGAATTAAATCTTGACTTGACCTGACCCCACCACAAACTTCTTGCGTGAAAAAGGAGTGGTGAAGCTTAAGCCACTCAAATCTGATAGAAATCAAGGATTTCAGCCTGTCAGGTGCCTTTCATTATTACTGCCAGAGCTCCCTGTACTCCTGGCTTGTGGCAAACATCAAGAAACATCAGCAATGTCCAATTTTGCCCAGTGCAAGCACCAATTACTCTTTTTGCAGATAGAGAAACTGAGGCTGCATTTTGCTGTGGGTAATTCATGTAGCCCCTATTTCCTCTGAGGATGCTGACCTTGACAGAGATGTATTGCAAGTATTTAGTAGCAGTAACTACATGGTCATCCATCTCTCTGGAACCAGGAATTACAAATCACTCTAAGAGAAAAGTAATTTTGCTTTTCACTCTATCCAGAGCACAGCTTGATGTGGAACCCAGGAGTCTCAGATACCAGTCTGAAATGACAAGAACTTTGGACAAGCTCTTTTATATCCTCATGAGTCCACTGTTCCATGACTAGATCAGGAATAATTAACACTCTTCTCCAAAACAAGATCTAGGGCTTGTCTACTGAAAATAGTTTGTGTCCTGCTCAAAATAAATGAAAAGAAGAGGTTCCTTGTATGATTATGGTGCAAAATGTCCTGTGGTGAATGCTCACAATGGAGAAAAGTCCACTGAACAATTATATCAAAGACAGACATTTTAACAACCATTACATATAAACAAACAAACAAAACCAAAGCAAACAACCCTGCAAACTCCAGAAGTCCCTAAACTACAGAGCATTGTCATGTAGGAGAATATTTGGGAGGCTTCATAAGATTGCTTCCTGCGTTCTTGTACTCTTTCATAGACATCCACAACTGGCTATTGCCAGAGGCAGCACACCAAGTCAGACAAACACACTGTCTCATACAGCTGTTCTTTCACTCTGTATGCAGGTTTCATGTCAAAGTCAAGACTCAGAGTGTAGCCAAGCAATTAAATAAGAGAAATCCTTCAAACTAAGTTTTTCAGATACAACAGTGGAGAGTAACGCACCTGTGGGATGAAGCTTTCTTCTTTGTGGAGAATTATGCTCCCACACCTGGGTTTACATTCATTTGCGCTTGTCCCCATCACACAGCTGTTCAGATTAGCTGTTAGTCTCTCTAGCCCGGGTGTCTCAAAGCCTGTGTTTCCAGCAGTCAGAAAACGGCAGCTGTGCAATCATATCTGCTAGCGTATGGGGTATAAAGAATGTGTTAAGTAAAACTGAACCAGAGAGGGAAGAGGGGAAGACAACACAAAGAAATCACTCCTGCTAAGATGTTATTAGGGACACCCCACAACACCCAGCTGCAAGGAGCAGGTGAACTCAGCAAACATTTTAATGCCTGAAGCAGAATAAGCCCCTTGTGGATGCTGTTTGATACAGGGAAGAAAAGTAAAAATGGGGAAGAGAGGAGCCCATGCAGGTGGAAGGAGAGTTTGGTTGCTATTGTTAGGCAGTAGATAGTGGCAGGTTTCCATTGTTTCCAGAGAGGGTTGGGCTTTTGGTCGTTGTTGGTTTTTTTTCCTGTCTTAATTTTTGAAACACCTTCATTTTACAAGGTTCATGTCTTTTCCAGCAAGATACCATGGAGAAGATAATTAACTAATTTACAATTAGCTATAACAGAATTCATAATCGTTTCCCCTGTGGAAAGGGCTGTAATCATCATCACAGAACTGTAGGACTGCTGTGAAAATGGCAACAGGAGTGTGCAGCCCAGGCCCCAGGAAATGCCCTTCTTTTAGCCTATCGATCCACCTGATTAGCACAGGTTGAGGGGAATTGCAGGACACTCCAGCTCAAGATGGGAGATGGTTTGAGTTTGAAGATTTGAGTTCAGAGCTGAACTCAAACTTTCATTGTATCTGGGGTACCTGCAGCCTAGCCTCTAGCCTGCTGTTGTCTATCTCCTTTCTTATTTGGCCTGAGGAGGATACCTTGTCCGGGACTGACTGATAAAAAAATCAACAATTAAAAAAAAAAAAAAAAAAAAGCCACCAAGTTTATAGTTCTTTTTTACCACTGTGACCTTGGCTGATTCCTGGTCTCATTGCATAAACTTGGGGGTACTGGTGGATAAAAAAATGGGCATGGGCTGCATCAAAAGAAGTGTGGTCAGCAGGTTAAGGGAGGTGACTCTGCCCCTCTGCTCTATTCTGTTGAGAACTGTACTTCAGTGTCCTGCTCTGGAGCACAGGAAAGACACAGAGCAGTTAGAACAGGGCCAGAGGAGGCCGCAAAAATGTTCAGAGGGATGGAACACCTCTCCTCTGAGGAAACACTCAGTGTTAGAGTTGTTCAGCCTAAAGAAGAGAAGGCTCTGAGAAGATCTTTTTGCAGTCTTCAAAACTTAAAGGAGTGACCTGCAAGAAAGATTTTAGCAGGGCCTGTAGCAATATGACAAGGGGTAATGGTTTTAAAGTAAAAACAAAACAAAAAAAAAGTAGATTCAGACTAGGTATAGTGATGAAATTCTTTGCTGTGAGGGCAGTGAAAAAAACAGAACATGTTGCCCAGAGAAGTTGCATCTGCTGCATTCCCAGAAATATTAATCGTCAGGTTGGATGGGTATTTAAGCAACCAGATCTAGTTGAAGATGGCCTTGGTCATTGCAGAGTAGATTGAAAAAGATGAGCTTTAAAGGTCTCTTCCAACCCAAACAATTCTATGATTGTCTACGGTTCTATCAGCACCATCACCTCTCCCCTTTGTGCTGAGGACCAATCAGGAGAGTGGGCAAGTAAGTTCCACTCTGCCTTTTTTATGCTTTCTGGTAAATGTGCCACTTGGTCCTTTGCATCAGGATTTCTTTTAATCCACACCTGCACAGAAAAACTTCTCTAGGCTGCTTGTTTGCTCTGGTTTTATGCTGAGGAAATAAGCTTAAAGGCCTTCCCGCTGCCTGGACTGAGGCAGCTGGCTCCCCACTGTGTGTGCAAGCAACGTTTAGGGAGGAGGGGAATAACAGCAGGGACAAATAATTATTAGCTATATAAATAATGGAATTAAGTAGCATCTGCTTGCTGAAATGAAGCCATACAGCAACCTGGACCTGATGCTTAGAAAGTGAAAGACATCAAGTAAAATTAGAGCTGCTTTGATGAATATGATGTACATACAGAAGATACTTGTTTTGATACAGAAATATGCAAATACCAGTTTCATTCTTGCATGAAGAAGCACATACACTATCAATGTGTGATGCCCTGGCAATGAACTTAGGATGAAATAAGGAGGCTTGTAGTTTTAGAATAAGGTTTTTCCTAGCTAGAAGGGGCTAGAGTGATCTTCTGGTTTGCCCTCCTGATTAGCCTGGACCATGAAGGTGGTAAATTTAACCCTCTTCATTTACAAGACCTACTCTGGATGGTAAAGATGGCATATGCTTTCCTGATACAGTGATTCAATCTCTCTGTCTCACATGAGGTATGAAAGAACATGAGTGTGTTCATCAACTCTTACTTAAATGTGTCTTCACACATACACACATACATTACACATTGGACTTGATGATCTTCGAGGTGTTTTCCAACCTTATTGATTCTATGATTAGTGAGAGATATCTGGATAAACTCAAACCTGTGTCATGTCTCTCTGTGAGTGACTAACTTTCCTCTGGTCCCTCTACAACTGCTGTGATTCTTTTTCTTGTCCTCTTGCTCCACAGAGAGTCAAATATCTGGCATCTCATTGTCCCTCTGACCCTTTAATTAGTGCCTATTCTTCCACTTCTGCTCCTCACTCCAGTGTCTCCCCTTCCCCATATCCTCTCTGCAATGGGTTTCAATGCACTTTTACTTCACCTTTCATTCATGTCATCATCTTTACCTGGGCCTGTCTGACACCTCTGCCTTACACTTATCATGGAAACATGATATTTGAATAGAAATAGAACAAGGAATAATTTAACCCCTTTTTTCACTGTGGAAGGTGGCAAAGCATCATATAAACACAACTGGGAAGATTTGTAGATGTTATGTGTTTATTTGACAAGTTGCATTTCTTCATCACTATGCTTTGCAGCCTGACAGGCATGAACCTCCACTTCTAACAGAGTAGTCAAGAAAAAGGAAAGCCTGATTTCATTAAAGTATTGGAAATGTCACAAGGAGACATCTCTGGGAGCTCTAATAAGTCACTGCTGTGATTATTCTCTTCCAACCTGTCCTCATGAGAGGAACAGAGGGTGCTAGCTCATCTTGTTTGGTGTGATATGTTTATGGCAAAATGGACTAGACTTGGGCCAAACCTTGATTTTCAGTATTGTCAGAGCCACTAATGGTGAGGCCCTGATAGATCTCCCTGACTCTTCTGGGTGCCAAGGCACAGAGAAACAGCTGCCCATTATTATCCCATGCACCAAGCAGGCATGATGGATTTAGGTGGGGAAAGACTGTTAACAGGATGAACACTAATGAAGGAAAACAAAAATGTGGGGAGAAGAGGCTTACATGGACACCACATTCAGCCTGTATGCTACAAGGCAGTGTCACTGCTCAGACTATTGCTGCTACAGGCTGTCTCTAATGGTGATGTCAACTAGTATTTTTTGCTAACATCTTAAATTTGAGTGTGAGGTAGAAACTGAAAAGATCACTTCAAAGTGCATAATAGACAGAAATTAAGATAGGCCCTTCCTGACAAAAGAGGAGATGCTTAGATGTGCATTAGTACTTGCATTGTCATGTGTGGCTTGAGGAAGCTGCATAAAACAGGTTTTCTGCCCTTAGACATGCTAAATTCACGGTCTTCATCTCCTTTGGAGAGAGGAGATAGAAGTTGTTCCTAATGACTGCCCACCTCTGTTATGTAAGGTAGGATGGTATTGCAAGGTACCATTCCCTCTCCCAAGGTACACTCCCTCTTCAGCCAGCTTAGGCTGGAGTACAATGTCATATCCACAGCTCATGCTGAGGGAGTCCCAGATCATTTTCATACCTGGCTTCTTTTTGACCTTCTCATCTGCCTCTGGAGAGTCATAGTTCTATTATCCTTGACTATGTGTTCACTTTGCCCTGGGGCCCAGGTCCTAAGAGCACTAGTCTGAAGGCTTCTTACCACTCAGTTCCACAATCAGGAATAAGGACAATAACATAGGGGTTGGTAATAGAGATAATGGAAGGCTAAGCTTGCCAGGTCTTCTAAAATTCTGATGTGTGTCCTGATGCACATAATTTTGATAGTGTCTCATTGAAAGTGGAGGAATCATGGAATTCAGTATAGTGATATATGTGAACCATGGGTATGAAGGATGGTCTGTACAGCCTACAGACAGGCAGGTATCAGAAGATGCTTGTTCTAAGGACTACTTCAAGTGGTTCCTACAGGATGCAGAGCTGGCCTGAACAATGGTACATCAAAGTACTTTCCTGATTCTAGGACACTGGAGAAGTCTCATGTGGAGCACCTGCTGTGCTAAGACACTGTCATGCTTATGAATATGAATTATGAAATAGGACATATTAATATTATTTATATTTATTAACATCAAAATTATTAACACCTTTTTAACAGTATATGTGTGTGTATATATGTGTGTGTATATATATATATGCAATTTCTAGTGACCAGTCATGGATATAGTCTCCATAAGATAGTACAGTTTAACAATTTTGAACCAAATTAGAAAAGTACCAAAGAATTATTCAATAAGAACTAGGGTGCAATTTGCCTTTTGTCCATCAGGGGACAACTCTGTAGGCACCTGGTGGCTGAATACAGTGGTGAGGCTAGGTGTCAGGCACATACAATTTAAACAACCTTTCAAAGATTAAACCAATTTTAACTCATGAATTATAACTCCAGGAATTCCTGGGATATAGTGCGGGGATTTTAAACACAACCAAAATTGGTATTAAACATGTGAACACCAAAAAGATACAATTTCACTGATGAAAGTTTGTTACTTGTGGAGCAACTAGCACAGAAGCGTCTGGGCGCAGTTCTGGCTTTGCGAGTGGCAAGTGCACGGGCCGGCTTTGGCTTGCAGGTCTGCAGCTTTGTGCTTGCAGCAGACAAGCTTAGAACTGCCAAAAGGGATTCGCTCAAGTTCTCCCTGGGTCTTAGCTTCCTGGGTCTCTGTCCCTCCAGGGCACAGTTAGGCAGCTTCTTCCTACAGGTGGGACTGCAGTATGATGCTAAGCTAGCTGTAGTTTCAGGGTAGCTTAAGCAAAGGACTCTTTGCTGGTTCCCAGGTAAACTGAGGAACAATGGCACTTCCCGGGTAGCAAGCTTCTCTCCAGACTGCAGACAAAGGCAGAACACATGCACGAGGGCAGAGCAAGTACAAGGAGCAAGAGCAGAAGCAGGCCAAAAGAGCAAACGAGCAAAAGAGCTTAATAGAAAAAGAGAAAGTTGTTTACAGTTTGAGTAATATTTTTAATTTGCTCAGGGCTTGGATTTAGTCAATAGTCAATCATGGTAAACACCATTAGCCAATGGCAGAGCATATAGTCAGAATAAGCCCATACTTGGAAGGACAAGCACAGCACAAGCATCCTATGAGGTGAGTGTGTGATATTCTTTACCCCAACAAGGCAGGTTGGGTTGTTTACCCAGGCTCGTTGACACCTGACCCTTTTTTTTCTCAGCTCTGGCTGAGTACCCAATCTAGAAAGGAGGGGGAGGGTGAAATTCAGCAAAACATGTAGGGACGTGTTTTGGCAATATTGGGGCCATAATTCTGGGCCTAATGCAGCTTTTATGACAGATACACCTCACTGATGTCATTACATATTTCCTTTATTTTACTCTGACAGTCTTATGGCCTTGTCCAGACATATTTACAAAACACTTGTGCCAGTGCATGGCATTCTGTTTGGAAGCTGGAAGAGCAGTGTATAGGGGTACTCATGGTACAAGAGGCTCCTACATTCCATTAAAGGAGAAACTCCTTAGCCAAGACTTGGAACATGCTGAACAGTCTTAGCTGCTGGACCTTTCCTTCCCTCCTCCCACCTGAGATGGCAATAGAGCACTGTTAAAATATGCTGCTGAGCTTTCTGGTATGGCTGGGATGTGAAAGGTAAATGCAGCACTTTGTTAGTAAAATTACCCAGAGAAAAAAGCTTCTTAAATGGACTCAATCTGATATGTAGAAAAGAGGATAAAATAGAATAAAAATTAAAATAACATTTAAAATAATTTTCTAATAATAATAAATAAGAGCAATAAAAAGATTCTTAAAACACCTGGGTTTAGTTTTGCAAAAACTAAACTAGGCAAGGCAGTTTCAGGCCAGTTCCACACTAGAGAGTTTTGCTGACAGAGGAAGGATGTGATTTTTTTCTTTAATGATACATTTATATTAGTAAAAAAAGCCTAGTGAAAATATAGTTACACAGCTATACAAGTGCTTTTGCTGATGCAGCTTATTTGAAACAGGGGAAACTGTAAAAAGTACAACATACCAGATGCTTCCTCTGTGCTGGAAAGTATTTACTAGATACAAACTTTCTAGGCAAAGGCTTTTGTGAGTGCTATTTCTAGTTCATTCCCATTCCTCTGCCTCTTTCCTAAAATACCCTCCAACTTCCATTCCAAGACAGCTAGTCTCAATCACTACATTGATTTGACTCTGATATCTGGGCAATCACCAACATCTGTACTGGATTCTTTCTTCAAAGCTTTGTCTAGGCCAAATCTGAAAGGTGTCACGTAGAGTGCATGCTCATCTTCAGTAGCTGCCCCTCTAAGGCTTATAGGTCACCCTTCACAGAATCGTAGAATCATAGAAGGATAAGTCTTGGAAGGGATTTCTGGAGATCATATGGGCAACCCCCTGTGCTAATGCAGGTACTCCTATTTTGCAGGTCAGTTTGGCCTCTACTAAAACAAACCTGTTACAGGTTCAAAGCACCCTCTCTAGAGGTGGGGACAAAATATACCGTGTTGCCATCAAAGTTCTTGAATAGTCTCTCTGCTTAATCAAATCCAACATAAAATAGGCATATTTCTTGCTTTAAGATGTCTATCAGAAGACTATTCCTTTTTCAACTTCCCTATTAGAAATGCACATCTACCTTTCTCAATCTATTTCCCCTACCATTTCAGCAGCCTAACTGACAGCAACATAACTCCTAGTTTTCTGTGCGAAGTACACCTTTTGTTCATGCGGATAACACAGCTGCAGGATTGAGAGCTCCTAATATCCTCACTCAATATCCACGGCATGAAAAATTATCCTCATCCAAGGCTACAAAGCAATTTGCCAATTTGTAGGTGAATCTTGGATAGGGGAATTTTGATCAAACACTGGTTGAAGCAGAACAGATTGCTTACACCTATGATTTCTTAGTGAACAAAAGTGGCATAAATCGCCCAATTAGTCAGCCAGAAGAGAGTTGTTGCAAACCAATGTCTTGTTCAGTTTTATGTTAACATGTGCATTAAAATTAAATAAGTGTAAAACCTGAACTATTTATTTATTTATTTATTTACATATATTTATTCAAATTGGTTACATTTGCTCTGTAAACTGCTCTGAAAAAAACCCTCTTGGTTCACACATTTACATAGTGTTTAATGAATAAGACATTCGTGAATCATGTGCAAATGGCCTGTTTACATACACGATGGAAACTGTGTCAGTTTCTTTTTTAATTGGTGTGATGGTACTAGTCTCTGAACATAAACCTGATCTAGAGACATCATTCAGTGCTGAGATATTTTAACCAATTTATCATTCATTAGTTTGGTCTGTTCTCACCAATGTTTTCTGAAGGTGTTTCATTCTAAACTGAGGATTCCCATATTTGGTACAAATTCAAGTATAAATAGCCTTCCTCATTCAAAATACAGTTGTCTACCAGCAGATAACTTGCTTTGACAAGAAGTACCACCTGCTTGAGCTATCTCAGATAGTAGTAATCATATAAGTTAATTTTCCATTTCAAAAAACAATGTATGTTTCAAACTTTTGGCTTATTTCAAATGACCTTCCAAAATGTAGATAAAACCTCATCCAAACTTGTAAGTATATGTCTGAGTGGGAATGAGTAACAAATCTCCATTTGCAGGCTGCAGCCTCTGTTACATCCTGATTCAAAGCAGCTTATGTTAAACATTTTTTCCTGCAATTTATTTAGTATTGCAAGGGCTACTAACTTGTGCTATTTTTCATTTGGACTTTATTTCTCTATTATGTCTTTATCTACATTCTGCTTGGATCACAGTCTGAGCAGTGTTCTTGTTTCAGCTACTGCAAGTTGAGTGCAAAAAGCTGATGACAAAAATCTGATTTGGAAGACTTTGGTGCCTAGTTTTTGAGAAGTAGTTAAAGATTTATATGTAACCAAATATTTTTGAGGTTTTGTGGGCTGTTTTTTGTTTATTTGGTTGATTGTTGGGTTTTGTTGTTTGTTTTTTACTTTTGAAATTACCAAATTATTTTCAAGTACTCACTGATACTATAAAGGTTTTTTGAGCCAACCACCTGAAAAGACTAGCAGCTTCTGAAATGTGTCATCTCAATGAAATCATCATTTGTTTTGCATGTGATACTGAGCCATCTTGGCTTTCATGTCCCTCCTGAAATATGGTAAGCATCTCTTTATTTTGTTCCAGAAGATAGAAAACTCTTTGTGGGCATGCTCAATAAGCAGCAGTCAGAAGATGATGTGCGCAGGCTGTTTGAGGCATTTGGCAACATCGAGGAGTGCACAATCCTTCGGGGACCCGATGGCAATAGCAAAGGTGAGGTGGTGCTTGTATCAAGCTTAATCCAGTCTCATTAGTATGTATCATTTTAGGTCATGACAAAGGCACTATGCAGCCATCAGGACCACTCACATTTGGGAGTGGGTCACATTTGCTAAGGGAGGCCATTATTTTGATGGTGACTGTTCTGCTTGTGCATGAAAGGAAAAAGCTGATCATAGTTAAAAACACATGCTCCCGACAGGCTGTGTCTCACCATGCACAGCCTGATGACTGTTATTGTTTGCTTGCAAAGCAGAATCTCCCTACTGCATACAGCATCTTTATGTTCACTCAAGATGCGCTCTCCCCACCCGATTGAACAGGCCAGTTCTTTTTTTAAACAAAGTTCCACCACCATTCTTGCCTGTTTCTTACCCACCATCTGAAGGTCTTCCCCTTATTTGCTCAGTCTTTGCAAAAGTATGCACCAGCCAGGGTTTGCAAGGGTATAGGTATTAGCTGGATTACTCCACTTTGTAGACATTTATCGTTAGAAACACACAAATATTTAATTTCCAAACTAGACACCTTATTTTTTGGCACAACTGGGATTTCTATCCAGATTGCAAGATCCAAAGGCTCCTTTACCCAGGTGAAGGAATGAGGCTTTTCTTTTGAATACAAGTCATTTTTCACCCCATCAGTCTGTAGACAAAGTAACTCCAATATGAATAGGAAGACCTCTTCTCTTGACAGTATAATATGTCCATTAAATATTGATCTGTGTGCAATGTATCATAAACTGTGGTGGAATGTGGAGCACCAAGGAAGAGACCAATCCTGCTCACATAGTTCATATCTCACTGCATATTTTGACATGTGACATCAAAAAGCATATTCTTGCAACAGGGAGACAAAAAATCCAAATCACAGCAATACACTGAAGAAAAATATTGCTATTCCATAAAATCACTGGCAGCAAAAAAAAAACAAAAAACAACAAACCCAACAAGACAAAGCACCAACCCTTCACACTAGCATTATAGTACAGGCTTTTGACACACTCTAGCAAAGCTCAATCTTCCTGATACAGATAGCTGAAAATAAACTGTGGGCACCTTTCTTGAATTGTATGGCTACTTTGGTTTCCTGATACCCAAAGACAGGGACTGCTCCACTGGACAGTTTCAGTCTAGGTTGGCCTAGAAGAGCTCCAATTATCATAAGGGTAGGGAGTTAAGCACCTCATTCACTGAATTCACTGAAGAGAAGCAAAAAAAAAAAAAAACTGTCTGCCTCCACTTGGAATTGTATGGAAAAAAAATCTAATGATAACAGAGTTAAACAGAGCAATAATGAAAGCAATAATGTCTGAGATCTGAAAGAAACAGATTCCAGAGGACATCCAACCCAGAGACTTGTATTCATAGCTGTGCTATCTTAATTTTTTTCCTTAAAAAATGTCATTGTAAGTCTCAATCTGAGTGGCAGCTCCATATTGCTAACCAGTTTAATTATTTGTGCTAGCAGACTGCAGTCTTAGACTTGAATTTCACTGAGCTGTTCAGGATCAATACTGAGCCTTGGCAGAGTTAATATTACCAGCTTCCATTTGCTGGTGCTGTTTACTGAGAATGTGAAGCTCTTAATTTATACACACACGGTTACATACATGCACACACACACAGGGCAGTCAATCCAACAGAAAACTTAAGGCTAGTGTCTTTATCTTAGGAGAGAGTAAGGCAAGCCATAACTCCCACAAAGCTATTCCCAGCCTGCAGTATTTTCCATCTGCTGGGAACCAATATGTGACACACGTTTCTGTGAGATGCTTAATTTGGATAAAACCCACAAGGCTTAAATTCTACCTAAATTGAGATTTAAGCAGATTGTGTAAGTGCCAGATAGCAATCAGATCCCACAGGCTTTTCTGCGTGCACACATACCCACACAATCACACCCACCTGGGTAAAACTCACCAGTGTGCAGCCAGGAGTGCAAAAGTACTCAGCAGGAATCCTCAGCTGAGGAAGCTGAGGTGGTTCCAGTTCAGCAAGCCAGAAGAACCCACAGGGTCTGCATTGCTTTGGACAGCCTCTTCTTATCTTCCAACCCTCACCCCCCTTTTTTCCTTTTTCCCCTCCATTCAGCAGCTATCTACTTCAGTAACTCAGAAAGTAAAGATTTCCCATGTCACCAGAAGTTCAACAAGAGTATTTTTATCACCCTCTGTGATTATAAATTTAGGCCATGACTCCAGAGTCTCCTCACAACCTGACAAGACAGTAAAAGCAGCCCTTCCAGCTCTCTAATCTGGAAGCAAGGAAATAAATAAAATAACTTCTAAAAAAAGGTACATGTATTTCCTTGATCAGCCCAGGTTATATATCTGTGTGTCAAACTTTCTTCAAAATACATTACTACTCAAGTCAAAGGACTGCTCAAGTCAAATTCTGTGGAGAGTAATATGACTCAAGTCCTTTGCTCATGATGTCATGGAGTTAGTTCTGGTGATAATGGAAAGTAAAGAGATTATGTGAACATTTGGTGCTGTGCACAGAAGCCATCTCACTGAACGCATAAACAAAAGGCCTAAAATGTTGGGATCTCTTCTGTCACCACGCCACCATACAGAAGTAAAATTTGAGTTTTCGCTTGTCCTGATACCTAAAAAATCTACTGTAAACAGTAAGAGAAAGCAGCAGCAGGGGTTCCATAATATCTGGGGCATTAAACAAGATAAATGCCTGTTACTCACTTCATTCCCACTTTTGCCAAGCTCCAGTGATTGGTCAGGTGCCCCAGTACAGGGCTGATTTTCATCTGATGAAACTGAAGCCTTCAAGATAACACCACCACCACAGCCAAAAATCCCACAATAAATGTAATGGGTGGCTGGATCTGGAAAGCTTTTGTATATTTGCTAATGAGCATCTTCTTTTAGAGGAAAAAAGTATAAAAGAATCTCCACAAATAATTCAACACTCTAATTCTGGATTGTCTCTGATTAATGAAGAGGAAGGCACAGTATCTCAGGAGCGTGGGAATGCTGGGCTGTGATTATGTCATAATTGATCTCTATTGTTTCCAGCTGAAGTTTATTTATCTCATTTTCTCATGATTGTCTCCTTTCAGCTCCTTATAAATTAGATCCAGCTATTAGCAACAATTGTTATGCTTTTTCTGAAATACAGTCTGAGCACAGTTGTGAGAGGATAATATTAAGTGCTCCTAACTGTAAACTAATTCCATATGTGTTTATTATTTTTATAAAGGGATACCATTGCTTTCTTCTGTCTTAGTCCCACCAGCCTGCAGTGATGACTAAAGGGTCATTTTTCTAGTTTGTAAGTGGAGTGTTCTAATGCTTCAGTTTTCACTCTGCACTGTTTGGATCTATACAAGTGTATGGACTTCTACAGCTTCTGCAAAAGGAATAAAGGAGAGACATCCCATTGTCCGGACTACTATGCCCTGGACAGTAATCTGTACTTTTTCAGGGAGACAGATAGGGCTTTGCAAATAGACTAAGAGCAAGGAAGCCAGAACTTCTCAGATCTCTTCCAATCTGCTCCAAAAACTCCCTTAGTGTATGGAAATTACTCTTCCTCTCTCTGAGTCAGTTTTCTTGTAGCTGAGTGTTAGCAATACTTTTCCCTGCTCTAGTGGTGCATAAGACTCTTTGAAGTGTTGATCATTTCTGCACTGTAGCACAAATTCATAAAAACATCTATTTGCCCTTAAACCTTACATAAGACTTCAGTGTGTCCATCAGTGACCATTAAAAGCAGAGTGGAAATTATGGGTCCAGATTTGCCTTAAGATATCCTCAGTTTGTTGATGATTGAACTCTGGAACAGAATAACCAGGAGTAAATTCAGCTGTTACACTTTCTCAGTGATCACCTTTATTGTCCAGTTCTGAAAGCTGTATCTATGCAACTTTTCTTATGTTCTTTTTCTTCTTCCAGGATGTGCTTTTGTGAAATACTCTTCACATGCAGAGGCCCAAGCAGCCATCAATGCCTTGCATGGTAGCCAGACAATGCCGGTGAGTAGCTCTGTAACACAGGCAAGTGAAGATTAGTCCAGCCTGTGATGACCTGCAGCTTGACTGAAAAGGAGGGATGATTTATCTGTGCTTTGCAACTCATCTTCCAGGAAGGATGGATAATAGCTCAGCCACACAGGGCGTTGGGTGTGCATAGATGATCAGTGAAAAGGCCAGGATGATGCTATCATCTCACATAGGTGCAGAACCTGAAGGGGTGCTGTGTTCCATAAGCAGTTGTTTTGATGACCTGAAAACAAACAAAAAAAAGACATATGGTTCACAGATTCCATAAACAGAGGGTTAAATATACCATCTGTGTAACCTCTCAAGTTTCAGAGGGATAAACCAGGCAGAAACTTGTGCCTAAGGGTTTCTTTGTTTTCCTTCTCCAAAGAATCCCTGCCTCTAGGTGAAGGATAAAGAACTTTTTGAAAGCATTCAGCAGAGAGCAGCAAGTTCACATGGTGGCACTAGAATCTAGAGACAAATCACACTGATGAGTGCTTCTCACTGATACTACAAAAGTGCCTACCTAGGCATAAGTATGATCTCCTACATCCCACATTTGAAAGACTGTCAGAACTACTGACTCTTACAGGAAGCATTTGAAGGATCATTCCTCTTGAACAACTATCTAGTAATATGGGGGTTTGAGCTTGATAGTTCAGGAAGGTAGAACTGGAGATGCATTTTTCTATGCAAAATTATGTTTGGGGTTTGAGCTTGATAGTTCAGGAAGGTAGAACTGGAGATGCATTTTTCTATGCAAAATTATGTTTGGGGTTTGAGCTTGATAGTTCAGGAAGGTAGAACTGGAGATGCATTTTTCTATGCAAAATTATGTTTGTATACCATCATACAGACTCAGAGGAATGTAAGACATTCCGCTGTCAGCAAGGAAAGACAATTTGGTCCCGTATGCTTTGGTTTATTATAATAGTATATTATTTTTATTACTAATTATTCATAGGTTATAACGTGAAAGGCTGAGAAGCATACCAACAACTTGGAAAGGATACAAGAATGTCTAAGAGCTTAAAATTTCTATTTCAGTAAGAGGCTGTAATGTAAATTCATGAATTTATCCAAATAAGTTTGAAATGGGCCTGGCAGATTGTCTCTAGATCTTTGCAGGGCCCCAAATATAAAATTATTTACATGGAGAAAGGTTTCTAAAAGTAGCAAATTATCAAGATTTTATTTTTTGGTACCCCATCTTAGACAAATCAGTTTTAAAAGATAAATGTTTACTCATGATGCTACTGAAACAAATCCTATATTGAAATGTCGTGGGGATCTTTCCTGACATAGGTCAGAGAGGTATTTCTGATGACTTTCTTTTAAACTTTGACTCAGAGTGATACTGTCTATAAACAGACATCGAGAACTGCAGTTCCATAGGGTATGGTACCACAAAAGAAGTCTTACAAATGCATGTGACAGAGGTGAGAGAGAGACAGGAGAAAAACCAAGACAGAGCAAACCCAGGGGGAGTTGAAGATTTCATCTATATCTATTATACCCAAAATAACCTTATCCCTTCCTAGTTATCCTTTCTTCCTGTAAAACACTTCAGATAAGAAAGACCCCTCCCAAAAAACCCCAAAACAATCATCTCTTGACCACTTGGGAGGAAATATCTCTTCCATCCTGCTGACATCAACAACAGAGCTTAGGATGTACAAATTATGAATAATTTGTCTGTTTAATAGGTCAGGGGTTTATTGGGCTATTTTTCCTGTTGACATTTTTACCTCAAATTCCTGTTATAGAAATATTCTTGAATAAACAGATCTGGACGTCTGAAAAAAAGCATCACAGTTTAACCCTTACTAGATGCAAATGCCAAGCTCATAATCAAAATTGACAAATTTCCATGACTTGGCTGAACTTTATCAGCAGTTCACAAACCTAATCTTAGTTTACAGGAAAAGCAAGTCGAAAATTATTTTAACCCTCTTCATTATAAGATAAGCTATGTGGTGTTGTCTTGTATCCCTCATGAGCTCTGAGCAGGTACATGGGCAGTTACCATGGCTCAGCAGACTAGTGAGGACCTGTAGAGTGACCACCACTTGATCAAGAAATGGAGCACGCACTGCTTTTCCCACATAGCCTTCAAATTTCTAAGATTCTTCGAATGAGGTGGGCCAAACCCTGCAAGTGAACTCAGTTCCAGTCTTCACTTTGATGGTGCTTCATAATGTGCAGGTTCTTTCAGGGTATAGATGTTCACAGAGAAATGCAGCCATCTCGTGGTGAGATGGTGATGTAGCCCTTGTCCTTGGAAAGGAGGGGGCACCATTAAGACTGGCCTCATTTGTCCAGCTGTGATGCCGGCTCAAAGTTGTTCCTGTGGTTCAGCCAATTTAAATGTCTCTTGCCTTGTCTTCCTGTACTACCAATGGGGCATCCATCATCATTCTTGTCAGGTCTCGAGTCATTCGTTCCTGCAGCAGACTCCTGTTTCTCCACAGCTGTCAGGATTATTGCTCTGCTGTGACTTCCTGTTCACACAACATATGTTGCCTAATAGTTTCAAAAGGCAACTTTCTTTCATGAAAGTTTGAAAATATTTTTAATTTTCTATTAACCTTCCCTTGGACTGGTGCCTGACCACCATCCATCACAAACTCCCTTCTCTGTGCAAGGCACTTGTTTCTCCTAAGGGCCCACCCAACAGGTCTACAGCTTTCCAACTTTCACACATTCAATTGTCTCTAGAAAAAAAAAATGAACTCTAAAAATCCCTTAATTTTCAGCAGGCCCAAAGTTGCTTCTGCATTCACCTACCAAGAGAGCTTTCAAAGGTCTTTCAAATCGCACTGCCTCTCAACTCCTCAGCTTTATGATAGTGTTTTACCTTACCTCCATGTCCTCCTTCATGAGTGATCACAATTTTCACATACTTTCACATGTATTTACAATGAATATATAACATGTATCTTTAGGTATGATTACTCTGTCTCCTCCTGCTTCTCCGTCCACATGGGCATATAAAAAGGTCTGTTCATGAGATTGTCATCCATTCCTCTTCCATGTTTCATCCCTGGCAGCATTATCCAATGCATCTTCAACTATTGCTTTCACAGTGACAGCTTACAGACTCAAATTTCCTAATTCAGGACTGACTCCTGTCCAAATTAAAAATTTGCCCTGTATTTCCAGCATCTTCTAGTGGACGTTTAGCTGTCAGACCAAGCTCAGTATGTATAAAACAGAGCTCTTGAATATCTCCTCCCAAACTCTGTTTCCTCTCTCTTCTGCCTTCATTCTCAGTCACCACAGACAATGTTGTCATCCTATCAGTCAGTCTTGCTCCTTCTTCAGATTGGTTTTCTCCTTCTCTCCATATCTTTATATCTATGTGACAACTAAATGTTGAAGAGCCAATCTGCACAAAACATCTAACATATCTAAGATATGGACTTGTCTATCTACCCTCACAGAATAAACTCTCCTCCTCACATACATCACGTATATCTAAATAGCAGCACTCTTTAGCCTAACCAGAAGCACAAACATTTAAAAGCTATATTAATTTCTAACAAAGGACATTAGACTCAATACCTGAGGCAGGACTTGTCTCACCCAGGTTGAGACATCCAGAATCTAAGGAACTGTGTCTGAGGTAGTCATCTAAGTATTGTCATTTACAATTAGAATTAGAATAAACCAGGTTGGAAGAGACCTTCCAGATCATTGTGTCCAACTTATCATCCAACAACAGCTAATCAACTAACCCATGGCACCATGCACCCTATCAAGTCTCCTCCTGAACACCTCCAGTGACAGTGACTCCACCACTTCCCCAGGCAGCCCATTCCAATGGGCTCTGTCTGTGTAGAACTTCTTCCAAACCTCCAGCCTAGACCTCCCCTGGCACAGCCTGAGACTGTGTCCTCTTGTTCTGGTGCTGGTTGCCTGGGAAAAGAGACCAACCTCTATCTGTCTACAACCTCCCCTAAGGTAGTTGTAGAGAGCAATAAGGTCATCCCTGAGTCTCCTCTTCTCCAGGCTAAGCAACCCCAGCTCCCTTAGTCTCTCCTCCTAGGGCTTGTAAGAATGAGTTTCTATTTCTACAAGTTTCTACTGTAATCAGTAGAGAGAAATAGATACATCTGGAGGAATTTTATTTTACGGAAATAGATTTTGTAGCCTGTCAAACCAAAACCCAAACAGAAGTCCGGTTTATAGTTAAGTTCAGATATCAGATTCCTATGGTCTGCCATTTCCAAAAGAACAGTTCTTTACCGGGAGTGAAACTTAGAATGGTAATGAACCCATACTGCTTAAAAACAAAAGGTAAAAACACTTGGTTACTGGAGATGTTTCAGAATTCACAGTCGTCTTTGCTCACCAGTGATACTCTTGCCACCCTGAAATCCCTCTGCTTCACTTGTCACTGCCACAGCACTCTTGCTGGAGCGAAAGATTTACAATGACTCTATACCTGCTGACAGTAGTCACCTACATGTTAGATATTAAAGCTGTTCACTTGGCCTCTTGTCTGATGGTGATTCTTTCCACATAGCACAGACAGATAGTTTATGACTGCCTGACTGAGCCAGGGAGACCTCTGCCTCCCTGATGAATTTGCAAGATGCTTCACTGGGTATTCAGATTTGGGTGGACACCTGACTTCATGTCCAGTGTGAAATGAACTAAATCAATTCTGAATATTTGCTGCCCAAATAAAGCCATTTGGCACTGAGAAACCAAGCATCCCACATTTGAGTCCTCTAATTTCTGCCATTAGATGTGCTATGAGCTTGCCTAATACACTAATTGTCAACATTACTTTCAGTCTATATCTTTATTTAATTAATGAAGTTTAAGGCTATTAAGACCTCAAGAACCCTATAATGTGGATTCCACCACCAGGTCTTCTTTTGTTTTACTACAGAAGTCTGCAACAGCTTGGTCACATCAAAGCATTTATTCTGTGTCCAGGCAATAGCACTGAACAAATGTCTAACTTTCAAATTTAACTCACTTAAACAATACAAAACAAAACCAACCAACCAACCAAACAAGACTACTGAAACCAAAAACTTCAGTAACTTGATGGCTTTCAGTTCAACATTTTTCTGTGCAGCTCTTAGGAACACCAATGATGACAAAATAATAACTAAAATCTCTGTACAGGAACCATGTATATTATTGCTCAGTGTTTTTAGATGATGCAACAAATAGATCTCTAATTGTTGTAATTTTTTTAATTATTTGTCAAGAAAGTATGAGTGACACAACACCTTAAACAAGGATGCTTTTCAACCTCCACCCTCATGTTCTTTGGCAGTCCACCCATATCACCAAAATTTCCAGCCAAACATGACTGACAGTGAGATGTAAGGTTTCTCTTCTTGTTGTATATAACGTGCATCTACCCTCTTGCATTATAACAGATATTTACCATTATTTAAGCCACAGCAATTTAGCTTAGTTTAACAAGTGAGAGTCACTTAGAATCATTTTGGTTGGAAGAGACATTTAGGATCATCTAGTCCAGCCATTAACTTAGCACTGGCATGTCACTGCTAAACCACGTCCCTCAGCATCATGTCTACACATCTTTCAAATATTTCCAGAGACGGCAACTCCACCACTTCCCTGAGCAGCCTCTTCCAGTGCTTGACAGCTTTTTTCCATAACATCCAACCTAAACCTCCCCTGATGCAATTTGAAGCCATTTCCTCTTTACCTGTCACTTGGGAGAACAGACTGACACCCACCTTCACAAAAACCTCATTTCAGTTAGTCATAGAAAGCAATATGGTCTCCCCTTAGTCTACTTTCCTCCAGGCTAAACAACCACAGTTTCCTCAGCTGTTTCTCAGATGACTTGTGCTCTAGAGTCCTCACCAGCTTTTTTGCCCTTCTTTGGACAAGCTCCAGTCCATTCAATGTCTTTCATGTAATGAGGACACTAATATTGAACATAGTCTTGAGGTGTGATCTCACCAGTATCAAGTATCAGGCTGGATGAGGCTCTGGCCAGCCTGATCTAGTGTGGGGTGTCCCTGCCCATGGCAGAGGGATTGGGACTTGATGATCCTTGTGGTCCCTTCCAACTCTGACTGATACTATGATACTATGAAGCACAGAGGGACAGTCACATCCCTAGTCCTGCTGTCAAACCAGAATGCTGTTGCAAACAAGAACGCTGCTACAAACCAGAATGCTGCTAGCTTTCTTGGCCACCTGGGCACACTGCTGGCTCATATTCAGCTGTCTGTTGACCAACACTGCCAAGGCAGTTTCCACCACACAGATTTCCAACCACTCTTCCTCATGCCAGGAACATTGTTTTGGGTTGTTGTGGCTCAAGCGTAGGACCCCACCTTGTTGTATCTCGTATCATTGGCCTCGTTCCATTGCTGCAGCCTGCTCAGATACCTCTGTTGGGTTTCCCTACCTTCAAACTGATCAACACACCCACCTAACTTGGTGTCATCTACAAACCCATTAATGGTGCCCTTAACCCCTTGCCCAGATAACTGATAAAAATATTAAAGAGAACAGACTTCAGTACTGAGCCCTGGGGATCGCCACTTGAGACTGCTCTCCACTTGTGACTGGCCATCAATTAAATATGAGGTTATCAAAAAGTGCCTTAAGAAACGAGTGTCATTATTAGTACCTAATTTGCAGTTGACCTCATTCAAAGTAATGGCAAACACAGCAGCAGTTCTCATGTTTCAGGCTTTAGATTCTTAGCTATCTATCTCATGCATGATATCAGCCCCATTTCACATTTATAACTGCTAATATTATTTCTGTGTGTTCCTATGGTGCAGTTACAACTTTGCAAAGCACTGTGAACCTGGCTTCAGACACCATCCCATTAAGAAAACTGTTCAAGCAGCGGTTCTCATTCCCTGTCAATATAGCAGAGGAATATTTAGGTGAATTGGGGATACAGGAGAAAGCAGTGAGAGTCTGCAGAAGGAGCTCTGAGCTAGTAGAGGAAAGAAAGAAAAGAAACCTTCATAGGTATAGTGAAATTGTAGCCTGCATGTCTCATTTGCAGAGTGGTGGGGAAGCAGCTGTTTTTATGTGTGTGCACTGGCACCAAGGTGCTGAGTCAGCAGAAACTGACTGGGAGGAGCAGTGTGGTGGCTTCAGTGAGTGAGGGGCCACAATACCATAGATCAGCTGAGGTATTTTTAACAATTATTTTGATATAAACAGCTCTGAACTTGAGGAGCTCCATGTAAATGGGAAGCAGTGGGGCTTGTAATTAGATTTGTGTACACTTTCATAAATTGCTGGGAAACATCAAAGCCATGATAGAAGGCCGTGCTGCACTTTATTTCCTTCTTCAGTTCTTCTGTTAATTGAATGGTTGATGTGTGGATAGGAAGTGTTGGCTTCACAGAGTACTATTTACAGAACCGCTGACAGCTGCACTGTGAAAATTAACAGGAACAGAGCAGCCTCTGTCACAGCTCTTCCCGTGAGGGACTTGCTTCAAATTGGATCATATCTTTCATAGGAGAAACTTTCCTCATCTCTCCTCCCTTCTTTGCAAACATGCACACACATCCAGCTGCACAATCATCTTCCTCCAGGTTTGTCACTTCCACAAAGCTGGGGGAGTTCTACTGCAGTTCCAAACCAGTGGCATGCTCCACTTCTATCAAGAAAATTTGTCAAGAAGTCAATCAAATCTGAGTCGTGTGTGGAGACATGGCTGTGTGTTTGCAGGTCACCTCAACAGGAACATGGTCTTCACCCTTTTAGAAACTCCAACAGATTTCTGCTCAGACTACTACTGTTGTAAATGGAGCATTTGTGTTGATCTGATCTAGAACTGCTGTGTGCTAAGCACCTTACAAACCTCTTACAGAAAAGTTCTCACAATCAGTGATTTGCACACTAAAGGCCAGGTCTGACCTAGCTGAACTACATTTCAGTATTGGTCAAAGTATAAAAATTTGAGGCCATTTCCACTTTACTTGTCTTAACATCTACACTTCTCTTACATTGATAGAGACTAGCCCCTTAGAGAGATATGTTCATCTTCAGTAATTGATGGTTTAGAACAGGTACTCAAAATGGCTGCAAATAGGCCATCCAAATGTCTCTCTAAGGAGACAAGACATAAAAGAGAAGGAAAAGACATATCAGTACAGTATCTGGGAATGAACTGGTCTTAACACAAATTGGTATTTTTAGCCTGTTTGTACCCAAAAGAGAGGTACTAAACAATGAATACTTGAGCAGCTTAATCTTAACATTTACTTGAATCTGGAGTGGAAAAATAAATTAAGAAGGTCAAGCTTGAGTCCATCAGCCTAGTGCCTCACTTCTCAAGGGTGCCTTCAAAATATCTGGGCAATATAAACAGATGGTTAGAGAAATGCAAAGTACAAATAGATAACAAACACATCTGTGATTCAGAGTATCAGTTAAGCAACAAAATTTATTCTCATTGATATTCCATCACAGACTAAAGTTTTCAGTTAGGCAAAGCTGCTCTCTGAGTCTCAGTAAAGCGACAGACATATGCTGACTCCTTTAGAGAGCTGGAGTAAGCAGGAAATGGGAAAGTGATTAGACTTTGGTTTCACATGAACATATTAACATAAAGAGGGGATTTTCCAGGTGAAAGTTGTTGAGAATCCAGCATCTAAGTGCCCTTCATGTCCTGCAGCTGAATTTGCCATGAAGTTACCTATTCCAAAGTCATAAAATCTTGGGTAGATTATTATTAGCGCAAGTCTGTGTGTTCAGATGAATGCAGAAGGCTGAGGCCTTGTTTTACTCTGTTGATGTTGGAGAGGATGATGGAAGAGAATGAAGATACCAAATCAAACTGTTTTTATTCCTCTCTGCTGTTACCTTCTGCTTTCTAAAGAATGTGCACTCCATTCAATGTCTGTGTAGCACACTGACTGGCTGTTTAACTTAGGGCAAGACACAACATACTCATTCCCTCCATTAAACAAACAAACAAAAAAACAAAACCAAAACCAATCCCCACCACCACATCAGAAACCCATTCATAAGTCAGTAGCAGTGATCCCAGTCCTCCTCACAATAATGAATGATTTTTTGAATGTACTTCCTAAACACAATTTATAAAGTCATGTTTTCCTTTAGGAGGAAAGAACTAATGGATGTGTAATACCTAGATGTTAATTTGTAGTCATTTATTCCACCAAAATCCAATGGCTTTTGATAGCTCAGCCTCACTTTCCTTTGCATATCAGGCTCTGGCCAGAGGCAAACTAAGGTTGATAGACCATTCCACTCCACTGCTGCCATCAAAACAGCTGATTCTACAACACTTGGGCCAGCAGTTTCCCAGTGATACCATAATTTTCCTTGATTCTTTCTGTAAAGAATTAAATCATATGACCATGTTTCCTGCCTCTCCTCTTATTCCATAAATTAATTAATAAGTCATATGCTTCTGGGTCTTAGAATAGACTGCCTAACAGATGGTATGAATCATGCTGGCATAAAAATGGCCTTTACTTCTCAAGTAATATCTCCATAGCCATGCAGGCACCTGTCAGGATAGCAGAGGGATCCATGGGTCATGACAAACTTCACTTTCCATCTTCCCAAGGCTTGCTTGCTTGCTTGCTCCAAACCACAGCATTTGTTGCCTGCAAGCAGAATAAGAGGGATAACTGCTTTTGAGCCACATGACCTTGCCCTAAACAAAAGGATTTCATTGGTACCACCATATATCTTTATGTGTCCAAGGGGTATTGGTAACCAAATCAACATCAGTGGAAGTGAACAGAGATAAGTGGGAGCAAAGCCATGTCACCACCAAGCATTGCAGAGTTCATCATGCTTGCAGGCCCTGCATGACTTGCTGTACTCAGCACTTACCTTGTCTACATGAGATTAGGACTTGCAGTGACTAATATAATTTGCAAGAACCAACATTTCTGGGTTATCAGAAACAATGTTAACCTTCCATCCTGACAGGCATAAAATGCTCACAGGGGTGTTCCAGCCTTCTGGAGTAACCTTCACCAGATATCTCCACTATGGGGAGGAACGAGATATCAACAAAGATGTCTTTACCTCTCTGCTTGTTTTGAACGAGTTTCTGTCTTCCCTCCTCTTCTGTTCATCTTTCTTTTGCTCCAAACATCATTTATATCAGTGGAATCTTCTCTTTAAGTGGACTCTGGATCAACATTATATTACTTTAGGTGCTTCAACTTGTTCCTCTTTAATCCACTCCTTCCCTGCCATGCTCAGGTGTGTGGTCTGCATTGATAGCACATGTTCTAGCAAGGAAAACACAGAGACCTTAGTAGCTGGTAAACTGCTAAATTGTTTCCCCCATCCCAAACTTAGCTGCCAGTAAATGATTCAGAAGCTATTACTCACATTTGCAAAAATCAAAATGCATTTTTAGTGGGAAAAGATGTATTTTGATCAAAACAATAACTTTTACATATGACCCTCAGTTGAAGTCCACGCAAATTCACAAATGTGAAGCACCCTACAAGATACCAATGCCTTTGCCTCAGATGTCCCCTGACAAGTGAAAACAGATAGGGGTGTATGCCTGACTCCCCATCCAAGAGGTCTGTGTGGTCTGACAGGAATCGTGATTGTGAAGTCTTACTCAGCAGCAAAGAGAAAAGTTTCAGATTTGGTGGAGTGGAATGCAGTAAGGGGAGATCTTTCAAGGTAAAGAAACTTCTTATACTACTAAAACAAGCAGAGCACACTGAGTTTACACCATCTCATAGTGTTAGGTGACCACATTTTCTCCATCCTAAAGCATGTGTGATACTTCCCTGAAAGCAGAGCCATTTATAAATTGATTACTTTGTGGTTGTACAGAGCTTGGAGAGCTTTATTTTAAACATGCTGCTGTATTGGGTTTGTTTGAGCTGGAGTTAATTCTCCTCAGAGCATCTTTCTAGTGCTGTGTTTTGCAGTGTACTAGCTGGGTGTTGATAACACACCAGTGTTTTGGCTACTGCTGAATGAGCACCCAAGCTGTGCTGTTCCAACATTCCCCTGCTCCAAAAAGAGGTAAGAACTTAGGAGGTGAGACAGCCATGCCAGGTGACCCAAACTGGCCAAAGGAGTATTCCATGACATATGACAT
Organism: Melanerpes aurifrons; assembly: GCA_011125475.1. NCBI lineage: Eukaryota > Metazoa > Chordata > Aves > Piciformes > Picidae > Melanerpes > Melanerpes aurifrons. The sequence continues at coordinate 28,760,591 of WWNC01000003.1, read as the reverse complement.
CAGCTCAGTTATATAAGCTAAGTGAAAGAAGGAAGTGTGGGGATATTTGTCCATGGTGTCTGTCCTCCAGAGCAACCGCTACACATAGAACCCTGATTCCCGGGAGTGACCAACCACCACCTGCTGATGGGAAGTAGAGAATAACATCTCTGTTTGATTTTGCTTCCATGCATGGCTTTTGCTTGTGCTTTGCATTATTAAAACTTCTATCTTATTACAAGATTTTTGTTATATTTTCCCCTCTCCCTGTCCATGTAAAAAGGGGAGTGATAGAGCAGCCTTGGTGGGCATTTGGCCCCCAGCCAGGGCCATGTTGAAAGGATATATAATTTTTCTTTTATATATAAATGATATGGCAATATTAATCAAAATGTGAATTAATTTATTAATATGAAAACTGCCAAAACTTATCAAAAGGCTTGATGTACAGTTAGGATATATTTACAATGGGATGTACAGTAATTGGGAACTATAAAAATTTAGTTATTTTATGGAAACTGGGAGGAATATAACAGAAAGCAAATACCCTGGGAGCGAAATGACACTGGACCACAGTGTGGAGGAGACTCAACAAGAACTGTGATGCCAAAGAGACAGCTATTTAATTACTCACAACTGGTTGTACCCAAGAAGGGAGTGCTGCTGCTGTGTATTAGAGGTTTGGGGGCGCTCATGCACCAGGCACAGCTGGTTGCCAGCAGGAATGCCATGCGGTCTTCGATGGCTGGTCTGGCTTCACCAGACAGTGGGCTGTTAATAATGCTATCATGATGGGCGCTTGCTTTGTCCTGGGTGAATTGAGGCATGGCAAAATCCTGGTCACAAGGGGAAGCAGGCTTGACTGCAACTCCTGAGCTTGTGGCTTCTCTTGTAGCTTGTGGTGTGTACGCTTGTGGCTTTATCCCAGTCGCTGGACTGATCAACTCAAGGCTATGCAACTCGAGGCAGTTTCAAGCCAGACAAGGTCCAAGCAGGTTTAAGCATGAAAAGTTCCAGCAAGGCAAAGCAAGGCTTGAGCAAGGCAAAACCAAGGCATAGGCAACTAGAAATCAGCCTGTATACAAATCTTGCCTGAGACTGATTGGACCAATAAGGCATGAAATCAGCACATAGTTACCCAATGGGAAGGGGTTCTGCCAGGCTGTGGCCAGAACACATGCCCTTACCATAGATACGGGGTTGTTTACCAGACATGCATGGTCTTGTCCCCTTCGTTCCTTTTCCCACGTTATCCTGGCTTTCTACAGGAAGGAGGGGGTAGAGGGGGACCATGTCTAAACACCTTACAGTCTGTCTGCATTTGTGTTGGGGCTATTAGGCCCTACCATGACAGGCCAAACTACCACAGCTGCAAAAATACAAATACTTCTTACTATCCTGGTCAAGCAAAACGCTTTACACCATGGTAGCCTAGAGTCATACTGTGTGACAGTGATCTGGGATGCCCAGTCATGTGCAACCTGCTTGCTACTCAGTGCCACTGAAATGTTCTTTTATGTCACATGCACAGCTGAAATGTATTTGCCCGGCTTGTCAGCCCTTCTTCAACAGCTATTTCTTCATAAGTCATCTTAAGCTTAGGAAAAGCCAAGGAAGATTGGAACTCATGCAAACAGAGCCTTGAAGCATCAGACACTTCACCCCTGATTTTAACGTTGTGTTGCTGTGACAATGGACAATTCACTTTATGGCTCTGGAATTATTCCATTTCTCTTATTTTGATTCTTTCCTATTTAGATCATTGATTGCAGAAGCATAGAATGCTTTAGGTTAGAAGTGACCTTTAAAGGTAATCTAGTCTGAGTCCCACCAGTGACCTTCTACTACCTCTCTAGGCAACTTGTTTCAGTGTTTGACCACCCTCACTGTAAATTCTTCCTTGTATCTAGTCTAAATCTACCCTCTTTTACTTTAAAACTATTACAGCCTGTTCTGCCACAACAGGCCTTGCTAAAAAGACTGTCCTCATCTATCTTATAGCTCACCTTTAAGTACTAAAAGCCTGCACTAAGGTCCTCTCACAGCCTTCTCTTCTCCAGACTGAGCAACCTCAACTCTCTCAGTCTTTGAAGAAGATGTATTGTAGACCTTTCATTATTTTTGTGACCCTTATCTGAACCCACTCCAACAGGTTAATGTCCTTCTTGTGCTGAGGGTTTCAGAGCTGGATGCAGTCCTCCAAGTGAGGTCTCACGAGAGTGGAGTAGTAGAATCACTTCTTTTCACCTCCTGACTACACTGATGATGTCTGAGAGCACATTATCAAGTCAGCTTTCCGCCCACCAGCTCCCCCCATGTTTTCTCTGCAAGAATGCTCTCAACTACACCATCCCCCATCCTCTATTGAAGATTGCCCTCACCCAGGTATAGGACCCTATGCTTAGTCTTGTTGAATCTCATGATGTTAGCAAAAGCCCACCATTCAAGCTTGACCAGGTCCCTCTGGATGATATACTGCCCCTCTGGTGCATCAGCTGCACCACTCAGCTTGGTGTCATCTGCAGGCTTGTGGAGTGGGCACTTGATTCCACTCTCTACATAATTAATAAAGATATTAAAGAGTATAGGTCCCTGTACAGCCCCTTGAGGGACACCACTTGCCACAGATTTTGCATCTGAATATCGAGCCTTTGACTGATATCCTGTTGATGCAACTATCCATGCATCTAATTCATTATGCACTGTGCAGTACACCCATCAAATCCATATCGCTCCAGCATAGAGAGAAGGATATTGTGGCAGACAGAAGTCAAGATAGATGACATACATAGCTCTTCCCTTTTCCCTGTAGTCACTCCATTATAGAAAGCCACTAGCTTGATCAGGCAAGACTGCTCTTTATCAAGCCATGCTGGGCCTCTGGAACCATGTTCTTGTCCTTCAAGTGTCTTAGCATAGCTACTAGGAGGATCTGTCTCATGATCTTCCCAGGCACCAAGGTAAGGCTGACAGGTCCGTAGTTCCCAGGGTCTTCTTTTCTATCCTTTTAAAAAATGGATGTAATGTTTCCCTCTTTTCTGTCACCAGGGACTCCACCTGATTGCCAGGGACTTTCAAATTTCATGGAGAGTGGCTTGGCATCTACATCAGGCAAATTCCTCAGGATTGCAGAATTCATCTCATCAGATTCCACAGACTTGTGTATGTTCAAGTTCTTCAGGTGGTCACAAACCTGATCTCTTAAAATAGGAGCTCTCTTGGCCTTTATCTCGTAGTCCATGAGCTCAGGAGGTGTAAGGAGAGAGGCTGCCAGAGAAGACTGAGGCAAAAAAAAAATTGAGTACTTCAGCCTACTCTTTGTATGTTACTAGCTCACCATTCTTGCTAATTGGTGTGGGGGATATATTTTCTTTAACTTTCCTTGACTGGTTGACATGCATGTTAGAAGGCCTTTGCTATCAGTACAGACTAGGGGATGAGGTGACAGTAAGCAGCCCTGTGGAAAAGGACTTGAGAGTGCTGATAGATGAGAAGCTGGACATGAGCAGATGGCATGTGTTTGCAGCCCAGAAGGCCAATCACATCGTGAGCTTCATCAAAAAATGAGTGGCTGGCAGATCCAGAGAGGTCATTCTGCCACATTGCTCTGGTGACACCTCACCTGGAATACCATGTTGGGGTTATACAGCCTGAAGAAGAGAAGGTTCTGTGGAGACCTAATAGCAGCCTTTCAGTACCTGAAGGGGGCCTACAGGAGGGATGGAGAGAGACTGTTTACAAAGGTCTGTAGTGATAGGATGAGGGCCAATGGCTTCAAACTAAAGAAGAGCAGATCTAGATCAGATGTTAGGAACAGGTTCTTTATCATGAGGGTGGTAGAACACTGGAACAGGTTTTCTGGGGAGGCCCCATCCATGGAGATATTCAGTGAAGCTCAGCAGGGCTCTGGGCAACGTGGTCTAGTTGAGAATGCCCCCGCTTGCTGCAGAGAGTTTTGGACTAGATGACTTTCAGAGGTCCCTTCCAACCAGATCATTTTATGATTCTATGATTCTATGATTCTTGTTCTTTGCATCACTTGCGAAGCTCACCTCCAACCACCTTGGCCTTCCTGTAAAAATAGGCAGTGTTCCTATACATCTCTCCTTCTTTCCGCTGCCTGTGCATTTCCTTGTTTTATTTTGATCACCTGATCTCAATTCAGCCATGATTGTCACTTCCTGTCCTTGCCTGATTTCTTACACCTGGTGATCAAGGCCTCTAATACTGTATGGAAAGCATCCCTGAAAATCTGCCTGTTGTGTTTTGCTCATTTGTCCTATAAACTCCTCCAGCGTGTAAGTGCTGCAGCCTAATCTGCCTCAAATTTTGACATCCCTGATGAGCTAACTTGCATTGATGACCATCACCATCCGAACCAGTATCACATCCCCTCAGCTAGGACTGTCTTAAGAAGTTATCATTGACGTACTTCAGGAGTCTCCTGGATTTTCTACAGATTGTATCACAGTATAACTTAGGTTGGAAAGGACCTCGAGGATCATCGAGTCCAACCTATCAACACAGACCCCATGACTAGACCATGACACCAAGGGCCACGTCCAATCTCCTCTTGAACACCTTCAGGGATGGTGACTCCACCACCTCCCTGGGCAGCACATTCCAATGACGAATGACTTGCTTGGTGAAGAACTTCCTCCTCACCTCCAGTCTAAACCTCCCCTGGCACAGCTTGAGACTGTGTCCCCTTGTTCTGGTGCTGGTTGCCTGGGAGAAGAGACCAACCCCTTCCCGGCTACAACCACCCCTCAGGTAGTTGTAGAGGGCAATGAGGTCACCCTTGAGCCTCCTATTCTCCAGGCTAAACAATCCCAGCTCCCTCAGCCTCTCCTCATAGGGCTTGTGTTCAAGGCCTCTCACCAGCCTTGCTGCCCTTCTCTGGACACGTTCAAGTGTCTCGATGTCCTTCTTAAACTGAGGGGCCCAGAACTGGACACAGTACTCAAGGTGTGGCCTAACCAAAGCAGAGTACAGGGGCACAATGACTTCCCTGCTCCTGCTAGCCACACTATTTCTAATGCAGGCCAGGATGCCATTTGCCCTCTTGGCCACCTGGGCACACTGCTGGCTCATATTCAGGTGGCTGTCGATCAGCACACCCAGGTCCCTCTCTGTCTGGGAGCTCTCCAGCCACTCTGACCCCAGCCTGTAGCTCTGCATGGGATTGCCGTAGCCAAAGTGCAGCACTCAGCACTTGGACTTGTTGAATGACATCCCACTGGACTCCACCCATCTGTCCAGTCTGTCAAGGTCCCTCTGCAGAGCCTTTCCATCCTCTAACTGACTAACATCTGCTCCGTCCTGGCTCACTGGCAAGGTCCCAGAGGACTGGAAGCTGGCCAACGTGGTGCCCATCCATAAGAAGGGCTGGTTGGATGAGCCAGGGAATTACAGGCCTGTCAGCCTGACCTCAGTGCCAGGCAAGATCATGGAACAGGTCATCCTGAGTGCATTAACACAGCGCTTAGAGGATGGCCAAGGGATCAGGCTCAGCCAACATGGATTTAGGAAGGGCAGGTCCTGCCTGACCAACCTGATCTCCTTGTATGATCAGGTGACCCGCCTGGTGGATGGGGGGAGGCCTGTTGATGTAGTTTACCTGGACCTCAGCAAGGCCTTTGACACCGTCCCCCATAGCAAACTCCTGGCCAAGCTGTCAGCCCATGGCTTGGACAGCAGCACTCTGAGCTGGGTTAGGAACTGGCTGGATGGCCAAACCCAGAGAGTGGTGGTGAATGGTGTCACATGGTGTCACACGGCCAGTCAGTAGTGGTGTCCCCCAGGGATCAGTGCTGGGCCCCATCCTCTTTAACATCTTTGTTGATGATCTGGATGAGGGCATTGAGTCTATCATCAGTAAATTTGCTGATGACACCAAGCTGGGGGCAGGAGTTGATCTGCTAGAGGGTAGAGAGGCTTTGCAGAGAGACCTCGACAGGCTGGACAGATGGGCAGAGTCCAACGGCATGAGATTTAATGCATCCAAGTGCTGGGTTCTGCACATTGGCCACAACAACCCCAGGCAGTGCTACAGGCTGGGGTCAGAGTGGCTGGAGAGCAGCCAGGCAGAGAGGGACCTGGGAGTGCTGGTTGATGGTAGGCTGAACATGAGCCTGCAGTGTGCCCAGGCAGCCAAGAGGGCCAATGACATCCTGGCCTGCATCAAGAACAGTGTGGCCAGCAGGAGCAGGGAGGTCATTCTGCCCCTGGACACTTCACTGGTTAGGCCACACCTCGAGTCCTGTGTCCAGTTCTGGGCCCCTCAGTTTAGGAAGGATGTTGACTTGCTGGAACGAGTCCAGAGAAGGGCAACGAAGTTAGTGAGGGGCTTGGAATACAAGCCCTATGAGGAGAGACTGAGGGAGCTGGGGCTGCTTAGCCTGGAGAGGAGGAGACTTAGGGGTGACCTCATTACTCTCCACAACTACCTGAAGGGGAGTTGTAAACAGGCAGAGGTTGGTCTCTTCTCCCAGGCAGCCAGCACCAGAACAAGAGGACACAGTCTCAGGCTGCGCCAGGGGAAGTTCAGGCTGGAGGTCAGGAGGAAGTTTTACACGGAGAGAGTGATTGCCCATTGGAATGGGCTGCCTGGGGAGGTGGTGGAGTCGCCGTCACTGGAGGTGTTCAGGAGGAGACTTGACAGGGTGCTTGGTTACATGGGTTAGTTGATTGGGTGGTGTTGGGTGATAGGTTGGACGTGATGATCTTGAAGGTCTCTTCCAACCTGGTTTATTCTATTCTGTTCTATTCTAACTTGGTGTCATCTGCAAATTTGCTGATGACTGACTCGACCTCCTCATCCAGATCATCAATGAAGATGTTAAAGAGGATGGGGCCCAGCAGTGATCCCGGGGGGAACTCCACTGGTGACTGGCCGCCATTCACCACCACTCTCTGGGCTCGGCCATCCAGCCAATTCCTAACCCAGCACAGTGTAGTGGTCCAAGCCACAGGCTGACAGCTTGGCCAGAAGTTTGCTGTGGGGGACAGTGTCAAAGGCCTTGCTGAAGTCCAGGTAGACCACATCCACAGGCCTCCCCACGTCCACCAGAAGGGTCATCTGATCATAGAAGGAGATCAGGTTGGAGAGGCAGGACCTGCCCTTCCTAAATCCATGTTGGCAGGACCTGAGCCCTTGGTCATCCTTCAGGTGCGCAGTTATTGCTGCCAGGATAATCTGCTCCATCACTTTCCCTGGCACTGAGGTCAGGCTGACTGGCCTGGAGTTTCCAGGTTCCTCCATCCAACCTTTCTTATGGATGGGGACCACACTGGCCAGTTTCCAGTCATCTGGGACCTCACCGGTGAGCCAGGACTGGAGGAAAATGATGGAGAGCAGCTTGGCCAGCTCATCTGCCAGCTCTCTCAGCACCCTAGGATGGATCCCATCCGGTCCCATGGACTTGTGAGTGTGCAAGTGGCTCAGCAGGTCCCGAACTAATTCCTCATGGATTTCCGGGGCATTACACTGCTCCCCGACCCCATCACCCAGTTCAGGAGGCCACTCGTCCTGAACTCCTGCCTTGCTGTTAAACATTGAGTCAAAGAAGGTGTTCAGGACCTCAGCCTTTTCCTCATCTTCAGTCACCATGCTCCCCTCCAGGTCCACTAGGGAGTGCAGGTTCTTCCTGCCCTTCTTCTTATTGTTAATATATTTATAAAAATGCTTTTTATTATCTTTGACAGAGGTGGCCAGCTTCAGTTCCAGCTGGGCCTTTGCCTCCCTAATTTTATTCCTGCATAATCTAACAGCTTCCTTGAACACACCTTGAGAAGCCTTCCCCTCCTTCCAAAGGTGATACAGCCTCTTCTTCCCCCTTAAATCCTCCAGGAGCTGCTTGCTCATCCAGGCCAGTCGCCTTCCCCGCCGGCTTGCCTTCCGGCACGTGGGAACCGCCAGTTCCTGTGCCTTCAAGAGCTCCTGTTTGAAGTAGGTCCAACCCTCCTGAACCCCTTGGTTCATGAGGGCTGGTACCCAGGGGACTTTACAAATAAGTTTCTTAAACAGGCTGAAGTTCGCCCTCCGGAAGTCCAAGGTGAAGGTTCTGTTGGTGCTCCTCCCTATCTCCCTGCATATTGAAAACTTTACTGTCTCGTGATCACTACACCCTAGGCAGCCTCCCATGATCACATCTCCCACCAGCCCTTCCCCATTGCAGAACAGCAGGTCAAGCAGAGCCTGTCCCCTGGTAGGCTCGCTTAACAGATGTGTCAGGAAGCAGTCCTCCATTCGCTCCAGGAATCTTCTGGACTGCCTCCTCCCTGCTGAATTAAGTTCCCAGCAGATATCTGGGAGGTTGAAGTCACCAACAAGGACAAGATCTGATGATCTTGAGACTGCCTCCAGCTGCTTGTAGAACAATTCATCAGCCTCCTCATCCAGGTTGGGTGGTCTGTAACAGATTCCAATCAGGATGTCAGATTTGTTAGGTTGTCCTCTGATTTTAACCCACAGGCTCTCAACTCCCTCATCTTCCACCTCAAGTTGTGTGGCAGAGAGTGACTCCCTAATATACAGAACCACCCCTCCTCCTCTTCTCCCTCGCCTGTCTCTCCTAAAGAGCCTATAGCCCCCCAGTGTAGCACTCCAATCATGGGTGTTGTCCCACCAAGTTTCTGAGATGGCGACTATATCATAGTCGCCCTGATGGATCAGGACCTCCAACTCCTCTTGCTTATTGCCCAGGCTGCGTGCATTGGTGTACATGCATCACAGCTGGGTTCCTGACTTCCCAACTGACCCTACCTTGTCATGTTACCTCATTGCCCTCTACAGCTACCTGAAGGGTGGTTGTAGCCAGGAGGGGGTTGGCCTCTTCTCCCAGGCAGCCAGCACCAGAACGAGGGGACACAGTCTCAGGCTGCGCCAGGGGAAGTTCAGACTCGAGGTGAGGAGGAAGTTCTTCACCGAGCGAGTCATTCGGCATTGGAACGGGTTGCCCAGGGAGGTGGTTGAGTCATCGACCCTGGAGGCGTTCAAGGGGAGATTGGACGTGGCACTTGGTGCCATGGTCTAGGCATGGGGTCTGTGTTGATAGGTTGGACTCGATGATCCCCGAGGTCCTTTCCAACCTAAGTGATACTGTGATACTGTGATACTGTGATGTTACTTTTCCAGCATGTGTTGATGTGGATGAAGTCCCTCAGTAGGATGAGAGTCTGCAAGCATGAAGCTTTCTGCAGCTGGAGTAAGAAGGCTACATCAAAAGGCTCTACTTGATTCAGTGGCCTATAGTAGACACCAACCACAAGATTCCCTTTTGTAGCCTTGGTTTTAGTTCTTACACATGAATTTTCAACCTGCTTCTGGCTACGCTTCAGGGGCAACTCCTCACACTCTAGCCATTCCTCAACACAGAGGACAACACTTCTATCTTTCCTTGTTTGCCTGCCCCTTCTCAAAAGCCTACAGTCATCAATAGCAATATTTCTGTCATGGGATTTGTCCCACTAAATTTTAGTAGTGGCAATCAGGTCATAGCTTTCTAGCAGTATAGTACCATCCAGCTCCTGTTTATTGTCTATGTTGCATGCATTTGTGTAAGGCAGTTCAGATGGGCTGTTGTCTGTGTCACCTTCTTAGAGGAAACACCCCTTAATTTCCTTGAGGTGTTTTACTACTACTGTTTCCTTGTTGGCTCCTACTACCTCAGGAGCACATGGCTCATCTCTGTAAGACTTTGGCTTTGCTGTAGTGTCCCCATCATGCCTCAGAACAAAAGGTTGAGGGCCCTTACTAGCACCCTGCCCTTTTAACATAGTGTGTCACAGCACAGCTTGTCACAGGCAAGCCTGATATTATTCCCCCTTCACATCTAGTTTAAAGTCAGGTCAATGAGCCCCTCAAGCTCTTGAGTAAAGACTCTTCTCTCTCTTTGAGAAAGGTTTCTTCCATTTGATGCAATCTAGCCTAGTACCATATACGTAATCTCATCACTGAAAAACTCAAAATTGTGGAGGTGAATCTGGCCATGGAGCCATGTATTAATAGACTGTATCTGTCTGTTCCAATGTCTGCAACTGGGAGGAGGAAGGAAAAAATAATTTGTGCCTCAGATTCCATCACTAGCCATCCCAAGGCCCTGAAATCTTTTTTGATTGCTCTTGAAATATGGGGTCATAGTTTCCTCTCTAACAACTTGGAAGATCTGTAACAGGTAGTAGTCTAAGGGCTGCTCAGCATATCAGACCCTCTGTGTCCCTTTCCTTGGCTAGAAGGACAGATTATTCAGATAATGGCCTTCATGGGACTCTGTGCTGCAGCTACCTAACATTTTTGAATAGTAATTTATTAAAGCAAACTTTTAAAAAAATCATGTCAAGTCATCATGTATTGCTGCAAGAATACTTTTAGAGAAAATATATTTTTAGTAAATAAAGAAACAAAATTTATCTTCAAGACCGTGTTACTCTCATTGGGAAAGAGAAATGTATAATATTTTCTTTTGAATTCTGGACTTTTTCCAGATACATTTTTTTTCCAGATATAAAACCCAATTTTCATTGTTTTCACATTCTTAAATAGCAGATAAGAATTTCCAGTCTGTCAGTGTAACACTTTCTGATGCTTTATGGAAGGTAAACGATTTTGTGAAGACTTTTACTACCCATATATCAAGCCAAAAAATACAGAGCTGCCTAAAGAACCCTGCATTGAAGTTTACATTATTTGATATCTTGCTTTGACTTGAGTGACATCTTAATACACAGGCTGTATATCAAGTTCCTTCTAATTAGACCTCGGTACAGTGCCACCAGGAGTTAACAGTTCTGCTTTCCACAGGAAAGCAACAACTTGAGCTTAAAGAGATGTCTGCTAAGAAGTGTATGGACAAGTAAAATCTAAATAAAGCTTCCACTCCAAATAAATTACATCTCTGAAGAACTGTGAATGGAAGTACCTACAGTAACTCTCCCTGCTTAGACATTGCATGAAGAATCCCCTCTGCTAAGGAAGCATTATAGAATCATAGAATCAATAAGGTTGGAAAAGATCTCAAAGATCATCAAGTCCAACCTGTCACCCAATACTTCATGACTACTAAAGCATGGCTTCAAGTGCTACGTCCAATCCCTTTGTGAACACCTCCAGGGATGGTGACTCTACCACCTCCCTGGGTAGCCCATTCCAATGACAGGTGCAGAAGACATCCTATCTTTGGGCTCTCTCTTCAGTTTTGGGTTTGGATAGAGAATTTCCAAGAGACAAGTAATTGCAAGTACCCAAACACCACTGATTTTCTGTGGAGGTTGGATGCCAAAGTTGTCTTTGAGGAAAAAAATCCCTAGAAAGATGTTTTGCTCCTGCAAACATTCCAAAGGTTTATGAAAATGAAAGGAGATTAAAAACATATATATGCTTGCCTGTTACATAAGTAGATTTTGAAAGCATGCTGAGTTATGAAAGGGTTTGTCACTCCAGCCCTGGATGAGTGCCTTCTTTTGCCGCTCCATCTCTGTCGTTTTCATCTTTAGAATAAACCTTTATTTAGAATAAACCAAACCAGGTTAGAAGAGACCTTCAAGATCATCGTGTCCAACTCATCAACCAATCCAACCCACCCAAACAGCTAACCCATGGCACCATGTACCCCATCAAGTCTCCTCCTGAACACCTCCAATGACGGCGACTCCACCACCTCCCCGGGCAGCCCATTCCAACAGGCAATCACTCTTTCTGTATAGAACTTCTTCCTAGCATCCAACCTGAACCTCCCCTGGTGCAGCCTGAGACTGTGTCCTCTTGTTCTGGTACTGGCTGCCTGGGAGAAGAGACCATCATCTGCTTGTCTACAACCTCCCTTCAGGTAGTTGTAGAGAGTGATAAGGTCACCCCTGAGGCTCCTCTTTTCCAGGCTGAGCAACCCCAGCTCCCTCAGCCTCTCCTCGTAGGGCTTGTGTACCAAACCCCTCACCAACTTTGTTGCTCTTCTCTGGACTCGTTCCAGCAAGTCAACATCCTTCCTAAACTGAGGGGCCCAGAACTGGACACAGGACTCGAGGTGTGGCCTAACCAGTGCAGTGTCCAGGGACAGAATGACCTCCCTGCTCCTGCTGGCCACACTGTTCCTGATGCAGGCCAGGATGCCATTTGCACTCTTGGCTGCCTGGGCACACTGCAGGCTCATGTTCAGCCTACCATCAACCAGCACCCCTAGGTCCCTCTCTGCCTGGCTGCTCTCCAGCCACTCTGACCCCAGCCTGTAGCACTGCCTGGGGTTGTTGTGGCCAATGTGCAGAACCCAGCACTTGGATGCATTAAATCTCATGCCGTTGGATTCTGCCCATCTGTCCAGCCTGTCGAGGTCCCTCTGCAAAGCCTCTCTACCCTCCAACAGATCAACTCCTGCCCCCAGCTTGGTGTCGTCAGCAAATTTACTGATGATGGACTCAATGCCCTCATCCAGATCATCAATAAAGATGTTAAAGAGCACGGGGCCCAGCACTGATCCTTGGGGCACACCACTAGTGACTGGCCACCAGCTGGATGTGGCACCATTCACCACCACTCTCTGGGTTTGGCCATGCAGCCAGTTCCTAACCCAGCTCAGAGTGCTGATGTGCAAGCCATGGGCTGACAGCTTGGCCAGGAGCTTGCTGTGGAGGACGATGTCAAAGGCCTTGCTGAGGTCCAGGTAAACCACATCCACAGGCCTCCCCACATCTACCAGGCGGGTCACCTGGTCATATAAGGCGATCAGGTTGGTCAGGCAGGACCTGCCCTTCCAAAATCCATGCTGGCTGGGCCTGATCCCTTGGCCATCCTGTAAGTGCTGTGGGATTGCACTCAGGATGACCTGTTCCATGATCTTGCCTGGCACTGAGGTCAGGCTGACAGGCCTATAATTCCCTGGCTCATCCAACCGGCCCTTCTTGTGGATGGGCACCATGTTGGCCAGCTTCCAGTCCTCTGGGACCTCTCCAGTGAGCCAGGACTGCTGGAAAATGAGTCTTGAGTGTGTCTAAACCAGCTCTCAGGACTGTGCAGTGGAAATCATTCCTAGTGACTGCTGTGCTACTCATCTTTCAGATGAGACATGAAGCCCTGAGCACAGAGAAACAGCATTATTTCACAAGAGGGGTGAGATGTTAGTCCCAGTCTTCTGGCCATCTTCCAGCATGAGTAATTACATGTCTGGCTAGGTAAAATTCCCTCTGTTGTACAGTTTTAATTGGACAATAGTTTATTTCTTCCCTGTTGAAAATCCCAGGTTGGGGACAAACTCCCGCTGGCTGATTCAGCAGCTCTATTATCAGCAGATCTACAATAGCATTAAAAATAAATAGATAATAAAAAAAATTAAAAATTGATTTTGCTTTCAAACTTAGGAGGCATAATACCAAATTGGCTCATCTGCCAGAGGCCAAAGCAAAGAAACCCTCCTTTGGTTTTCAGGCCCTAAAATCAAGGATCCTTGTGTGAGTCTTCCTCCTTAGATGATGATGCTTTGGAAGACTGGTTGGGCTCAATGATCTCTAGAGGTCCCTTCCAACCCCTAATATCCTGTGATTTTGTGAAATACTATCCTGAATGGATTATTGAAGTTAGAATCCTCCTAGCTCTGCTTTGTAGCACAAAGGGAGTGTTAAGGCAAAATTTCTAACACCAGTGTCTTTATTCATGTGTTGACACTGAGGAAGGTAGTCTAACTGCCTAAATGAGAAGTAGCTAGCATCACATGTTCTTTTGAGCATCTTAGCTGGTGTGGATAACCAACATTTTGAAAGGTACTTACTAGGATATGCACATTCATATCTCTTATATTTAAGAGCTTTAGTCACTGGAACTTTAATATAAGCTTTTTTAAAAATAATTTTGGGCGAGAACATTTAGCAGGCTCCATTTGAGCTAACCAAGATATGGAAGTCCAATTGTATGAGAAAGACACCCTTGTAGTAAAGTACTTAAGTGCATGCTTACCTCCAGTAGTACATTCAAAAAGCCTGAAGTGAAACATGGTTCAATGGCCAAAAGTCATCAGTTTTGCAGGAAGATGTTTAACCATCTGCAGAGGTCAGTAACTGTCCTCAAACGGTCACAGTAACCTACTGGGTCAGAAGAAATTTATGGGGCTGAAAGGAAGAGAAAATTCAGGTACATATTCTGCAAGTAAACATCTTTACAAAACCTTTCTAATGAATATTTTGTTAGTAAGAAGAAGCATTCCCTGATGTCATGCCATATTATATGGTCTCCTGAAAAGCTCTTACTTAATTTAGTATGCACTCCATTTGGGAGGTTGTAACAAATAGGAGACAGTCCCAACAACCAGGCAAGAATTTGTTTTCCTTTGCCTTTAAATGAAATATCAATGGATGGACATTTTATTTTTAGTTGAATATGAAATTTCACAAGCGACCTGTGAAGCTACCGTTTTCAAGAATGACTTTATTTCAGACGTTAAGACAGGCTGGGAAATTAGTTTTTCCCACAGAGGACTCTGATTAGGGATCACAAAGTGAGTGTGGTGCAGAGTGATTTTTCCTCCATTTTTTCCCTTGTCCTGCCAGATTGGTGAAGATCTGACTCTGCTGATTAAGGAAAGCAATTCATTGCCAAACATGGGAGGGGGACAGGGAGCAAAACAGTCTGGCTCAGTAGAGCTGCTGGCCCAAGAGAGAATAGGAAAGGCATAATAATACTTAGCCCTTACATTATTCTTTTCATCAGTTGTTATCAAGGCACTTGAAAAAGGAGTTTGATTTAATAGGAAAGGAGATTAATGTCAATTCTAAGTAGCCTACTGCAGAGGCGTCAGCAAGAATGCTCACTTTCATAATTGTGTCTTTTGACTGTGGATCTCTAGGGTAGAGTAATAAACAGTACTTTGCTTGGTAAAATGCAGAATTAAAAAACAAATCTTAAAGTACATTTTAACCATTCTGGATTTACTCGCTGTGACTCTCTTGGTTGACAAAATGTAAGGTCCATCCCAACAACCAAAGAGAGCACGAGGAAGATTATGTGTTATTAATAAATGAGCAAGCAGACAGGACCTATTGCTTTTGTCAGCAGACAATGGCTGATTTACATCATGGTTTAATTGCTTGCAGAAGTAATAAATAGTCCAGATGAAGGATTCTGCAATTTTTAACCCATGGAAAATCTAGTCCATTACGGGGCATTTCTGCTGTTATCCAGTGGATTAGTTGGAGTCACTGAGCAGAAGCAGTTTAGTTCTTTTGTAGCTGAACATCACTGTTTGGCTTCTCTATTAAAAATCCTGCACTGTGTGATGAGACAGAGTTTACTGCCTGATTTCCTTTGGGTCACACAAAAGGGTTGCACATGAGAAACTACATGCAGAAAGCATCAATCCCAAGGTCAATCCCAAAGTCAATCTCCTTATTCAAGCATAATGTGGCATCTCTACTGACTACTTAGTTTTAACCGCTTACATATGCATCCTGTCGCAAAGCACTCTTTAAAAACCCCACGGTTTTGGGTTTTTTTTGGTAATATTTGCTTTAACTTGCTTCTGTTTGTCAATGGTCTTTCTGTCCTGTGTACAACAGTGATATTCAAAGAGGCCTGAAGTCCTGCTGTGCAAGGCAACCCAGAAAAACACCTCATAAGAGGCAGTCCTAGATCCCATTGGGTCAAATGGATGCTGTGCACTCACTGTGACTCACATCAGGAGAGAACACGCCAGGTGCAAGAACTTCATGTGGAGATTACCCATGGTTTCATAATACCATGTGCAATAATAGCTTAGTTTTCAACAGTGTGAGGCATCTGCAGTTTTGTGAGGCATCTCTCTGTCCGTAAGACTTCCAGTGTAATCAGAGATAGAAACAAACAGGGAAGAAAGAAAACAACAACTTATTTACACTTCTCTGTCCTGCTAACTACAGCAGGTCACATCTTCAAAACCTGTTTGCAGAGATGAATGCTCGTTCACCCTATTCAGTTAGAAAATCCTCCACGCTGCATTGTGCCCATCACGCTGCAGTTTTTTCTCTGCAATACGTAACAGCAGCTCTGAGCACAGCCCAATCTGTTGTGGACCACTGCCTCCCTCCAATACAGCCACAAATAAGTTTAAATCATTAGATTCAGGTTACCAAACAATCTCTTGGATCAGAGTTAATTAAACGAGTGTTGAAATCTAATTAAGGACTGGTCCAGGTGATAATTAGCAGGAAATGTATGCATTAAAATATTCATTTGTCGATGAGCTGCAATTAAGAGTGTGATTTGGGGAACAATCAATAACTACATCATGTGATTTAAAAAAAAAAAAAAACCACAAGGAGAAGTTGCCTAGCCTTGAGCTGAAATGCAGATTTCTTTCTTCTCCCTTCATTGCTTTAATTTTGCTTCATAACTTCTGAAGACTGCTCTCCACCCTTGAATACAGTATTCATCTCTTCATCCCTTTGTTTTCCTGAAGCACTTCTTTCAATCCCTTGCTCTTCACCACATTGTTTGAGAGGGTTATAGATTTATTAGAGAGAGACTGAGAGGTCAAAAAGAAAGATTCTTTGCCAATGAAAATCACTTCCTCAGAGAACAGGTTGTTAATCCAGAGGAACATTGCTCATTGTGTGGCCTTGCATTGTGAGTTTTTTTTTAACAAGCTTATTCCTCAAGTCTTTACTCATAACTGAGGATCTGCAGACACTCTTGAGTATGTATATCTTGGGTTTACATATATGTATAACCATAGCTGTGCTTTACTACGCTGTTCCAAATTTGTAGCAGAACAACTTGGCTTTCACCAAAACTTTTTTTCCCCCTGGTTTCAGGTGTGTGTAAGCCAGTCAATAACACTCCCCCTGCTCAGTCCCAGGCAATCTCATCTCTGCTAGGAAAATGAGGGCCCCACAGCAACCCAGGTTCTTTGGCATGAAGCTGGTATTTATCTACTGCCACTGCCAGAGGCTGAGCTGGCAATTTCCACAAATTCCAGTGTGTCTAAAGGGAAGTGTACCATGGGAGTACTATGGTTTCAGCTGCTTTTTGTCAGTCTCCTGACAGCTCACCTACCCATCTCCCCAGGTTCAGCAGCAGCCCAACTCCCAAGGCAGCTGTCTGCCTGCTGTTGGGACTGCTGCCTGATCCTCCCTCCCCTACACCTCTCTTTCCCTGGGGAGAACACACTGTGGGGAATCAACCAATCCATGAAGTTTAGGATGTCCTTGGAGCTAGTCAAAAAAATATCAGTGCCTTTCCTTCCTAGGTAGATCAATTTCTTTCCTTCTCTGTCTCCTAATAGAAATTTAAGGATTTCAGCTCCTGAGCTTTCATCTCATTTTGAGTTGGAAAGAGTCTTCTTTCATTCCCAAAAGCTCTACATTTTTCACCGACTTCCACAGCCAGCTCTGTTGATGATCTGTATTTCTGCGCTGGTCTTCACTGAAAACATAACCCAGACATCAAAAACCTTTCCTGAAAAAGTGTAACATTAAATGGAGGCTCTATTTTGTAACAGCCTCTATTTCTTAGTCTTCATGGAGAGGAAACTCAGCTCTATCAGGCACTATTTGCACTCCCTTAGTGTTGAAGAGATGCTGCTTTGTGACGAGATATACTGAATCCTATCTTCAAGGCTGGGCATGAATTTCTCACTGAACATGGGTGTTAGAAGACACAGAAGTATTAAAGGGTGAGCTATATCAGAGGGGCTGGCTTGCATAGGGTTAACACATTTGATAAAAATGAATCAGTTCACATACCTTGTCACATTCATCTAGCCAAAGCACCTACGTTTTGTGGCACTGAGTCCATATCTTTGTTCATCAATAAGGACACCTTACTGGGTCAGAAGGTTTCCAATGTATTGAAAGAACAAGGCAACAGCTTTTGTAGAGAGAATATAAATAACAATTTGGAAATTTGGCTTTTGAAAGAAACTAGGAACCAGGCTGCTAGCTTTAGTCATTCAGTCTCCAGGGCCTTTTACTACCTCCTGATGCTCTTGACTTCATGCAAAAGTCACATTGAAAAGTTCTGAGAAGTTGCATGGCAAAAATCAGTGCCAGCTGGATCACGTGATACTAAATATGTGTTAGATGTATGGACTACATGAGCCAATGTGTATTAAGCTAATTCCCTTATGTGTTTCCTTTTGTTTTCTGTCCTGCAGGGAGCCTCTTCAAGCTTGGTGGTGAAGTTTGCAGACACAGACAAGGAACGTACAATGAGACGCATGCAGCAAATGGCAGGACAAATGGGCATGTTCAACCCCATGGCCATCCAGTTTGGAGCATACGGTGCTTATGCACAGGCAGTAAGTATAGACACTGGACGTATGCATATTCACAGTATCAGGAACAGCATCTAGAACTACACAAAAGCAGAGGAATGGCTGAGCAGAATTCCAGTGATTTTTCCATTAAACTGGTTACACAATGGGAGCAAACAAAGCCATGCAATTCAAGGTTGTGAGGGCACAAACATGTTCTGTCTCTCACACAGAGAGATAAGAAGATGGCTCTGCTTCATTTGGCAGTGCCCCTGTTGCACCATGCTTCATTGCAGGTATCTTTGGATTGACCACAGGATAAAATGGCAGTTGTTGACAGAAGAGCTTTTGAATTCATGAAAGCATGCTAAAATGGACAAGCAGACATATGTACATGTACAGACCTGACTCCCAAAACAATAGGACTTCAGCACACTGTTTAAAGCTATTTGAAGCATGTTGCGTTGTCTAACTTCAGGTATCCTACTTGCATACCAAACCTGAACCATGGGCCCCTGAGAAAATGTGACTCTACAGGGAGCTGGGCTATTGATGAAGCTCTTGAATGGATGCCTCTGGCATAATTACCTTTCCTCAGACTATAGTTAACAAGGGCCTGCAATACAAGATCAGGTTCAGGCATTTCAGAATAATATAGAAGTGATCCATCTACTCAATATTGTCAGGTGACTTTAGTTGAATTGTCTGAAGCAGATTTACAGGCAGTGACAGTGCATCCAGGTGCTTCAAACACTTGCTAGTAAAATGTGACCCTCTTTTACTCTGTGCTGCATTTGCATACAGGAGGGAAGTACTATTAATCCTGTTTTTCAGAGCAGCACCTTCCTGAATGAGAAAGGACTGACTGCTTTACGTACACAGGGCCAATTCAGGAATGACACTCCGGCATACTCCCCTGTACTCCCTCCACTGCACTGACCACAAGGCTCTGCTTTATTCCCTCCCTATTCCTTTCTAATGCATCATAGATTTTTCCATCACATATGAATATTTCTCTTTTAACTTGAGGGTCCTGGAATTTCTATCTTTTATTGAGCATCCCATGCCTCAGTAAACACTTGGTGCAACTCAGGCTCTTACTTGCATGAATCATGTAATCAAGAGGATGTGCTGTAGAGCTCCTCCCAGATGCACCTACTAGTGCCATTCTGGATGTTTTAAATTTTCTCTCTGCTCAATAAATTACATGTTTCCTTCCATTTTGCCCTCTTCATTTTTATTCCCAGTCAAAGGCAATCTTTGGCTCTTCCTTTGTCCTCAGCTCTCCTCTTCACATGATAAAAGAGCTGTACCTTCTCCTGAGTGGCTGCGTATAGCTGTCGTCCTAGCCAGGGAGGGCTGCAAGAAGAGGAAAAGAGATAGCAAATCACAGCTGAGCCCAAGTCAGTGACCAGTAACCTGGTATATGGTTATACCAAAGGAATTAACAGGAGGCAACTGGTGGGCAGCTCAGGATAAATATCTGCAGAAACTGTCAGGCAGGAGATGTGGCTCAAGTGTTATGCTACAAGGGAACTGTGAAGGTGGTAAAGACACCACTGCTTGTCCAAAAACTCTTCTCATGTCATTTTAAATCTAGAATAATTCTTCATATTGCCACGTGAAATTTATACTGAAATTCCTTCTATCTATTTGTTACAAGATAATACAGGACATTATGAGGGTAGGTGCTGGGTGACTATTTATCACTAAAGGAAGAATGAAAAAAAAAAATTCTTGAGTCTGCTCCTGTTCCACTTGGAACCAACATTATTCCTATTGATTTCTGTGAAAGTAGAGTTGAACCTGTTCTCTCTTTCTTTCTTTCTTTTCTTTCTTTCTCTCTTTCTTTCTTTCTCTCTCTTTCTTTCTTTCTCTCCTTCTTTCTTTCTCTCCTTCTTTCTTTTTCTCTCTCTTTCTTTCTTTCTTTCTTTCTTTCTTTCTTTCTTTCTTTCTTTTTTTCTGGTGAATATGCTAACAAGGGGGAAAGAAGACATTTTAGATCTTGACCCATTGGATATGACTGGCTGATGATACCAATTACCCTGGGGACTTCAGAGCTGTCTAAATGATCAGATCAACTTTCTATATGGTGCCAGTATGCACAGAATGTGCTTAGATGCTGTCTCTCAATCAGCCTCTCTATCTATGTCTCACCCTGTCTGTTTCATCTCACAGCCTCACACAAAAGAAAAGGAAGGGAACACCGAGGCCCTGTGACGTTGACTTCGTCTTGATTAATCCACTTTGGAATGCTAGCTCCTTGATATCAGGGTGATTGGCACCTTACAAATGCCAGCAGGAGATAGAGGGATCGATAAGGGGAGAGCAAAAGGAGCGGGAATAATGGATGTAATTCTATTCAGCCTGACCTGAAGTTGAAGAGCTAAGGCAAGTTGAGAGAAGGGAAGGTGAAACAGTGAAAATACAACAGCAGGACAGCAATGACAGTTGATGCCACTGTCACCAGCAACTCATGTGACAATGGGTCAATCATTTGACCTTCTGGTCTCATTTCCCCATGTATGAATAAAGTTGATGATTAGATTTATTTATTTTCCTTTCTCCATCAGGGACACAGCTCTTTCTTGTGCTGCCTCTCCAAGAGTTTTCACACAAGGGTATGACTGTAACATAAGTTAAAATACTACCTCAGTGTTTAGTAGTAAGGCTAGGAGTAGAATGATGCTAGGCTATCAGATTTGTACTTGTAGCCTGTCCTCCCAGCTATAGCACTGCAGTCCAAGCTTGACTGATGTCTCCATAAGCAAGTTCCCAAGTAATGCCATGGAAACTGGTTAACCAATATTGTCCATGAAGGAAATTTCCAGGTCCCCTAGGCAGCCATTTCTTGCTGAATCTCCCATAGAGAGGCATCACACACATCAATGGGACTGGATTAACTTCTGCAAAAAGATGTCCATGTATCAGGGCAACCAGGGCACCAGCAAGCCACACAGTGTTAAAGAGATAGCAGGCAGCCGTATGTTTGCAAACCCAGCACCACCACTTAGGAGAGGCAGCAAAGGTCTTGGTCTATCAGTGTCTGGCTGATAGTTGCTGGTGTTGCCAACAGGGCTGTGTTGGGCCCCAGTTCCTCTTTAAATTACCTTCTTTGCAGATCAGCAAATGACTGTATGACACTTCACACCCTACTGTTCACTGCCAAACCACTCAAACCTCAATTTAAGCAACCTTAACCTTGTTGGCAGCAATAGCGACATATCAGCTAAGCAACTAGTTCTTAGGTTCATCAGCCATATGGCCTCAGCTTTAGAGGTAGAAATCAGGAAGCAGAGAGAATTCTCCCGTGTGTGGATTTGCCTTCCCTCCTCATGTGCCACCTGTAAGCAAACCAGATGAAATTTGGCACTAACACAGTGTGCTGTTTCAGTGATACAGAAAGTCACATCAAATCCACCTCACCTCTTTTGTATGCAGCTCAAGGCAAATCAGGTTTCATGGCTCCCTAAAGCTCCCAGAGCCCCATTACTAATTTGTTTCAGAGATTTTTGACTGATTTAGGGTTTTTTCTTTTCAGAAGTATCTTCCCACACTCAGTTAAATTCCCTTTTTATGGAGTGGTTATTTATTTTATTTTACACATGTATATGGTACCAGTCCTTTTTAATTGTATAGCTGTTGTGGATCTACATCAGATGGATATTGATAGCTGTTTCTGCAGTCTTGGTTAAAGCCATCTTGAGGTGTAGAACTGAACTAAACCTGGCAAGAAGGAGACTGATGCTAACTGGCACCATCTTTGATTTGCTGCCATCTGACTAACATAGTTTAGTGTCAACCGTTCAGTGCTGGGTCAAGGGTTGGACTTGATGATCTTTGAGGTCTCTCCTAACCAGATATATTCTATGATTCTGTGAGATTGAACCTGCAGGCTCAGCACAGCACACTGCATCTTCTTAGACCCTGGTAAATGATGGGGTAGTGAAGACCAAAATCTAACCAGACTATCAGTGGTGGTAGTATAGTCCTGGCCCAAACAGGCAACAGTGGCAAAAGTTCCTGAAGGTCTTTCTGTGAAGAAAGTGTCAAATAACTAGGAGCTATTTTATGTCACTGCTGCCCCACCATGTAGAAAAGGAAATGTACACAGATCAAAAAAGGCTGAGAAGATGAGAAAATGCAGCAAAACAAGAACAAAGGAGGGAGCCTTGGAAAGTGACAGATACTGTATAAATTATTTAATTTTTAAATTATTTAAAATAAGATCAAAGTAATAAATCAAGTTAGCATAAAAAATGAGGTGGGAATGTTAGCCACAGTCTCTTGGCCAAATTCCAGCCAAGGGAATGATTGCTTCCTGCAAAATGGGGCAGCATAGAATAGTAAGTAAAAACAGACAGACGTGAACAGAGGCAACATTTGCTCTCTGGCGTGAGACAAGTCCTTTCCCATCAGTAAATCCCAGTTCCCCTCACTCTGAAAACATAAAAATGGCTGCAGCTCCTCAATTGCAGACAATAACTGCAACAAATTGGGGAACATTCAGTACAGCAAAGCTCTCAGTCATCATCATAAGAGGTTGCCTTGGGAAGATTGGCCAGCAGTGACTGACCATAAAAGCTTAGGTGCCACCCTCTGCCTCCCTGTCCCATCTCCTGTGGAGATGAAAGAATATTTCTGTTAAACGATCTGAGGTAGTGCTTAAGGGAAGAATCATTTCTTCCAATATTTATTCAGTTCATACTGTGAAATTATTTTGGAAAGATATTTGAAAATATTCAGCTAGCCTTACAAATCAGGGGAAAAGTATACGCTATATTCTGCATATAATAGTTATTATATTTAAAAGACCAAAATGATAATATTTGGTAAATATTACCTGTCATGCAAATAACTTATTCTGATGTGTTCCAGAAAAGGAAGCTATTTTGAGGCCAAAATACTTCATATCAGGACTAACACCATATTTCCAATTGTCAGCTCCTTGGTAATTCAGAAATAATGAGTATTTAGGTTTGGGCTCAATTTTTTTTTTTTTTAATTACTTTATTTTTTTTATCTTACAACTCTCAGGGAGTTAGAAATCCAAAACTATTCTGTGTCAGGGTTTGGAAAGGCATTAAGATACATGTGCCAGGTGTGGCACGTTTGTTCAGTTTTAAAAATAATCACAGTGTCACAGTATCACAGTATAACTAAGGTTGGAAATAACCTCGAGGATCATTGAGTCCAACCTATCAACACAGACCCCATGACTGGACCATGACACCAAGTGCCACGTCCAATCTCCTCTTGAACACCTCCAGGGACGGCAACTCCACCACCTCCCTGGGCAGCACATTCCAATGACGAATGACTCTCTCAGTGAAGAACTTCCTCCTCACCTCGAGTCTAAACCTCCCCTGGCGCAGCTTGAGACTGTGTCCCCTTGTTCTGGTGCTGGTTGCCTGGGAGAAGAGACCAACCCCTTCCCGGCTACAACCACCTTTCAGGTAGTTGTAGAGGGCAATGAGGTCACCCCTGAGCCTCCTCTTCTCCAGGCTAAACAATCCCAGCTCCCTCAGCCTCTCCTCATAGGGCTTGTGCTCAAGGCCTCTCACCAGCCTTGTTGCCCTTCTCTGGACACGTTCAAGTGTCTCGATGTCCTTCTTAAACTGAGGGCCCAGAACTGGACAGAGTACTCAAGGTGTGGCCTAACCAAAGCAGAGTACAGGGGCATAATGACTTCCCTGCTTGTCAAGGTCCGGAGACATTAAACGTCTCGGTTCGGAGACACAGTTCTTTTAAATATTCCCATGTTGTGAAATTAGAGGCACAAACGAGGCCACAGTAACAACAGCTAGACTATTTATTACATAAATAAAGTGGACATACGAAGGGGAGAGGGAGGCCTATGGCCATATTTGCCTATGGCCCTCCATAGGCAAATAGAAGCGGCTTCCAGGTCACAAGCCCTGGTCCTCATGGGTGATTTCAACCACCCGGACATCTGCTGGAGGGACAACACAGCAAGGCACCAGCAATCCAGGATGTTCCTGGACTGCATAGAAGACAACTTCCTCCTCCAAATGGTAGAGGAACCAACAAGAAATGGTGCTATGCTGGACCTTGTTCTCACCAACAGGGAAGGGCTGGTAAGCAATGTGAGGCTCAGACACGGCCTTGGCTGCAGTGACCATGAAGCAGTTGAATTTAACATCCTCAGGGCAATCAGGAGGAAGTATTCCAAGCTCACGACCCTAGACTTTAGGCGTGCAGATTTTGATGGCTTCAGGGATCTGCTAGCCAAAGTGTCGTGGGACAAAGCCCTGGAGGGAAGAGGGACCCAGGACAGCTGGTCAGTATTCAAGGACCACCTCCTCTGTGTCCAGGAGCTCTGTGTACCAACAAAGAGAAAAGCAGGTAAGAATGCTAGGAGGCCTGCCTGGATGGGCAAGGAGCTACTGGACACACTATTACTTAAAAGGAAACTCTACAGGAAGTGGAGAGAAGGACAGGCAGAACAGGGGGAATATAAGGAAGCTGCCTGAGCAGCAAGAGTCCTGGTTAGGAAAGCCAAAGCAGAGTTTGAATTGAATCTAGCCAGGGAGATTAGAGGGAACACTAAGAACTTTTACAGGTATATTAATGGGAAGAAGAAGACTAGGGAAGGTGTGGGCCCCCTCAGAAAGGAAACTAGTGACATGGTCACAAGTGATGAGGAAAAGGCTGAGGTACTTAATAACTTCTTTACCTCAGTCTTCACTGCAAGGGCCTCTAGCCACACTCCTGATGTTATGGAAGTCAAAGCCAGGGACAGGGAGGAAGAACTGCCCATTGTAAGTGCAGATCAGGTTCATCATCATCTGAAGAACCTGAAAGTGTTCAAGTCCATGGGACCCGACGGGATACACCCACGGGGACTGAGAGAACTGGCAGATGAGGTTGCTAAACCCCTCTCTATTCTATTTCAAAAGTCATGACAATCTGGTGAAGTCCCCACAGACTGGAAAACAGGAAACATTGCCCCCATCTTCAAAAAGGGTAAGAAGGAGGAACCAGGGAACTACAGGCCAGTCAGTCTCACCTCTGTGCCTGGAAAGATCATGGAGCAGATCCTCCTGGAGTCACTACTCGCTCAAAAGAATAGTGAAGAGGTGATTTGGAACAGTCAGCATGGCTTTGCCAAGGGCAAATCCTGCCTGACCAACCTGGTTGCCTTCTATGAGCAGGTGACAAAATTAATAGATGAGGGGTGAGCAACTGATGTCATTTACCTGGACCTGAGCAAAGCCTTCGACACTGTCCCGCACCACATCCTGGTCTCCAAACTGGTGACACATGGGTTTGATGGGTGGACCACTAGATGGATAAGGAACTGGCTTGATGGCCGCACCCAAAGAGTGGCTGTCAATGGCTCCATGTCCCAGTGGAGGCCAGGGACAAGCGGAGTCCCTCAGGGATCAGTCCTGGGACCTGTCTTGTTCAACATCTTTGTTGGTGACATGGACAGTGGCATTGAGTGCACCCTCAGCAAGTTTGCTGATGACACCAAGCTGTGTGGTGCAGCAGACAAGCTGAAGGGAAGGGAGGCCATCCAGAGGGACCTTGACAGGCTGGGGAGGTGGGCACAAGCCAACCTCATGAAGTTCAATAAGAGCAAGTGCAGGGTCCTGCATCTGAGTCGAGGCAATCCCAGGCATAAATCCAGGCTGGGCAGTGACTGGCTGGAAAGTAGCCCTGAGGAGAGAGACTTGGGGGTGCTGGTGGACAAAAAGCTCAACATGAGCTCTCAATGTGCACTTGCAGCCCGCAAAGCCAATCAGATCCTGGGCTGCATCAGGAGAAGTGTGACTAGCAGGTCGAGGGAGGTGATCCTCCCCCTCTACTCAGCCCTGGTGAGACCCCACCTGGAGTACTGTGTCCAGTTCTGGAGCCCCTATTACAAGAGGGATGTGGAGGTGCTGGAACGTGTCCAGAGAAGGGCCACAAGGATGATCAGAGGGCTGGAGCACCTCTCCTATGAGGACAGACTGAAGGAGTTGGGGCTGTTCAGTCTGGAGAAGAGAAGGCTCCGAGGTGACCTAATTGTGGCCTTCCAGTATCTGAAGGGGGCCTACAGGAAGGCTGGGGAAGGACTTCTGAGGATCTCAGGTAGAGATAGGACTAGGGGGAATGGAATGAATCTGGAGGTGGGGAGATTCAGTCTAGATGTGAGGAGGAGGTTGTTCCCCATGAGAGTGGTGAGACCCTGGAATGGGTTGTCCAGGGAGGTGGTCGAGGCCCTATTCCTGGAGACCAGGCTGGATGAGGCTCTGGCCAGCCTGATCTAGTGTGGGGTTTCCTTGCCCATGGCAGGGGTTGGAACTAGATGATCCTTGTGGTCCCTTCCAACCCTGAATGAAACTATGAAACTGTGAAACTATGAGAAGGAGAGAGAGAAGAGAGAGAGAAGATGAAAGGAATTATTGAGTCTGTGGAGGAAAGGTGCTGCAGGAGATGTTGGGTCTGTAGAGAAATGGTGCTGAGGCTTTTGCTGGAGAAGAGCTGTGATCCTCTGGGCAGCTTCTTTTCTCTGGAATAGCATTGTCCCGGCTTTCCCTTCTCAGCGGTATGGTTCGTCTCCTGTGTTTTCCTTCATCTCTGTTTTTCTCCCCATTTTTCTCCTCTGTTCCTCTCTCTTGTTTCTCTCTACAACCCAGTAGTTGCTCCAGTCTTTTATACAGTTTTTAGTCCTTAGGTATGTATTCAAATATTGTCCCTCAGGAATTCCAGGGGCAGGAAATAATCCTTAGGTTCTGTGTATTGCTGTGTGTTTGGGCAAGATTTTGGATGGAGGGGGGGAATCTCCGTCTCCTCCGTCTCCACTCAGACAATCCCCTCACATTCCTTACACATCACCCTGCCCAGGGCACTTGATGGGTGGAGATTGTATTGCCCTGAAGGTATGAATGGCTGGGTCATTGTTGTAGACCAGCTGTGGCCCAGTGAGCAATGTTATCTTTGCACCTTTCAAGAGTCCTTAGTGGCTCTGCCCAATACATATTGTCTGGGCAAACAGCAAGTGATTTTATCTTTGTTGAGTACACCAAGAGAGACAAACTTATTAGTCTCTCACACTGCTCCTGCTGGCCACACCATTCCTAATGGGGGCCAGGATGCCATTGGCCCTCTTGGCCACCTGGGCACACTGCTGGCTCATATTCAGGCGGCTGTCAATCAGCACCCCCAGGTCCCTCTCCATTTGGGAGCTCTCCAGCCACTCCGACCCCAGCCTGTAGCTCTGCATGGGATTGCCGTAGCCAAAGTGCAGCACCCGGCACTTGGACTTGTTAAATGACATCCCATTGGATTCTGCCCATCTGTCCAGTCGGTTGAGGTCCCTCTGCAGAGCCTTTCCACCCTCTAACTGACTAACGTCTGCTCCCAACTTGGTGTCATCTGCAAACTTGCTGATGACTGACTCGACCCTCTCATCCAGATCATCAATGAAGATGTTAAAGAGGACGGGGCCCAGCACTGATCCCTGGGGGACTCCACTGGTGACTGGCCGCCAGCTTAATTAAATTTAAATTTTAGATTCAAAGCAGATTTTGTTTTCTTTTTTGGTTTTCCAGAAGATATTAAAAATGCCTAAAGGGCTGTTCTGAAGTTTTTACAGTATATCTTCTCTTTGTTTGAAGACTTGGAATATAGTTTTGGGTTTATTTTCCAATAGCCAGTTAGGTAAAATAGATGTGAATTTGTCAGTTACATGATTTTACCAAATAAGAGTCTTCATACTGCTTGACTGCTTGACTGCTTCGCTTATCTCTTTCTATCACAAGGATGCAATGAGGATTAATTAGCTAAGTGTTTGTATAGATTGTTAGAGTTGGGAAGTGTGTGATGTTCTTATTGCTTTTATTATTATTACTGAATGAAGAATATGAAAAGCTAAACAAAACATCATGTGATACAGAGACAAGGACATAAAATAACACTAAAAAAAAATGAATAGGTCATCAGATTGTTCAGAGTAAGCACTTTCCAAGGGTAATGACTATGCTATTTTGAACAGAGCACATATGTATATATCAGAAATAATCCTTCTCACTCCTTTCCCACTTCTTCAGTTTCACATGTATTTCTTTTGGTCTTTGGGGACCTAACATCTTTGTCCTATTTCTAGCTGGCCTTGAGAAAGCTCTTTCATCTCTCCATGCACCTGTTGCTCCTGTAAGGAAAGGACAGTATTTATTTTCCTTGATCTCAGTTGCACAACTTTGCTATCTAAGAGCCACCTGATGCCAGAGGTGGCTATCCCATTCCCAAACTCAAGTCTGGCCACACATCCTCACCACATGCCACTAGACTGAGAGTTACCACACAGTGACCCACTCTTGGAAGGAAAACTGACAGTAAGCAGTGTGTTTGTGCTGTGTGGTTAACACTCTGATGTTGTTTTCCCTGAACTGGTGCTCAGCAGCATCAGGCGTGTGGCTGTCCTTGGTGTAAAGGTAGCAAAGAGATCTGGAGAGAGAACCATACAGCATCAATCTCTTGATTTGGTGCAGTAGTGCTGCAAAACTTTACCTATTGCTGTTTTTTATCTTCATCTCCCATGCTGGGATCTATAGCATATGTAGGTACGAATCTATCCACTGATGACAAAGATGGCTGGAGTTTAGCCACCTCAAATTGAAATGCCAATGTGTGAGGTAAATTGTCCTTTCTCTCTATTGACCAGCCCTAACTGAAACCCCTTCCCATGTGTTGGATGGCATACCAGTGCTTCTCCCTCTGCCTGAGCAGTTCTCATGGGATCATGTTGGGATGGGCACCACATTCTTTTAGCTCTTAAAGTACTGTCCATGGACATGAACTAGTTCAATAGCACCTCCTGGTCTTCTAAGAAGATGAGTAGCTGAGCAATAGGAAAGGGCAGGTTAGAAGAAAGAGGGAACAAATCTTTAAAATTGAATGTCAAAAAGCTCTAAATGGGGAGGCAAAGATCATGCTAAGTAAAAGAAGCAAAAGGAAATATGTCTTTTCAGCTGAGGAAGGGAAAGCTCCTCTCCGTCCCCTTGGATCAGCCTGAGATAATAAGGCTGCTACCTTTCTGATTAGTGCTGTGGCCCCAGCCCAGGCATGGAAAATCTGCATTTCAAATGGAATATTTTAAAGTACACAATAGCCAGGGGCACTGCTGCTATTGATTTGCCTCTGGTGGGGTCACTGCCTCACTCTCTACATCTTTATTAACTGGGACCATACACTAGGCTTCTTTCAAAGTGAAAGGAGAGTGGGTGGAACAATTGTCTGCAGGGGAAGGTGAGGAAGGAGTAGAGTGATTTTACCAAGAATGCCTTGGAGGTTTAATATGGGAGAACAGTGACCCTTACAGGACTTGTTTTCCTTTTGTAAATTTCCCTGGAATCACACTGGGGAAAAGAGGTACACCTGCGCTGTCAACATTTTTCAAGGTGTCAGACTTCCCATCCTTCCACTTCCATGATGCCCCTAAGCTTGGTTGAGTTATAGCCATCAGCTGCTGGGCTGGAAAGGACCCCAATACTCTTCACCTTTAATGTTTACACCTGAGCATGTATGATCAGAGAATGAAGGACATCAACAGGAAATATGACTGTAAAAGGGTGATAGGAGTTTTGTCAAAGTTTGAGATATCCAAACATGGTTGCTACATGTTGTTTGGATACAGGATGCTATACTCCTTGCAGCTCTGGAGAAGACTCCATTTTACCCCACCAGCTGGCTGTGAGGGCTACAGAGAGTTGTATGTCCTCTGAGCCATGAGGTTCAGTGTTCCGGCTCATTTCACCATGTCAGTGGTATTTCCAGGTTTCCAGGGCATCTTGGCTATCCCCCGAGGAGAAATGGGGTGGCTGCTCCCTGCAGCATATTTACTGTAGCAGAAGCAACTGAATCCCAAATCACAGAGTAGGGCCTTATTCTACTGCAGCAACTTTTTTACCTTAAGATAAATTTAATCACTTTGCTCTTCAAGATCCTGTATCAGTCTCCGTGGGAGTATGGCCAGTTTTAAGTGACTGTTTCACTAAAACCCACCAGGCTCTAGGCTGTAGACCTTGTATTTTCAGTGCCAATAAACAGATTAGGCTATTCTAGTTCTTCTCATATGGAAAGAGAAAATATCTTCTTCTTTCTGAAGATCTGTAATAGAAATGTATGACTGACACTACACTGCAAAAAAGAGCATACACAGAGCCAAAGTATATTTTATGAATGTGCATCTTCCAGTGCAAATTTATAAGCTCTCTGAATACAAAGGAAATTCCACACCTCAGATTACCTGGTTTACAAACCAGGAAGAGAACATTCCACTGTGGAGTTAACTCTGAACACCTTAAAGATGCCCATTAACAGGGGAAGAAGTTACATAAGCCATAAATAATGTTGCAATTGATTACTTAGATCTACTGTGTGCAAAACGGAGATTGTCTTTGTTGCAGCATGTTCATTTGTACTACCACTGGCAAAGTGGTGTCTTTTAGATAGAGCCCTGTTCTCTTGCAGCAAAGGTGAAACACAAATGAGAAAAAAAAAAAATATTAACACTTTTCTTTCAAATGGTTGGGAACTAAGGTCCAAAAATATCCACCATGGGCCAGGTAAAGGATGGGAATTATTTCATCTGCCTCTGCTGGTATGTGCATCTGAACTGATCACCTGGGGCTTCACCGACAGTCAATAGGGAGAAACAAAACTGCAATTCATCTGCCCAGAGGCATTTAAGTACAGAAGGGAGAGACGAATCTTGGCCTAGACTCCTCTGCCTGTCATTGTGTCAGCTGTAATAGATGACCAGCTCAGAGAAAACCCCATCTGTATTTAGTTAACAGAATCTAACAGGAAATGCCAAAAATATAGTCCCTTGCCTATCCTGGAAGGTCTCTGGTACAAATACCAGGCTATTATCTGCCAGCCAGACTGGCCACAACACACAAATGGCCAGCCATATGTCACTCTGTGTTTTGAGGTGGGTTTGTTCATGTAGCTCTGGTCTGTTTCAGATAAACAAAGAGAAAATCAGTAAAGGCAATACTAGGACTGTCCTCTGCCCTTGCAACTGTGTCCATCTCAGAGAGATGCTTCTTTAATCAGCAAAGCTAAATAAGCAGAGGTCATGGCCATCATTTCTGTATCCCCAGGTGAGAATGCTCAGCACAGAAAATGAGACATGAGTCACCTCACCATACTCAACCTTTGAGTCAATCCAGTGCTAGAGATAGGTGGGTTCCCCCTTTATCATTCACTTCATTAGCATTCTTACTAAAATCACCTGTTCAGTGCCTGTTCTGGAGAATAAACTCAAACGATGCTTAGAAAAAAATGTGCTCCTTAAATGGGGGGATCAGCATTGTGATATAACAGAAAAGATTGTCCAATCACTCTATTAGTAATTAAAAACCCCAGAATATCACTAATTAAAATGCTGAAGTGTCTTATGCAGGGTGTAATACAAAAAGATAATTAGCAATCAAAGGGAAAGATACTTCCATGACACCAATCGGCATTAGGCTTCAAAATCAGTAGTACTCAAATCTGGCACAGGACTTTTCATCTGCAGATCTGAAGGCACTTTTTCTTGGGGAAGGAGGTATTCTGTGTCCAATTTTATTGCTGGAGAAACTGAGGCAAATTTACATAACATGCATGGTTATAGATCAGGTCAATGATGAAGCTTTGGTGTCATTTCTCACAGTGACAAGGACAATGTCAGCATTTGAATAAGAGAGTGATTCCAAGGATTTGCTTTAGTATATATGTGTGTGAACAACTAATTTAGATGATATTTCAATAGTAAGACAAACAGGGAACAGTCTATTCCTCGCCACAACTTTTGAGTTCTCTTTAATGCTGAGAAGCATGTCCTGTATGCTTCAACAACAGCATCTGAGGGTGATTCCTGATGGGAGAGAGAGTGAAATCTCAGAGAAACAAAATGGAGATACTCCAACTCCAACTCTGGAGACAGCAAAGACACAAGTCGAGGTGGTCGAGGCCCCGTCCCTGGGGGTGTTTAAGACCAGGCTGGATGAGGCTCTGGCCAGCCTGATCTAGTGTGGGGTTTCCCTGCCCGTGGCAGGGGGGTTGGAACTAGATGATCCTTGTGGTCCCTTCCAACCCTGAATGAAACTATGAAACTTTTATAATCACTACAGAAAAGGAGTTTCATTCTCCACAGTAATCATCAAGTCACGTATTACCAGAAGCTGGGGATTTCACTTGGCTTATCCTCTTCCCCCTACACATTCTGTAGGCAACCACCAGCAGTCACTAGAGGAAGCTGGATGAGGAGTCAAATTTACTTTGTCTGATTCTTAGTACAGCTCCAGTAAAGGAGGCATGAGGCAGCTTGATCCAAACTGTCTTCTCCTTTACATCAGGAGCATTTTAAAAGCCCACTGTGGCCTTGAACTGCCCCAACTGTGTACTAGGTTCAGAGTGTAAAATCATGATAGCGAAGTCCAGTTTTAATGTAACAAACATTTCAAGAATACGCAGCTATTTACCACCTGTCTGCTCCCCTATTTTTTTATTTCCAAGTGCCTGAGTTCCTTCTTTCTGCCTTTTGTAGATCCCCTCAAAGGGGCAACATTTTGATAGGTGTCTGGAAAAAAAAATAAAATAAAAAGGAAGCCATCCCAGGTCAAAACTACAAGGAAGAGATTTCTCCACTGCACAGTATTCTTGCTAAAGGGAACTCCCTTCTTTTGTAGGAATCTTTCAGGAGTCTTTGCTTGGTTGTGTTGGAAATAGGCACTATAAACTGGTTAGAAGGTTTGGCCATGGCTTTGCGCAGTGTCCACTGGAGGCCTACCAGCAGCATAAGAAGAAATCTTTTTTGTCATTGACAGATGAAAACGAATCAGGTTATCCTTTCTCAGTAGGGAAGTACCAAGGAGCCAGAGGATTGAGTCCAACTCACAGTATCACAGTATCACAGTATCACAGTATCACTTAGGTTGGAAAGGACCTCGAGGATCATCAAGTCCAACCTATCAACATAGACCCCATGACTAGACCGTGTCACCAAGTGTCATGTCCAATCTCCTCTTGAACACCTCCAGGGTTGATGACTCAACCACCTCCCTGGGCAACCCGTTCCAATGATAAATGACTCGCTCGGTGAAGAACTTCCTCCTCACCTCGAGTCTAAACCTCCCCTGGCGCAGCTTGAGACTGTGTCCCCTTGTTCTGGTGCTGGTTGCCTGGGAGAAGAGACCAACCTCTTCCCGGCTACAACCACCTTTCAGGTAGTTGTAGAGGGCAATGAGGTCACCCCTGAGCCTCCTCTTCTCCAGGCTAAACAATCCCAGCTCCCTTAGCCTCTCCTCATAGGGCTTGTGTTCAAGGCCTCTCACCAGCCTTGTTGCCCTTCTCTGGACACGCTCAAGTGTCTCGATGTCCTTCTTAAACTGAGGGGCCCAGAACTGGACAAAGTACTCAAGGTGTGGCCTAACCAAAGCAGAGTACAGGGACACAATGACTTCCCTAGTATGTGTAAGAAGGCCACGTTGGGCGGGAGGGGGAGACGTGGCAACTGACATCTCAAAAGAGATGAATGCCTCACACCCAATCTGGGTCCCCAGCCTGAATCTACGCCATGGGCTGCCCTGCCAGTGACCGCATGATATTTTTTCCCTGTTCTTTTTGTTCCAGCTGATGCAGCAGCAAGCCGCAATCATGGCATCAGTGGCACAGGGTGGCTATCTGAACCCCATGGCAGCCTTTGCCGCAGCCCAAATGCAGCAGATGGCAGCTCTGAACATGAATGGCCTGGCAGCTGCCCCCATGACACCAACCTCAGGTAAGAGACTGGGGTGGGGTGGAGAGAGCAAAGGGTAAGAAAATCTGGCCATATGTCCGAAGTGCATGCTTATTAAAATGTTGGCCTTGCTAGTGAAGTCTACCAGAAGTAAGGAGTAATAACACGCTTTTGTGGTCTGAGAGGGGGGGAAAGGGTTAGAGAAAGGTTGTTACTGACTCTTCCAGGGATGGGGCCAGCTGCAGATCAACTTCTGTATTATGCAATTGTTGTAAGGGTAAAAGGACTCACTGGCAGTGGTCTATAGGGTTAACTGTGCCCTGTGTGGAGGGGTACTCACTGATGGATCAGGAGAGCAATAGGGTTGAGACCCACCAGACCTAGGATACAATGGGCTTATTGAGGAGGAGGAAGGGTGCTGTGAGGGAAGGTACCAGAAAGGGCTCGCTGCTATGATACTTACCTTTCAACATTACCCCTTACACAACATTCCTTTAGCTTTGAGCATTCTCCAAATGGCACAAAACATCTTCCAGTGACCTATACTGGTTTACTGGGAGTGTGTATAGATGTCCAAAGGTCAGTACTGGTGCTGGTCACATCTTGGCCAAAGACAAACGAAGGTTTGAGGAAAGATGCAATATAGTTAACAAGATGAACTATGTCTTTGGAATATGTAGATTCATAGAATGGCTTGGGTTGGAAGGCAGCTTAAAAATCATCCCTTTCCAACCCCCCTGCTATGGGCAGGGACACCCTCCACTAAACAGGGTTGCTCAAGGCCTCATCTAAACTGGTCTTGAACACCTCCAGGGAGGGGGCATCCATGACCTCGCTGGACAATGTGTTGCGGTATCTCTCCACCCTCACTGTAAAGAATTTCTTTTTAGTATCTAGTCTAAATCTGCCCTCTTCAAGGTTCAATCCATTCCTTCTTTTCCCATCACAACAAGCTTTTACAAAAAGTCCCTTCATGGCTTTCTTGTAGTCTATCTTCAGGTACTGGAAGGCTGCTATGAGGTATTCTGGAGCGGATTAAGATGATTGTGACCAGCAGGTCAAGGGAGGTTCTCCTGCACCTCTACTTTGCTCTAGTGAGACCTCATACAAATTATTGTGTTGAGTTCCGGGCTCCTCAGTTCAAGAGAGACAGGGAACTACCAGAGTCCAACAGAGGGCTATAAGGATGATTAAGGGACTAAAATATCTGCCTTGTGAGGAAAGGCTGAGAGACCTAGGAGTGTTCAGCCTGGAGAAGAGAAGGCTGAGAGGTGATCTGATCAATGTATACAAATATCTTAAGGCTGGGTGTTAAGAAGAAGCAGACAGACTCTTTCTACTGGTGCCCAGTGATAGGATGAGGAGCAGCAGATATAAAATGCAACACAGGAAGTTCTGCCGCAGTGTGAGGAAAAAAATATTCTGTACTATGAAGGTGAAGGAGCACTGGAACAGGCTGCCCAGAGAGGTTGCGGAATCTCATTCTCTGTAGACTTTAAAAATCGTCCTAGATGTCTTCCTGTGCCAGTGGTCCTAGGTGAACCTGCTTGGGCAGGGGAGCTGGAATAGGTGATTTCCAGAGGTTCCTTCCAACCCCTATCATTCTGTGATTCTGTGAACACCATTTCTTAGGGACAGGTTGGGATAGAAGGATGCCTGGGGTGATGCAGGTTGTTCCTATGACAGGCACTGGGGATGGGACTTTGTTCAGAATCACTCAGCTTACCAATGCCCTTGTGTTAACCTTGAAGCATCAAGCTGGCCTCAAGGGCACTGACTTGACAAAGGTTTGGGGTGAGACATGAGAAAGGCGAGATATGACTGAATCACCTGTGGTGCAGGCAATATTGGGCAAAGCAGGATCTGGGATTCCAGAGCAGGTCAGAAAGACAGCAAAGGGACAGCTTAACTGCAGAATATATAGAAGTCTACACTAGTCCTAGAGCAGAAAAGAACCAGGACAGAAGTCTGATGTCTGAGGAGCAATGGATAGCATGGAAATAAGGTAACACAGGCTTGGGGATGTTCCTAAAGAGCTGATGTCTGCTATCTGTCCGCCAAAGAAAACCTTCCTGCTCACGAACAGCTTAAGCATCTCCTTGAAATCTGTAGCTGGGAACAATGTCAGCAGCCACTGGATCGGATACATATCTTTTCCTTTGTTTGAATCAGAATAAGGAGGATGGGAGGGTAGAGAAAGAAAGGCAGATCTCATTCCATGCCAACTTATAGAGACCCAAACAAAAGCGTTTGACTCAAAAATCTCATACCACACATTTTGAAATGTATGTTTACACAATTATAAATGTATAAACAACAAGTCAATCAAAATACTGGTAATCCAAACAGAAAAGTGGCTTAACTATATGTGCACCCTTCAAACCTGCTGCTGGAGGATTATCATATGTGCATTAGCTAGATTTGTTTTGTGTCGGTGGGAGCACAGAGAACATCAAACAAAGACTGCATGGAATTCAAATGCTCTCAGGGTCTGGAAAGCTGAATCTAGGCAATGGCTTGTGATGGCCACACCACAAAAGAACACAAGCTTTTTTGCATATTAATAGTCTTGAGAATGAGCAAGTTCTGTGACAGGTGTGTAAATATCGGTACAACAGCCAAACTCTATGATACTGCATGTATCCAGCATATGAAAAATGCACCAACACTTCTCCAGTATAAGACTTGCTCCTTTTCTGGTGTGCCTGATGCCTTTTCGAGACTGATAAACTTATTTTCAGAATACAGAAGAGGAAAGTTCATCTTTTTAACATGTTTTCCAGAGCACCGATGACTAGTCATTACCAAAAATAAGATGCTGATTTAGATGATCTGTTGATCCCTTTCATGGTGGCAGATTTTGCACTCTCTTTATGACATATTTTCAGTCATAGAGCCTATACACTTTGGCCTTATTGTAGACTTACCATGAATGGCCAGTTTCCCTCATGAAATCTCTGTAATGGGTTGTAGAGATGTCCATTGATAATTATGCCTTGGGTGAGGTGTCCAGATTTTGAAATGTCTCCTTGTATTACTACAACATTTACAGAGCTTGTGATAAGATGCATAGAAAACATTTCACATAACATCTGACCACGGAAGCCTACAACACCAGTAGCAATTTCTGAGTAGCCGGAAGATATCTGAAGTCTAACATGAATCCTCCTGCTGGCTTTAGTTAGCATTCAGAAAGCCAAATGGAAAATGATCATTCTGCTTCATAGCAGGATTTCCAGTCATTGAAGTATATCTTTGTTCTCACTTGGAATGAAAATGAAACATTTCAAAGTCCTCTAAAAAACAGACATTATAAAAAGTGTTTGGAACACTGAAGGGAAAAAAAAAAAAAAAAAAAGAAAAGAAAAGAAAAGAAAAAGAAAAGAGAAGTGTTTTGATCTTTCCCAAGCAAAAAGAAAAATTGTGCTAGAGAAAGTCCTGGAGGCTTTGGATGTATTGGTTCAGTACAGTGCCTCTGTGCTGGTATTTTCAGGCTTCCTAACCCGGACAGTTTTCTGTGCATCCCATGTCTAGGACAGTGGGTTCCTTCAGACACTGCCATGAGTTCCCATGGGACATAGGAACCTGAAGAGTTTTGTGCCCAGACAAATCTTACAGACTGAAGACATGCTCCATCTGACTTGGCTTTAATGATACGAAAGGTAGACATCTACTTTGAACTAGTTGCTTGGCTTGCCTGCAGTCAGTGGAGTGGAGTAGGTAGTCCTATAAGAATTTTATGCTCTTTGCTGGCATTTTGGTGGCTTTGATGAATCAGGTTTGTCTTACACAACAGCCTATAACTGTGAGGCAGTTGACATTTTTCAAAGTTTGGCTCAAGTTTTTAATTTTTACCACCACTGGTATAATCTGGATGAAAAATTGATCTGCAGAGGGTCTGCTACTCTATTAACTGTGTAGAAAGGCTAGAAATGAAATTTCCTTCTTTCCTTCTGAATTTTGAATTCAGAATTCCTTTCTTCTGAATTGCTTCTTTCCCCCTTTCCAAATTCACTTTATTGCAGAATCACAGAATGTATCTGGTTGGAAGAGACCTCCAGTCCAATGTTCGGCCTAGCACTAAAGGGTCAACACTAAACCATGTCCCTAAGCACCAGGTCCACATATTGCTTGAATACTCCCCCACTGCCCTGGGGAGACCATTTCAATATTTGATAACCCTTTCAGTGAAGAAGTATTTCCTAATATCCAGCCTTAATCTTCCCTGGTGCAGCTTGTAATGATTTCCTCTAGTCCTAACTCTTGTCATCAAGGAGAAGAGGTTGGTCTCCTCCTTGCTTATAGTAGTTATAGAGAATGATAAGGTCTCCCCTCAGCCTCCTCTTCTCTAGACTGAATAACCCCAGCTTCCTTACATGCTCCTCATAGGTCATGTGCTCCATGCCCTTCATGAGCCTTGTTGCCCTTGTCTGGGCATACTTCAGCATCTCAATAGTCTTGCTATAGTGAGGGGCCCAGAACTGAACACAATACTCCAAGTGTGGCCTCACCAGTACTGAGTAGAGGCAAATGTCCACTTCTCTGTTCCTGCTAGTCACAGTGTTGTCATTAGCTTTCTTGGCCACCTGAGCACACCACTGACTCATGTTCATCTGACTATCAACCAGTAGACCCAGATTCCTCTCCAAGCTGCAGCTTTTCAACCACACATCCCCAGGTCTGGGGTTGTTTTTCCCGGAGTGCAGGATCTGGCATCTGGCTTCATAAAATTAGCCTTTGCCCATTGGTCTAACCTATCTGGATCCTGCTGCAAAGCTTCCCTACCCTCTAGCAGATCAGCACAGCCACCCAGTTTGGTGCCATCTGCAAATTTCCTGAGGGTGCATTCAATCCTCTCATCCAGATCATTAATAAAAAGTACTGAACCCTAGCGGACACCACCAGCGACTGGGCACCAGACAGACTGAACTCCGCTTACCTCTCCTCTTTGGACCTGGCCAGCCAGACAGTTTTTTATGCAGTACAGAGTGCACTTGTCCAAGCCTTGTGCCATGAGTTTCTGAAGGAAAATGATGTGAGAGACAGCATCAAAGGCTTTACTAAAATCATTGTCATTGTCTAAAGTAGACAATGTCCATGGCTCTTCCTTCATCCACTACACTCATCCCTCATCTTTCCTTTCTAATTCCAAATCCTAAATTCTGAATTCCAAATCCCTTCATTCATTTCTGTCTTCCAAATTCATAGAATGATAGAATCAATAAGGTTGGGAAAGACCTCAGAGTTCATCAAGTCCAACCTATTACCCAACCCCTCATGACAAATTAAACCATGGCTTCAAGTGCCATGTGCAATCCTTTTTTGAGCACCTCCAGGGATGGTGACTCCACCACCTCCCTGGGCAGCACGTTCCAATGGCAAATTACTCTTTCTGTGAAGAACTTTCTCCTCAGCTCAAGGCTAAACTTCCCCTGGTGTAGCTTGACATTGTGTCCTCTTGTTCTGGTGCTGGTTGCCTGGGAGGAGATCCCAAACCCCACCTGGCTACAACCTCCTTTCAGGTAGTTGTAGACAGCAATAAAGTCTCCCCTGAGCCTCTTCTTCAGGCTAAACAACCACAGCTCCCTCAGCTTCTCCTCAAAGGGCTTGTGCTTGACACATCTCATCAGCCTTGTTGCCCTCCTCAGGACACATTCAAGTATCAAAATGTCCTTCTTAAATTGAGGAGCCCAGAACTGGACACAGGACTCAAGGTGTGGCCTAACCAGTGCTGAGTACAGGGGCAGAATGACTTCCTTGCTCCTCTGGCTACATGATTCCTGATATAGGCCAGGATGCCACTGACCTTCTTGGCCACCTGGGGAGACTGCTGGCTCATGTTCAGCCTACTATCAACCAGCACCCCCAGGTCCCTTTCTACCACTCTACACCCAACCTATAGCACTACATGGGGTTGTTGTGGCCAAAGTGCAGAACATGGCACCTGGACTTGTTAAATGCTACCCTGTTGGACTCCACCCTTCTGTCCAGCCTGCCAAGGTCCCTCTGCAGAGCTCTCCTATCCTCTAACAGATCAACTCCTGCCCCCAGCTTGCTGTCATCTGCAAATTTACTGATGATGGACTCAATGCCCTCATCCAGATCATCAATAAATATATTGAATGGGGCCCAGCACTGAGCCCTGGGGGACACCACTGGTGACTGGCTGCCAGCTGGATGTGGCACCATTCACCACTACTCTCTGGGCTTGGTCCTCCAGCCAGTTCCTAACCCAGTACAGAGTGCTGCTGTCCAAGGCACGGGCTGACAACTTGGCCAGGAGTTTGCTGTGGGGGATAGTATCAAAGGCCTTGCTGAAGTCCAGGTAGACTACATCCACAGCCTTCCCCACATCCACCAGGCAGTCACCTGATCATAGGAGAAGATCAAGTTGGTCAGGCAGGACCTGCCTTTCCTAAATCCATGCTGGCTGGGCCTGATCCCTTGGCCATCCTGCAGGTGTGCTGTGATTGTCCTCAAAATGGTCTGCTCCATAATTTTCCCTGGCACTGAGGTCAGGCTGACAGGCCTGTAGTTTGCCAGTTCCTCCATCCAACACTTCTTGTGGATGGGCATCACATTGGCCAGTTTCCAGTCATCTGCGACCTCTCCGGTGAGCCAGGACTGGTGGTAAATGATGAAGAGTCAAGGAAATATTCTATTCCCAGTCCAATAACGAGTGGAGGTTCTTCTTGCCCCTCTTTTTAGCATTAATACATTTATAAAAATGCTTTTTATTGTCGCTCACAGAAGTGGCCACTTTAAGTTCTAACTGGGCTTTTACCTCTCTAATTTTTCTCCTACATGATCTAACAACATCCTTGAATATATTACAAGTTGCCTCCCCCCATTTCCAAAGGCCACATGCCCTCTTTTTTTCCCTTTATTCCTTCAAGAAATGCTTGAAAATTCTTTCATTCCTTTCTTTCTTCCAAATTCCTTCTTTCTGAATTCCTTCCTTCTGAATTCCTTCCTTCCAAATTCCTTCCTTCCTCCCTTCTGAATTCATTCCTTCCAAATTCCTTCCTTTGAAATTCCTTCCTTCCACACGCCTTCTTTCCTTCCAAATTCCTTCCTTCAGATTTCCTTCCCTCCTTCCTTTTTTCTATTCATGGTATAAATGCACACTTGGTGTAGCTGAAGCAAAACATCTCAAACTAGGGATGAAATCCACAACTGACGTGCATCACCACCATTTGCTCTCTGCAATGCATTATGCCAGTTTTACTCCAACTACAGATCTGACCTCTCCAGGGGGGTCTTTTCTAGAGGAAAATGAAAGAAATTTAATTAATATGCCTAAACTTCATTAAAAATGCACGACATAGCAAACAAATATCCCTTGCTGCAATTTTAGAAAAAAAATTCTTACATTGTCTATGCAAATAATGGAGAGATCCAGAAAAGCAACTGAAATTTTGACTAGGCTTTGTGATTTGCAAGGTGATGGCATAAGCTAAGAGCATTGCTTTTGGACTTCAGTCACCACTACTGCCTCACTGCACTGCCACAGAGGACATTTTTAAAGGCCAACACCATTTAAATTAGCCAAAGGGAGGCAGCAGCTTGTGTGTTCAGAGCATAAGAAAATAACTTAAATATTGCCTACTTTTTGGGCTACTCAAATCAGAATATGTAAAAACAACTCATGCATCTGTACAAAACAGACTTAAGTAGTTAATAAACTGTGTTATCCGACTAACCTATCATGGAATGCTGCTATTGTGAAGAAAATTTCTGCAATTAGTTTGAAAAAGAAATTACTGTGAAATAATGATGCTTTCAATCCGTAAGGTACCCTGAATCATTAAGATATTGCTGAAGATAGTTTAAGTTCCCACTCACAGCTAATAAGAGAAAAATACCTTCTCATACTCATCAAAAGCTCAGTTTTGTTCCCCCAAAACTTGCTGAATAAGTTGCAAGAAGCAGAGACGGTCCAGTCATTTTAAACATACATAGGAGGAAACAATGAGGTAGAAGAAGGACTAAATTTTGCCCTCAGAAATCTAACAGTTCTCTAACAATGAGTGACAGGATCCCACCTAAAGCATAAAGATTAAATTGCTCTTCTTGAGTAACATCTTTACAGGCCCCCACAGGATGTGTCTGGGAAAAAGGAGAGGAGTATGTCTCCATGCAAGAAACTAGTATAGCCTGAATTTTATTCCTGTTGAGTGACAGATCTCTGAAGAAAAACTCCACAAAATCAAGTTTGGGCTGAACAGTGACACTGGGAAACAAGTATCATTATCTGCTTTTAGGCTGCAAATCAACTTGCCAAACATTTTAAGGTTCCCCAGTGCTGAGAAAGTTCAGAATGTGTTTGTATATTAAATGTATGTATTGGAAGAATGCAGGCTGAGTAGTCCTGAAAATTGGTACACCCACAAAGCTGACATCTTCAAAGAGAAACTGAGAGGAACTCAAGTAGAATGATGGGACTGAGAATTTGCTTCTGGTGCTAAATGATATCTAGGAAATAAATGTCTGATTATTTAGCAATTTAAGCAGGTAATACTCTAGGAAGAAAGTTGAGGAGGAAGGGTGTTATTTCTATCATTTTCTACTGCTTAGTATTAGTTGTGGATCCTTCTGTTGAAGAAAGTTTTGCAAATTTTTTTGTTTTTAATTCTTCAGTGCTTTTCAGAGGAGCAATGGTAACCAGTCATCCTGCACAACAGCCTGGGAGATGTTTCACTTTTTGAATTATCAAAAAAAATATCTTGGAGGGAGGAGGTGGTGGTGTCACAGTTGGTGTGTCACCAGTTTTGTCCATGTACTTATTACTTCCACTGCTCATCCACTCTGATTTTGTGTCCTTCCCACATGCAGGTGGAAGCACGCCTCCTGGCATAACTGCACCAGCTGTGCCTAGCATCCCATCTCCAATTGGGGTGAATGGTTTCACTGGCCTCCCACCACAGGCAAATGGACAGCCTGCTGCAGAAGCTGTGTTTGCTAATGGCATCCACCCTTACCCAGGTAAGCCAGACCAACATTGTGTTTACAGCCTGCTCTCTCTGCCTTAGGGAAATTGGGAAACTGCCCACATCCACAGGCTTTGTCTAGCATGAGACACCCTGGAAGGATTTTACCTGACACTATGAGGACTTATACTGGCATTGGTGTGTTTAAGTCTTACCCAGATATGGTTACTATACACTTAAATCTGAATGATAGATAGAATAGAATAGAATAAACCAGGTTGGAAGAGACCTTCAAGATCATCGCATCCAACCTGTCACCCAACACCACCTAATCAACTAACCCATGTAACCAAGCACCCTGTCAAGTCTCCTCCTGAACACCTCCGGTGATGGCAACTCTACCACCTCCCTGGGCAGTCCATTCCAATGGCCAATCACTCTCTCTGTGTAAAACTTCCTCCTGACCTCCAGCCTGAAACCTCCCCTGGCGCAGCCCGAGACTGTGTCCTCTCCTTCTGGTGCTGGCTGCCTGGGAGAAGAGACCAACCTCTGCCTGTCTACAACCCCCTTTCAGGTAGCTGTAGACAGCAATAAGGTCACCCCTGAGTCTCCTCTTCTCCAGGCTAAGCAGACCCAGCTCCCTCAGCCTCTCCTCATAGCCAAGCCCAGCAGAATACTTGCCCTCTGAGAAGCCACCTCACAGTACCTTTCTAACACAGCTTCTGTGAGGTCCCATTTAAAGCAGAGGCAGACCAAATCTGCAGGCAGGAGCTATATGGTGGGACCTTTTGTCAACACACTGCTCTCACACAGGCTTGTGGGTATCACATACAGCTTTAGTCCTCTTCAATGTGAGCAAAAAACAATAATGAAGGCAACCATGTCAGGAAGCAATTTCCAAGCTGGAGCCTAACACAAAATAGGATCCATGCCACAACATCCATTCTAGTGTAAGCTCCTCAATACAAGATGAGCAGGATATCAAGGGCATGATGGAGGTGAAATACTAGAACGTTCTTATGCTGAAGAATTGAGTGCTTATCTACTGGTAACATGTCCAGTTAATAAAATCAGGATATCCAGTACAGAATCATAGGATAGAATCATAGAACAGTTTGAGTTGGAAGGGACCTTAAAGATCATCTAGTTTCAACCCTCTTACCACGAGCAAGGATACTGCTATATGGGGTTGTTCAAAGCCCTGTCCAGCCTGGTCTTGAGCACTC
Organism: Melanerpes aurifrons; assembly: GCA_011125475.1. NCBI lineage: Eukaryota > Metazoa > Chordata > Aves > Piciformes > Picidae > Melanerpes > Melanerpes aurifrons. The sequence continues at coordinate 28,716,511 of WWNC01000003.1, read as the reverse complement.
CCAGGAAGTGGGAATCCACAACTTATCTAGGCAACCTGTTCCAGTGCTTCACCACTCTCATAGAATCACAGAATAATCACAGAATCACAGGGAAGAATTTATTCTTTTCAATTTGAAATTGCTACTCTTTATCTTATCACTACATTCCCTGATAGATCGCTTACCATGTTTCCTTTAATCCCCCTTTAAGTACTGGAAGGCCTTGAGGTCTCCCCAAGGCCTTCTCCAGGATGAACAATGACAACAGTCTCAGCCACCTGTCCTGGGGAAGGTGTTCCAACTCTCTGATCACCATTGTGGCCCTCCTCTGAACTCAATGTTACAGGCCCATGTCCTCCTTATTATGGGGGACAAAAAACTGAACATAGTATTCCAGATGAAGTCTCATGAGAGCAGAGAAAGGAAGGAGAATCACCTCCATCAACCTTCTGACCTGCATCTGTGGTTGGAACTCTTAATATAGGAAAGACATGGATCTGATGGAGAGGGTCCAGAGGAGGGTCATGAAAATGATCAGGGGGTTGGAGCACCTCTGCTATGAGGACCGGCTGAGGAAGCTGGGGCTGTTCAGCCTGGAGAAGAGGAGACTCTCGGGAGACCTAATAGCACCTTCCAGTATCTGAAGGAGGCCTACAGGAAGGGTGGAGAGAGATAGTTTACAAAAGCCTGTAGTGATAGGACAAGAGGCAATGGCTTCAAACTAGAGAAAAGCAGATTTAGACTGGATGTTAGGAACAGGTTCTTTACCATGAGAGTGGTGGAACACTGGAACAGGTTGCCCAGGGAGGTGGTTGGGGCCCCATCCCTGGAGATACTTAGTGAAGCTCAGCAGGAGTCTGAGCAACCTGGTGTAGTTGAGGATGTTCCTGCTGACTGCAGGGGGGGTTGGACTAAATGACCTTTGGAGGTCCCTTCCAACCCAGACCACTTTATGATTCTGATTCTATGATTCTGTGATCTTTCAAGATGAATCTTAGTAAGCTTTTGTTACTATCTCCAACTGCTATCATGATTAATGAAAATTTTCATTTAGGTGTTTCATCCATGATAATATAAAAGTCAGTGGCCTTTTCCTGATTTCTTTCTGAATTTGGAAAGTCTTACTCAACCATCAATTCACAGTATGTCCCTACACAAACACCAGCTGAAAGGTGGCAGTCATCTTTGCACCACTTCACTGCAGGCAGAAAGGCTCCTTTCTGCCATTAAATCAGACATCCAAATAGTCTGCTTTGTGCAAAATTTGGATTTACCTCAGCAGGTCTTCAGCAATATATTGTTTTTGCTTGGTGCTCAGCTTCCCCATAACTTAGTGACATCTTAAGTTATAGCAGAGATATAAAGGGAACAGTGGCAGGCCAAACTCTCACCTCTTATTCTACTTCTACCTGTCTCCACTAGCAATGAAACCTTGAAAGCAAGCCCCTTTGTAGCAATTTGGGTGTAGGACATATCATGTGTTTGTTCCATCTTACTCTTTTGTTTCTTATGAGCATTTATACATTCTCCAAAACATTACTGTTTGCCATAGGCTTTGGCTTTATTGATGCCTGGAGCTTATCAGCATTTAAAAAAAGAAAAAAAAAAAGTTTTAGACATTTATATGGGTAATGAGAACATCCACAGTCATATTAGACTGAATAAAAATATAGAAAAAGACTAAAACGTTCACGCTTTTTACATAATCTGTCTACTAATTTCTTGAGGTTAGAAAGAAATTTTCATCACTGGGCAGCTTATTCCATTGTTGTTCATTATGGGATTTTTCACACATTCCTCAGTAGCATTTTTTAGTGGCCCTGCCCTGTGTTTCTCATGTCTGTGTTTCTAAATGCAACAATAGATGTAAAATATTGGAGCTGAGCATGCAATTGTACAAACATTATAGAGAAGAAAAGAACATGCTGGTTCCTATACAAAGTCAGCACCTTCTAAACACCTTTCTTTTATGGTATGTCTCATTCTGAATGTGCCTGAGAGTGCTGCAGGATTATATACATAACCATCATATTGATACGATTATGACTGGCCATATATTGTTTAAAGCCAGAATTTTGTTCTCAGATACTCTTTCATACTCAAAAAAATCCCTCAAATGTGGGCTCACACCATTATATCCTGCAGGAGAATGATCTTTGTTGCCTGAAAATAGCTAAACGGGACAATGAAAATCTGTACAGGCATGACATTCACATCATTTAGACAGAAATAAATCCCATTAATTGTGTAGTTTGTCTACATGTCCACCTTTGTGTCTGGCTATTATATTTCTGATGATGCATCTAAAGACTGCAGAAATCCACAGCCTTTGCACTGTAAAACCAGGTCCAAATCATGTAATCTATCCCTCTCTGTGCTTTTTTTTTTTTTTTTCAAGATTCCTTTTGTCTGGATCATGGACATACACAGTATTATTCAGATATAAGTCAGACAGCTAAACCATTCATGGCTTTGGGTCAAAGGCAAGAGAAAGTCGAACATCCCCACTTGACAGGTCTCTGATCACAGCCCCAGTCCCTTCTGAAATTACCCTTTCTTGTGGCTCTGGCCAGGCAATGGATCCATGCAGTAGCACTAAGAAACCATTCCTTGCAGGCATACTCTTTGCAAAGCATGCTTTCACATTCTCCAAGCTCAGTCAGGACTTAATGCCTCACAGTACACTTTTTGGCATGAACATAATGAAAAGGGAGTAAATATTTCCCCTTCTACTATTCTGAGCCCCTTTTGAGATCTGACCTTTTTGTATATTAATGCATGCCCTTTAGTCTTTCAGCTTGCAGAGCTATTGAACATGGCAATATGTCACAACATATCGTGAGGACAAAGAGAATAATCTGCTGCGCCTTGATCTTGTGAGTCACTGTGCAGCAGTGCAAGAGTACTGTTTCTACATGAGCCATAGTAAGAGGGATTGCACTCTTCTGCCAAAACTTCTTTGAGCCAGAGCCGAGTGCTTCTCTTTTAACAGTGTGTGATGCACAATAACAATGAGGACCATCTGCACTGGTTTTTGCAGGGTCTTATACCATTTCCATTCTGCTCTCTGATAGCAAGTCCTGCCGTACAAATTTACATTGTGAGGGACTGGACAGCATGCTCTCTCCAAAAATAAAGCTTCTTTAGGAACAGAAGGAGAGGGAGAGGGAGAGGACAAGAATACTGGGATGACAAAGAACAGTTAAAAGGAAGGAGAAGGGATTGGCTGTTAAGGATCAGTAAAAGGCAGGACACACAGAGCTGAGACCTCAGAAAAGAGTGAGGACTGGACTGTGGTCTTCTACTCACTGATGTGCCCAGGAAGTATAAAAATAGTATCCAACAGTTCCCAGACAAGTTCATTCCTCCTGGCCCAAGAGATATCCAGCTTGCCTACAGCCAGTGAATGTATCCAGTGGTATGGCAGCTTTGTGAAGTATTTCCTAATATCTAGCTTTAACCTCCCCTGGTGCAGCTTGTTACCATATCCTCTAGTCCTGTTCTTTGTCTTCAAGAAGAAGAGGCTGTCCCCCTCCTCGATCCAGCCTCCTTTCAGATACTTGTAGAGAGTGATAAGGTCTTCCCTCAGCCTCCTCTTCTTCAGACTGAACAACCCCAACTCCCTCAGATGCTGCTCGTAGATCATGTGCTCTAGACCCTTCACAAGCCTTGTCTTTCTCTGAGCACATTCCAGCACCTCAATAGTTTTCCTGTAGTGAGAGGCCCCAAACTGAACATAATGCTTGAAGTATGGCCTTACCACTGGCTGAATAGAGGCAGATGATCACCTCCTTGTTCCTACTCACCACAGTCTTTTTAATACAAGTTGTCTCATTTACTATACCAGGCACACATTGGTTCTGTTTTTGAGTATCCACCACAGCCAGTACTAGCTTCATCTCTCCTCACTACTGATGTATAGGAAGGCACCCCTTTGCTCTTTCATTACACTGTGGGTACATCTGGGCTAGCAAGACAGCAAGCTTCCCTTCACAACTTCTTTAGGCTCCAGCCCTCTCCAGTGAGGACCAGCTAACAGTATAAATGGGCAGCCAAGCCTTTATGCCCACAGGTTTCACAAACACTGCTGAAACTGAGAGTAAAGGTGTTACCCACAAGTGAACTCCTGTGCTGTAGAAGTTCTTGTATTAGGAACTGAACTGAGCCCATCAATGTGTTTTCTTTGTCTCAACAAAGAGCTATCAGGCACCCACTAAAAGGAGAGACAGGATTTAAACTCTGCCTTGTAATTATTATCATCACCTCAGCTAATTTTCTATGGGATGAATTGCTGGAATCCTAATAGAACAGCCTTATCTATTAGCTTGTCAGTTAGTTAGCAGCACTGTTGATGGACAGGATGCTGCTGTCAGTCCAGGATCAGTCCTGACACAACAGATATCATCCAGTGGTACTGAGTAAGAATAGAGCTTCACTTGCGCAGGCAAAGAGTGGGGCCTCCTTCCTCCAGTGCCCACCATGATTTTTCATCCCTGAAAGATGTCAGACAAGAAAAGTTCAGAGAGGAAGTGCATCAGCAGAACAGGAGTGGCCTGTTTCGCCTGTAGGAGGTCCAAGATGAAAAACAGCCCCCACAGCATTCAGTTCAGACATACACCGTGCTCTAGAAATGTACTTCACTCAGCATCCTCCAGGCTATGTTACTATGTTACTATGTTATGAAAAATCCTGGCTGCATTGTATTTGTCTACCATAAATCTCTGGGTAAGAGCTTTTCCATTCATATTTTGTATCAGCAGTTCCAAAACTGCAGTAGTGAGCACCTGAAACATCATTATGACTAGGAAGCACTTTTTTTTGACCCATTTGTAACAATCTGCTATGTGCCATAAACCATGTTTTGCTGGTAAAATAAATAAGTAAAGGAATGTACTTATTAAAATATACTATTAAAAATATAATAATAAGTTGTCATCTTCAATTTTAGTCTAAGTTACTTTAATGATGCCATGTACTTCCAATGATCATGCTGCAGCCATAATGAATGTGGTTGTTTAATGCAGTTGTGGAACTCTTTACAGAGTCAAAGTATTTTCCCCTATGAGTTGGAAGAAGTTTAAATACAAATTGGGCTCTGTGCTGATGTCATCAGAGACACTTGTGAGTTAAAACTTTGAGCTTTATTTTTAAATGTGACTTAAACTATGCTTCCCCAAAATATGAAGCTAGATTGCCTTAACAGTTTTTAAAAAACCTAACCCTGACTTATGTGTTTATGGCCTTAGGCAAAGAGAGGAAATTCTGACCCTGACTCTGATGCTGAATTAGTGTGTCACCTTGGCCAGTCACCTCCATCTCTCTGCATTTTTGTATCTTCCTTGCTTTGTCCACTGTAAGCTCCTCCTTGCCAGACACAATCCCTATCATATTCTCACGTAGCACTCATCTCAGCAGGAGACTGATTAGGGATAGGACTCAGAAGTAGAACTATTAAAGAAATAATAAAGACAGTTGTGACTGTCTTCCCAGGATGAAGTCCACAAATCTTACATAGTAAGTTCACAATGTAGTCATCTTGCATAGTAAGTTCACAATGTAGTCTCAAACAAGCATCTCTAATACCTGGGGGTGCTACCAAAAATGGGAAGAGGCAATGGGACAACATATCTTTGACTGAGTGGGATCCAGCCCCTACATCGTGAAAGGAAACTATAAAACACAGGATTGGTCTCTGTTTTCTGCCAGATCAGCACATTCTTTCTGTTATTGCTGTTATTGTTGTGTCTGAATACCTAATTGATTACAACAGTAAATGCAGGCTTCTTTAATCACAGCATCAGCTGTCCCAATCAATCTTAATAATATGGAATCTGTACTATGGCATCCATGAATTTTAATCTACATAAATTTCTTAAGACCTCTTGCAAGCTTGTTGTATGAAATGATATAATTATGGATATAGATTAGGGCTGCGGAGAACAATTTAAATTGGATTTAAGGAGAAGGTGAATAGAGCCCTCCCACTCAGTTATTTATTTATTTATTTTAATTCTGGCCTTCACACAGATTTTTTTTTATCTCTCTTCCTCCCCACCTCCCGGTTATTATTACCCCACACACACACAGACTGAACAGTGCTGCCTCTCTTTTATCACCCACCTCCCCCAACTGCCCTCTCAGAGGTGATAGTAGCCAAGCTGCAGTTGCTGGAAGAGGTATAAAATGCACCCAGAACAGTGAGAGGAGCTAATACATAGGGCAGATCACAAAACTGTGGATCTGAGTGATAATACGTTTTTGTAGACCCATGCTGAGAGCAGTGCTGCAAAATAGAGTGAAATAAATGAAATAAAGCATGAATGCCAGGAAAAGCCTAGGAAATCAGAGCAGAAGGTGAAGAGGATACTATATAGGTGTAAGGTTTGCTGAGTCCTTCCAATAAAATAAAATCTCAAAGTGTCATAGGTTCTCAAAATATGCCAGAAAGTACTTTTGTCTCCCAGAAACATTGAAGCCATCTGACTCAGAAAGCATATTTCCTTGGCTTGGTCTTACTCCAAACTGGGACAGAGACATGAGGGGGATGGAGGGCTCCCTTTTGATGGCTCAGGCAGTAACCATCATCCCTTTTTCCACCCCCAGCAGTTTCAGTGCAGCTCTTCCTGATTTACATCCCTGACTGTCCAGCCCTCTGTCCCGTACAAAATTTTTCACCTGGAACACCCACATAACAGCTCATCTTGGCCTGACACTGTAGCTGGGTAACTGACATCTCAGGAGGGATTCTTTATAGAATACCACTTAAACTAATTTTATTTATTTTTAACAACATACTTCATTCTGCCACCCCCATGCTTTCATTCTCTGACAAAAGCTAAATGTCAGGCCTAACACCGTCTGAATATTCCTTTAAAAGGATGGATTTAAATCTAGAGGAAATATCAGTAGTAAGAAAGCTTCCTGGTGTTAATTTTAAAGCCCTGATATTTCATGCTGACTTGGGAAATCATCCTTCGTTTTTGGCATCAGGCAGAGGATTTGGAAAGTGACATTAACAGATCTACTTTCTTTGAAGGACTTGGGAGTCGTTTCTTGACTTCTGCCTAATGAATAAGTGCTGCCTTCGTTAAATTTATATTTATGGCCATATAGTAGGTCATTGGCTTGTTTTATGTCTCCAGGTTTATGGAAGGTTATCTGCTATGGTCACCTTGTGGCATCTTGGCCAGGATCATCTTGCTAAGAGACAATGGTACCTGTGCAGGGTTTTTTTTTTCCATGGAGATATGGAAATTATCAAATTAATATAGAGGTGATATCCAGGGATAGGCCTTTTGCCCTCAGCTGCCAAATGAAGTTACAATTAGCATCTGTTTTCACAGTACACCATAGTTCAGCCTGGAAAAGCCAAATTTTCAGCCTCTGCAAAGGACCAGTGCTACATGGACATCAGGAGGGCGGATTGATAGCCTCCCTGGCCTCTCAGAAGTCTCTTTCAATTCACCAGCTAATCCTCAGTGTGTGTATTACATCATGCTTAATGTCTTAAATGTATGTATGTGGGACATAAGGTCTCCATGAGTCTGACCAAAAGTACAGATATTTCAGATGTTATCTGTGGGTGCATTTGCATAAATAGTTGCCAGCACATTCAAGGTCTTTTGATGATGTTAACAACTTAGAGACATGCTTGTTACAGTCCAAAAGCCCCTTCAGGGTGCTTTGTGATATCCATGTCCTTCATCTGATGTCTCCTATACTCCTATAGCTTTTATTAGCCCTTTACTCAGATATTTACCTTTTGGGCCCCAGTGAAATTACACCCTGACACATACAGCATTTAGACGAGCTGTTCTCAGCCTCCTATGCCTTTGTTCAACTAATAGTTGCAACAACAGAGAATACTGGCCAGCTTGGATGGGGAGAAAGTGTGGCTCGATTATCTCTGGAGATATTCAAAACCATTTGAATGCATTCCTGTGTGATCTGGTATAGGCAATCCTGCTCTGGCAAGGGGGGCTGGACTAGATGATCTGCGATTCCAACCTGTGATTCTATGATTCTGTGAAACAGTAACTCTACTAATTAGTGTTGAATGATCAGCGTGAAGACCACAGAGGTGCACACGTCATTAGGTTATGAGTATCTTATTAAGGAATAAAGCAGCCCTCCTTCACGTTCTCCTTGTGGTGAGACACAGAAATGATTCATGTCTCCTCATCTCTTTGAATTTTAGTACATGATGTGTTCCACGCTACAGTTATGTGTAACCTCCAGGGCAGGTTAGCTGTGGGTAATGAGCCCCATATATACCTGACCCCTTCCTGACCTTCCAATGTGTTATTAGTATGTAAGAGGACTGTCACTTTACAGAACACAGCATACCAAAACTTCCTCAAATATCTAAGTTGTGCCTTGAGATTTCTGGATCAATGCCAGCCATTGGATTCATTCACACTACAGCTGGGAGTGCAGGCAATTATGACCTTCACTAGGTTTAATTCAGCAGCATGACTGCCCAAGCAACTTTGGCTTCATGCCAGGGTACCCAGCAGGCCCTGGAGCCTGTGTCCTCATATCTGCACAGGCCATGTTGGCCAGCATGGATATATCCAATGTACTGAAGTCACATCTTCATTTGATCAGTAAACACACCCCTGAAGCTAAAGAAAATAAGATCTTCAGTGAGCAGAGGTCGTCACTTTTGGTTTCAAAAGCTGCCAAATTCCTGCAGATGACTCACCACAGATGCTTTTTTTCAAACAACCAATGTGGGATATGAGACCTAAGTAAAACAAAGAACCTCAAGCCAGGGGCTGCTGCCTTTCCATGCTGTCTAAACCTTCATTCCAGAGATGCTTTCAACTCACTCCTTTCTAAGAATGTGCAGGGATGGTTGGGTTAATACTAGGGTCCTGCATTTTTTTTACTTATAAGGAAGTGATTCACACCTTGCAGCAAACCTGAATGAAACCAGGGAAGAGTCTTCCCACTGGGTTGGACATGTGCTGTGACCTAGAAAGAAATTCCTTGCGTGCTCTGGGGCACAAGGCAGTCTTCTGAAAAAGAAATATCCACTTAGATACTATCCTTGGTGGTAAGTCATTAAGATTCAGGAAAAATATTGAATTCCAAAAGCTTTTCATGGGAGGGAAAAAAACCTCTTGTTCCAAATCCTTTAAATAGAGCATTTGTACAGTTTTAATCTTAAAGGTGAACAATGATTCTCAGTGTGTTATTTCATAAGCAGCATGGCTTAATTACAATGAGCAGAGTATGGCTCCAAAGGCAAGCACAATATCCACAGATGGGGCAGCAAGAGCAGCTCTGTAGTAAGCCACTCAGTCTTGTTCAAGACATAGATTCAGGTACAGCTAAGAGAGTGGGTAGTTCCCATGTGTGCCTACCCAAAGCAGCAAATGAAGGAAAGGACTGCAATCAGACAGGTACTGTTTTGTAACTTCACTCTTATCAACAAAAAGGCAGTCATTGCTACTTGTCATCATGTCAGAGGGAAAATGAGCATGTTTGAGTCCATCCTCAGCTGGAGAGGAAGGAAATGCTGTGAGTGTATCTTTTGAGCAATGGAGATAATTCTAGCTTCATAAACAGATGTGTACAAGCAAACAAGGGCAGTTTTGGGGGGGGCAGTCACAGTAGGTGATCTGCAGACTGCAAAACCATAGTTGTCTTACAAAGATTTAGTCCCTTTACCACATGTGCCCACATCTTCCTCAGGAGATACCTTCCATTTGACAGGGTTTGATCATTTTGTGAGGGTTGCAGAAACTGGTGTATCACTCAATCTTTCATAGCCATCCAGTTTTCTTCTAAAGTGATGTGTTCAACATTCTGATTTTAGAGGAAAACCATTTTGAGCAGAGATTAAAAAGAACAGACTTTAGTTGCTACCTCCTTCAAGAAGGAAAGAATAAGTAGAAACCATTTTTATATTTTTCAAGCATTTCTTCCAGTTTCACCTGGAGCATCTGCTGTTTAAAAATATAGCTTTATATCTTTACTATGTCTTCCACTGATTTCCCACAGGTTTCAATACATTATTCTCAGATCTCTTTTCCAAGAGGTGAAAATACTTACAGTAGGGTAGTGCTCTCCTAATTCCACATACTAGGAAATCAACCAAAATAACACCAACCTAAAACTGCAAACCTGCTTATTTTTTTTCCTATAACTACCCCATCTTCAAAATTCTTCTGATGCCTATAATGATCAAGAGCCTCCAAGCCTTAGCCAGCTAATTGAGTTTGTCCTCTCCAAGTCTGATCTTCTCATCATGCCTTCTTTTATTTTAGGGAGAAAATTGTAGGGCTTGCTTCCATCATGATAAATTATCATCTTTGAAGTAAAGGTAGAAGCTGGTATTTGTAAGAAAACAGTTTCCCTGTGTTCCTGTGGTTCATAACACTCATTTTGCCAGTGTCCATCACACTTCAGTATACAGTCTCTTCTTCAATAGATCAAACACCAGATTTCGCTCCAAGAGTCCCACACTTTTGCATTCTCCAAGCCCTTGCCTCCTCCAAGCCCTTGCCTGTAGCCACATATCTGTACTTGTAGGAAGGAAGAAGATGGAAGAAATAGGAAAGTGGTGGCTCCCAGAGGGATCATCCCACAAGGAAGAAGCCAGAGGGACTGTGTAAATGTAGAATTGTATAGCACCAATAAATACAAATTAAACTCATAACAAGAAGTGAAATGTTAGGACCAAGGTGACATTTGGACTCAAGGTTCAGCCAAGCCTTGCCTTAAATATTTTATTGCTGTAGATAAAGATAGAGCTTATCCCACATGTTTATCTCTCTCTTTTTCTGCCCCTATCAATTAGGAAAAAGAAAAAAAAAAAAAAGAAAAGAAAAAGGAAAGCAAAAATCTTGACTAGCTTTGGTTGTATTTGAGCTAGACTTCAAAGTTTCACAAAATAAATAGTTTGGGGTGGGGGAAGGAATGCACAGTTGTAAAGAGAAAAAATGCACTTTGAAGCCAGCAAGGGACTGCATGCGTTACGCAGAAATTCACAGCATCCTCCCTGGAGCAAACAAGTGGTATCCCCCTCCCCTTCAAGGGGCATCTCCTCTCTCACAGGGCTGCCTGGCAGCAATACAGTCCTTTGAAGGGGTGTCAGGATGGCAGAAGTCATTGCTTTGTTCTCATCTCCTTCTTCCTGCTATGCTCCTGTTGTTTTCTACTCTGATTGAGTTTTATGTGACTGTAGCTGTCACTGAGATCTGAGTTTGCACAGCACTTAGCACAGTGTCAGTCCTGGCTTAAGATGAGAGCTCTTTGGGGTTTATTATAGAAACGCCAAAAATCCTCATGATCAGAGGTGGGTCCCATAATTTTAGCTTGGGAGAGGAGGGGAGAAGTTTATTTACTTTGTAATCCAAAGTCTCAGAGGGTGACAGACAGCTGGAGGACAGAGCCCTCCTGGCCATCATGAAAAGCTCTATGCAGCCCTGTCCACAGAATGAGAGACTTGCCTCTTTTCTGGGGCCCTCAGCCTATGTCTGTCTCACACCACAGATTGATGAGAGAAGTGAAAAGAAGAGTGCTTGTCATGTTTTAACCCCTTAATTATTTTTCTCTCTTGTGTCTCCACAGCACAGAGCCCCACTGCAGCAGATCCCTTGCAGCAAGCCTATGCTGGAGTGCAGCAGTATGCAGGTCGTTAGTATTAACACTTTCTCCCAATGCACCTTTCTCTTCTCCAAAGCCTTTAATATACAAATACACCTGAGTGGGAGGGCTGGGGGAAAGGAGATGCTTGCTGATACAGGGTTGAGCTGAGGGCCACAAACTCTCAGGTTACCTTTGTACTTTTTGGGAAAATAAACATAAAGCCCAGAGTTTTCTCTCCCGGAGGAAGCAGCTCCTATCTTTCCCACTGTCCTGTACATTGGCATAATTTCATTGGCAGGACCAGGACAGATCTGTTTAGCAAAGTGCATAAGGGCAAAATCACACCACTGATTTAGATGTCACTTTCTGTAACAAGTCTCCTGAGTGCTTCTGCAAGGATGGGAGCTGGGCAACCAGATCCTGCAGAGCCACCACTGTTGTGCCTCATAGGATATGGTACATTTGCCCATATTCATGTTTTAGAATATATCTACACTGGTCATAACCCAGCTTCCCAGTAGCTTTCTCCATGGGTCCCAATGGGTCAGCCTCCACCTGTATGCTGAGTAGTTCCTTTGCAGTTGATGGACTGACATCAGCCAAAGTGACCTGGTGCAGACCATGACCCCACCATGTTCAGTCTCCCCTCACGAGGTGTCTATGGTCAATGTTGCAAGGAAGCTGCCACCCCAAGTCATTATTTCCCATGGTAACTGGAGCAATCATGGGCTCCCATGGAGGAATGGCTATTATCTCATGTCAGTGCTGTATCTGCAAAGTTAATTTAATTCTCCATGTAGGGCTTCATTTGCTGGTGTTTTAGTTATTGTCATTTATTGCTTGTGAAGTTTGATAGATAGGAAGCAGCTCAACCCTTTGAGCTGTTAATTAACCCCTCTGCACACACATGGCCCCTATCCCTCTCACTCTGGGCTCACAGGCGACCTGTACTCTGTATTTTTAGCAGCAAGGCACATCATCTACCATCTGTGGTACTGAATGGCTCCCCTTGTCTGCTTGATGGGGGAGCTGAGGTGGGGAAAATTGTTTAATTGCTGCACACTGTTTCAAACATGTTTGTATGAGGGAGAGGAATACTGTATGGACATGAAAGAAAATGTGTATCTAAGAGTGTATGTGCAGCTATGCCTGTACAGTGAGTGGACATAGAAAGATTAGAGTAAGGAAACATATGTGTAAATTGTTTTTATGAGCATGTGAATTAATCAGGGTACAAGAGCAATTACACATGAAAACATGTGCATGTGCTCTGCATGTGGCTGTCAGCATGGGCATCAACTCATGGAGCTTGTGAATGAATGTGTTTGTGGTACCATCTGTGATGGTTATGCATCTCTGCTGAGAGAGATCTCATCAGACACCCCCTTTTACATCACGTGATTGTCCCCAGAATTACTGCTGGCAATGCTGAAGGGAGGGTGGTTGCTCAGGGCTATGTGGCATCTTCTGGAGCCTGACCATGATGCTTCTGCCACATTTTAGGCTGCACAAGATGGCCTTTTACAGAAAAATATGCCAGGGGAAAGCCCACCTTTCACTTAGTATGATGGTTTGGAGTGAAAGCTCCTTCCTTCCAAGCATTGAAATCTTTCCTTTTTTCTTCTCTTCTCTCCCTTTCTCTACCCTATAGCTGCATATCCTGCTGCTTATGGCCAGATTAGTCAAGCGTTCCCACAGCCACCTCCCATGATCCCACAGCAACAGAGAGAAGGTGAGTAAATGGGCTGTCCTTCTTTCTGGCCCCAGCACACAATCCCTACCACACTGGTTCATCTCCACATATACTCAAAGAATATCCATTAAATGCCTGATTGCTTTGATTCTATGGTTCACTGAGTCCTTTCTCCATTTCTATATGTGGCATAGTATCATTGGCACTTACAGCAGTATACAGCAACATCTTCATGGGTAATTGTTGCTGAGGGCTTCTCAGTTGCCAGGAAGGGGAGCATGCTAATGTGCATGGGCCATGGAAAGACCTGGTAGCAACACAGACAAAAATGTCCAGTGGGAGTTTGTGTTTGAGGCAAGCAACAAGAATGCAGATGAAAATGCAGTAGGTTTGGAATAAACAATTTACAGAATCACAGAATGTGAGGGGCTAGAAGGGACCTCAGGAGATCAAGTAGTCCAACCACCCTGCCAGAGCAGGATCACCCATACCAGGTCACACAGGAACTAATCCAAGCAGGTCTTGAACATCTCCAGAGAGGCAGACTCCACAACTCCCCTGGGCAGTCTGTTCCAGTGTTCTATAGAATCACAGAACGTTTATCAGGAAACAAAGCACTGGTGGCCCTTTATCAGAAGCCAGTTACATGATTTCAGACACATGCTATTTAGAGAGCAAAGATTTGCTATATAGACGACTTGGTCTAGTCCTTTCAACCTCCTTTGATAACTTGAAAAGAGAAATCAGCCCTTCACTGGAAACACCGAAAGTAAGGAGAGGTGAGTCTCCTACAATTGCATGTCAATGCTTTGGGAGGCAACCATGTCATGTACTGTTCCCTTTACAGTCAGCTTGGAGCAGTGGGATCCTCAGAAGCAGCCCACTCAGGTAGCCCCAGTTGTCCTCCAGGAAATCCACTATTACCGTTTGACAAGAAGAGAGGACTGCTTGCCTAAGTGAAACGTTGAAGTCAGGTGCTTCAGCTTCATTTTAAATAATTACATTTCAACTTTTATCCTCTATTAGATCACCAATTCAGATATATTCTATGTTATACATGTTATTATATATACATAATGACATTTAATATTTTAATATAGTGTAACAGTCAGAATGAAATTAATCAAGATTACACTATCAAACTAAAACATTGTGATGGCCTACAACTACTTTGGGGGAGAAATCTCATTTTGTGAGAAAATTACAAATGTTGGCATTTTGATCTAATTTGGAATTAATTTTTTTCGATGTCAGAATTTCCTGGGGAACACAACTTCCAGCTCCTGATTAGCTCTAGTACATATCCCTGCTGTGAGAACAGATGCACAGACCTAACATATCATTACAGAGATGTTTCCCCCATGCTGAAGGACTTTGTTTTTTATTACTTACTGGGGTTAGATTAAGCACAGGACAAAATGGTGAGCAGATCATTGCTCAGCAGAGCATTCCACCAGGAACCATCCAAAGCAAGGGATAGTTGTTGCACACATTTGGAAGATATACTGCCCAGTGACCCCTGTGTTTGCAAGGTATGACATGTCTCTGCAGGTTGAGGGTGAGTGTCACCCAGTGGACAAGATATCTCATAAGTTTTTGCTCCTTCCTATAAGTAGCTGGTATCAAGGATGGCTGAGGGCCATACATTTGAGATGAAGCACCATTTCAATACAAGTTGCCATTCCCACTCATTGTCCTCCATTTGTCTGCAGTGTGTAGATGCAGTGGCTTTCTCTTCTGCTTTCTAGAGGGAGAATTTCTAAGGCATGGCACTCACTCTTTCAGAGGATCAAGACCTTCAAATACCTTTAACATGAAAACACAGTAAAGAGGGAACTCTCATAATGTTCAGTGCTGAGAAGAGTACTTTGTGTTTGCAAGAATGTGCACAAACATTGATTCGTTAATGAACCAGACCTACCACAATAATAACATTGATGATCACATTGTTAATAACAATGTTAACTTTCCACTCACAGATTCTAGTTGAATAACAAGCCCAGAGACACTTGACTGCTGCAACGCTCCTGTAGAGATTAGTCATTACTTCCGTGTGAACACTGAGGCTGCCAGGGTGCACTGGGTGGAACCAATGGAAGACAGAGATGAAGTCTTGATACAGGCCATGCCAACCAGACAAAACTTGCGACCAATTTAAAATTTGTATGGTGTTATTAATCTTGATGAAGTTTCTGAAATTCAGAAGTAAACTTAAGAGAATAAATAAAATGGTGTACTCTTGTGACTGTCATCTGCCCTGTGCTTAACCATGCTGGGGGCTGAATAGCAAGTCTAACTATGATAGGTAACTTATGGATGGATTTAAGAAGAAATTGCTTGTTAAATACTAAGGCTAGAATTTTCATATTTGAGGATGGTAAATCATATCAGACAATGACTGTTTGTTTCTCAGTAGCAGGTGAAGCTTTCAACACTGGAAATTAGCAAAAGTCCTCCATAACAGGGAATAGAATGAGTTTGGCCATGAATGTCTGAGTTGATGTATGAAGCTGCTGCATGGATTCCACAGACACATTTCTGAGCTGAATTGAGCTTTGAGGATAGCCTTTGCTATCCTCAAAGCTCAATTCCTCTTGGTCTCTGAGCAGTGTGATACAAAGCTGCTTTCAAGGTGAACTAAGGGTTGATTGTTTCCTTCTTAAGCCTAACCTCCAAACTTTGTGTAGATTGTGTTCCTCCTGGTCTGCCTTATGACTTAGTAGGTGTTACTCTGTACACATTGGCAGAATCCCTACTTGTGCGCAACATATCCAAGACCCCAGGAAATGCAGCTGGTATTTTAGAAAGAATTTGCCAGTTTTACAGAGAAAACTGCTGGCTCTAGTGATGTCAGTGGGAATTTTGCCACTAAGTGCAGCAAAGCCAAGATTTTACCCATTCTATTATAATGTGGATCTCAAATCCCACAGCAGAAGTGCTCTGAGGCACGTTCAGATGAAGGAATGATTTTTTTTTCCCTGCTATTCTGGACTGTGGTCTTCTCCTGGGTAGAATTTTGTCAATTATGACAGACACCTAAGGGGGTCAGTGTTTGTTTAACACTTTCAGACTGTTTCATTTCTAGTTTATCATGTCAATAACTCCACATTGAGTAGAAATGAGCTGTAGCAAGTACTGGAAAAGGAATAGTTGCTCAGCGAGGAGCCTCAAGAAGAGGCAGACAGGAGGTGGGGGAAGATGGAAAACCTTGGCATGAAATAGGGGAGCTGATTATGGGCCACTAAAGTTCAAAAGTAATTTAGCTAAGCAGATGACCGGGTGCCTAATTAGTTAATTATCCCACTGTACCACTATCATCCCCATTTGGAAGAAACCCTGTTACCATACTCATGACCCCTAGGAAATGCACAAGATGCAAAGGATCAGCTGTTCCTTCATGACAGTCCTTTTAGCAAATTAGTGGGGAAAATTGTGCTTAGCAAATATTCATTAGGGCTTCATTTTCCATTAATCCAAAAGGAAATGTGGAGAGCCTGTGACTTCAATCATGCTGAAGCCCAGGAATTTTAATGAGCTTTAAACGGGCATCTGTCAGAATCCTGACTTTGCCATACTTCTCCTGCCAGCCAGGGGGATGAGTAATGGCTAATAAAATGTGGAAGCATCTAGGCAAACTCCTCTCCCAAACAGGAAAGGCAAAGGTGTAATTTGCTGTGTTATGACACTGTAATGATGCCCTGATGAAGAAAACAAGAGTATAAAAAGCAAAGCAAAACAAACAAAAAAAAACAAACACCACCACCCCCCAACTTTTCTTTCCCACACTCAAGACATAACAGGGGAAAGTAGGTTGAGTCAGCGTTCAGGTTTGTAGGCACATAAGCTGATACACAAACTGTGTATCCCCTTCATGTCAATGCCCCTGAAAAAAGCAGTGCTAGAGGTCAGCACAAAGCTGGGCAGCAGCTGTAAATACCCTTGGATATAATGAGACCATGAGAGAAACAATCTTTGCCTCCTTGGAGTGTGCAGTTTTCTGATAGTGAACATTGCAAGGGTATTAAATGTTTATTTTTTCCAGCAAAATCACTTGGACATACCTGTTCCCTTTTGATTTTTGCTCAAATACAGCATTGTTAAAAATAAAATTGGTATTAAATAATTTCAATCTAGGCTATTTGACCAGAGGCAGATTCTATGACTTCTTCCTCAAAAGGCCATTTCAACAGAACATGTTCTGAGGGTCTCTGTTCTAACAAAACTGCACAACCCAACTAAAAATTCCTCTCTGGATATTTTTGCAAGCACCTTCTGAAGTGTCTAAGTGTATATGTTATATGTCACAGAGCTAGGGCAAAAATGCTATTGTCTCTTGTCTCGTAATTTGGATTTGAATGCACTTGTAATATGTCTTGCAAAATCATTCCAGGGTGGGGGACATGACAAAACTGTCAAGATTTGGGGTGAGCCTTCAGGCTGTGTCAAGCTGGGGAGTTGAATGTAAAATTTGACAAAGCAAGCCTGGGGGATTGTGGATACATTTTTTTGCTTGTTGCCACAGCCCTTACACAGATACAAGGACAATGAAACTTCTGCATGCGGATGCTGAGAGGATGCAAGGGTTAGTGTAGGTCACCAAAAAACCTACAGTTTAAATGAGATTATGAGAAGCAAAGAAAAACTATGGCAAATACCATTTCATTCTTTTTACTTTTATTCTTCCATTCTGTCTTTCCATGGCCACATGTGCTGGTACATTCTCCTTTCTCTAGATTTCATCCTGGTGTCTATCCTTAGAAGGTTAATGAAGGTAGCATAGCCTCTAGCAACTTCCTGAGTTCCTGGTCTTCTGCTTTGTCTATTCCTCTGAGAGTCTACAGACTGCTTCCTAGAGGTGACCCTCACCAGTCAGAAAGAGGGAATGCCAGAATAAATCTCCACCACATGCTTTCCCGTATCCTATTTCTCTCCATTTATGGGTCTTCTTTTTCTCTTGATAGGACCAGAGGGCTGTAACCTGTTTATCTACCATCTGCCCCAGGAGTTTGGGGATGCTGAGCTGATGCAGATGTTCCTGCCTTTCGGTAATGTCATCTCCTCGAAAGTGTTTGTGGATCGGGCGACAAACCAAAGTAAATGCTTTGGTGGGTAAAGATAACAAAACAATTAGATTCATCTAGGAAAGGGCTTTTTCTGAATACTTTACCTTTCAAACTTCTTTCTTTCTGCTTAAACTTTATGATTTCTCTCAATTTAGTCCTGTTGGTACTTTCCCCTTCCCTTTTTCACTCCTAATCGTCTCATGCTCAGAGTTGTATGCATTGTGAGAGGTAAAGGTTTGACATCTTATAAGCAGTAAGATGCTGCAGCTGCTGGTGGTGGGTTACAGAAAAGAGTAAAGCACCCAAAGTAAAATGGAAGGCGCTGAGGGGTTTGTGAAATGCTAACATGATCAGCAGTGGGAGCATGTGGCAGAAGGACAATTCCTGTACCTAAGGAAAAGGAAAAATAGGTCATAGGGTTGAAGGGAAGAGGTGTGTGGGCAGCTTTTCAGCAGCTGTGATACATAGACTGCAAGATGACCAGAGCTGAACATCATTTGAAATCCTGGTCTTCTTGGGGGTTTGCTGCTAGGTGAATCTTAAGCAGCCATGCACTGATTCACTGGGCCTAAGGTAGCACCACAGCAGATACGGATAGACTGAGCTTACCCTGTGTTTCAGCTGACAGTCCATAAAATGACTGGTTTGAAAGTTGTATGTGCTCAGGCAGGTCTGACCTCGCTGCTGGCTCAACCCCACTGGAACATGGAAAGACCACAGCCTCAGCTGCCTATGAACCACCAGCTAGGAAAACCCTGAACTGCACCCAAAATGCAACGGCTCAGCCAGCCAACAGCCACATGGGGATGCATGCATGGTGTCTCAGTCAGATCCCATTTTGTGCAAAAACGTTGATGTGAAGGGTCCCTTCTGGCAGCATGGCAGCATGAGGTCCTGTTACCTGCTCTCCTGCACTCTTGCAGATATTCCCTGAGAAGTGCAATGGAACAAATTATTACTTTTCTTTTCCTGTTACTTGCAGCTATCTGGATTCTGTCTCTCAGGCAGACTTCCAGAGTTAACAGTTATTGGTGTTTCATCTTATTTCAAAGCCACTTTCAGTCTCCACATTATCCTTCCCTTCCATGCTGCCTTTCCATTTCCGCTCCCATACAGCCACATCACAAAACTTTTACCTGACCCCTTGCTAGCTATGGTGCATGTCAAGCAGTACTTGCAAGAGTTTCATGCCCATGCGTAGTTCTTCCTGCCCCTCTACAGAAGGCTGAATAGACTGTTTTCTCCTTTGATTACAGTAGCTCTCTCCCCTGATGTGCGGGGACACAGCATTCCCCTTCATCAGTAGGTTTTGGGTTGCTGACTGCTCAAGCACTAGAATAATGAAGGTCAAAGAGTCTGATATGAAGAACCAGCCAGGAAAATCAAATAAGAAATTACAAATTAGTTTCATTCTCTCCAGACCCCTCCTCCTTTTTAGAGCTTTAACCATACAAAACTTACAAAATGAGCAGACCAGGCCAGCTCTAGGTGACTTTGAAAACTAACACTTTAAGGATATCCACAAGTAGAAATTAATTTTTGGCAAGGAAGGTGTCCTTCCTATGATAAATATTTTGGAGACTAATAAGCCTGATTCTCTACTTATTGGCAAGTGGGAAGACAAAAGGTAAATGGAGAAACAAGGTGGCAGCCAAATCTTGTTAGGGAGAATATATTCTAAATAGATATTCACCTTATCTCCTCTCAGTTCAAAGACTTTATGGCTTGAAAGGTTCACAAGGATAGCAACACATACCTAGCTTGTGGAACAGGGTTATGGGCCAAGCTTTATTGCTGCTTCCAAGGTACTGCAAGATAGTAATTGATAGATGAGCAGAAATTGAGGGACCTTTTCAGAAATGTTTCCTAATATTGAGTCTCACATGGGAGAAGCTAAACATCACCTTGTTTGATGAAGTAAACTCCAAAACTAATGACAGGATATTCCATCCTGAAAGGAGGAAAGTGCCCTTTGAATGTGTTGACCAAAGTGCACGGGCAAGCATAAACAGGAGTTAGAGATTACTATTAGATCTTACTCACCTTATACTACTTGCAGATATTACAAATATCCAAGCCATAGAATCATGGAATTGTTTTGATTGGAACAGACCTCCATGATCATCAAATCCAACCATCAACCTATGACCACCATGACCATTTAACCACATCCCAAAGTGCCATGTCCACATGTTTCGTGAACACCTCCAGGGACGATGACGCCACCACCTGCCTGGGCAACCTATTGCAATGCTTGACCACTCTTCAGTAAAGATTTTTTTCCTAATATCTAATCTAAACCTTCCCTGGCAAAATTTTAGGCCATTTCCTCTTTTTCACTCTGTACTAGGGAGAAGAGACTGACCTCCACCTCACTGTAATCAACAGTCACAGCAGGCACTCAGCTTTGAGGGAGAGTTAAAGCCAGGGAAAACTAAGACTTGACCCCTGACACCCAAAGTCTGTGACTGCTGATCTCAGACAAACATGTTGACTATGTTGCCATGTGCACCACCTCCAGAACGATAGAAATAGCAGAAGAATAGGTAGCTAATTACCTCAAGTATTTCACACTGCTCTTCAAAATCTTCCACCCAGCTGACCTTCAATTTAAAACAATGCAAAAATGTAAAGGTTATTAGAGAAAATCAGACCCTCGTTTGATTTGTTAAGTCCACTGAAGTTGATGTTGATTGTAATCTTTTGTTCAGAAAGTCAATTAAAAAAAAAAAAAAAGAAAGAAATTAAACCAACTTTTTTCATGACAGAAAATAAGTTATTTTGTTAATTTCAAATGTACAAAAAGTCTGTCCTTTTCTATTTAAACTTTTCCCAAAACTGAACATGTAAAAACATAGCATTTGCATTCTGTTTTGGTTTGCTTTTAAGCCAGCTAGAGCTCTCCAACTGGTAGCCTGGGGGGACAATTCTGTCTGGCCCCAGAAAGATATTCCACTATTATATGACCTTTTAAAATGTATCTGCTATGTAGATCCCAAGTAAATTGCTGCAACAGAGCCTAGCCCCAGGTTGTCTATAAATTGACAAGAAGTTCTGCTTTATAAAAACTTTAAAAATTGTGTTTTGGTTTTTTTTTCCATGGAATCGGAAAATGCTTCATTTGCTGCTCTTTTCTCACTGTTGAACTACCTGTAAGCAGCTGGTCTAAACGGAATGAGTCAGTAGAACAGCACCCTAAAGTAGGTCTTCCATTTCTTCCCAGTTGGCTTGGAACTCTCCCCTACATTTCCATGAGAAAGTTGTCTGCTTTGGCCACTACCAGCAGTATGCTGTAGGTACAGCCACTGCAGTGTTAGGAAGAAAGTGAGACCAGCCACAAACCTTTCTCCTGGTTTCTGGAGTCTATGACCCTGCAGAGAAACACCAGCACCTGCACATGCTGAGGAAACTATGCTCCATTCATGAAATATTTGACTTTCCCAGTTCAGAGGCCACTGCTTGCTAGCTAACATGGAGAAGCAAGGAATGCAAGCTACAGCAAACACCAATCTCATGTATAAAAAGCAGAAGTGGTCAAAATCTGTCTGTTGTCTTACATAGCGGGAATGCTTGCTGTAGTATGTAAGAGTGCCTGAGAAACAGTGCTGGCATCTCAATCAAAAGCGCTGTTTAACTTGGGAGGCTTTGACTTTTTTTCTGTGGCATACATCCTGACTAGACTCAAACCCTTCATTTTCTTTTACAATTATTCAAACCTCTGGCTTTTGTTTTCCTCTCATCCTGATGCAGCTCTACTACAACCAAGTGCAGACCACACTTCTTCCCACTCACCAATACCATGTCTATCCCTATAGCCAAACACTTTATCATACTAATTGATTCATCATGTTCTTGGGTTTTTCTTCCAGCTCTGCCTTGTCCACACTTTCATACTCAGATTTAGTGATTTCATCTTCACAATTCTTCACCATTCTGCTCTTCTTTCTCTGCTCTCAGTAGTCCTTTACTCAATGCTCAGCTGGTACCTGCTACCTCTTCCCATGTACTACTTTTATAGCCAGTACATTTTTCCCACTGGGCCATGCTATCTATTCTTAGTGAAGTGGCAGGGCCACAACAGGATTAATTTCTCACTAAGGGATGAATTGCATGCAATTAGGAGTTCCTTGAAGGCAGTGACTCTCATTCTCGCAGCAGATTGATCTAGGAACTCTTGCACAGAGTTACAATGTGCCACAGCCTGAAAATCAAACTCTGCAAGACCCTGGAGCTTGTCTCTATGCAAGGCAGAGA
This sequence comes from Melanerpes aurifrons, assembly GCA_011125475.1. NCBI lineage: Eukaryota > Metazoa > Chordata > Aves > Piciformes > Picidae > Melanerpes > Melanerpes aurifrons. The sequence goes on along the minus strand of WWNC01000003.1, from coordinate 28,693,924 downwards.
CTGCACTGAGTGTCTCACCTTCCCACCATGTGTGCAAGTGTGCTAAAATGTCAGAGGACATGACATACACTTATGTACTGGTCTCAATGGTTCTGGTGATTATTCGGCTTTCAGCTATGTAGAAAATCTAAAAATGACCAGTTTGTGTATAAGACAGAAGGAAAATTCGAATAGAATAGAATAGAATGGAATAGAATAGAATAGAATGGAATAGAATAGAATAGAATAGAATAGAATAGAATAGAATAGAATAGAATAGAATAGAATAGAATAGAATAGAATAGAATAGAATAGAATAGAATAGAATAGAATAGAATTAACAAGGTTGGAAAAGACCTTTGAGATCATCGAGTACAGCCTATCATCCAACATTATTTAATCAACTAAACCATGACACCAAGCACCCCATGCAGTCTCTTCCTAAACACCTTCAGTGATGGTGACTCTACCACCTCCCTGGGCGGCCCATTCCAATAGCCAATCACTCTTTCCGTGAAGAACTTCTTCCTAACATCCAGCCTAAACCACCCCTGGAGAATTATCCTATTAAGATTACTAAGGGAAGTGCTCAATGTGAGAAGAAACATTTCTTGTGCTGTTGCTGGGTGATGCTACAATACAGCCCTAATTTCATGAGCACTCACTGTTGTCCCACATGACAGATTTTAAGAAGGCATTTGAAGATGTTAAACTAGTGCAATACAGAGACAAATATGTTCTAGGGAAATGTTTTAACAGAGAAGAGAAGAGAAGAGAAGAGAAGAGAAGAGAAGAGAAGAGAAGAGAAGAGAAGAGAAGAGAAGAGAAGAGAAGAGAAGAGAAGAGAAGAGAAGAGAAGAGAAGAGAAGAGAAGAGAAGAGAAGAGAAGAGAAGAGAAAGAAGAGAAGAGAAGAGAAGAGAAGAGAAGAGAAGAGAAGAGAAGAGAAGAGAAGAGAAGAGAAGAGAAGAGAAGAGAAGAGAAGAGAAGAGAAGAGAAGAGAAGAGAAGAGAAGAGAAGAGAAGAGAAGAGAAGAGAAGAGAAGAGAAGAGAAGAGAAGAGAAGAGAAGAGAAGAGAAGAGAAGAGAAGAGAAGAGAAGAGAAGAGAAGAGAAGAGAAGAGAAGAGAAGAGAAGAGAAGAGAAGAGAAGAGAAGAGAAGAGAAGAAGAGAAGAGAAGAGGGATGGGTTTGGGCAATAGATTTGTGACTGAAGACGAGGAAAAGGCTGAGGTCCTGAACACCTTTTTTGCCTCAATTTTTAACAGCAAGGCAGAAGTTCAGGGCAAGTGGCCTCCTGAGCTGGGTGATGGGGTCAGGGAGCGGTGTAATGCCCCAGAAATCCATGATGAATTAGTTCGGGACCTGCTGAGCCACTTGGACACTCACAAGTCCATGGGACCGGATGGGATCCATCCTAGGGTGCTGAGTGAGCTGGCAGGTGAGCTGGCCAAGCTGCTCTCTAATGGGATGACGGAGATAGGAGCCAATACAGCTGACCAATATGATGGAGTATTGTTCCTTTATTGTTGCAGTATTGCAGGCCTATTGTGCAGGCCTATGGTGCAAGTATAGCACAGTAAAGTAAAGCATAGAAGAAGAAGGGAAAGGAAAGGCAGAAGTGCGTAGCAAGGGAACTTCTACAACTTATATAAACTCAGAGTGCCTTGTTGGCATGGCTTAATTGATTCTCTATGACTGACCACACATCGCACTATTATAGATTATTGGTCCAACCACTGAAAACATGTGAGGTTTGTTGATGCAGGTGCATGTCCTGTTGTCCCAAGATAACTTTCTATGTTTATAGCTACCAGTGTCCTGTTTTAGTTACACGCTGCAGGCACAGAACTGTTTTGCTAAGCTGCTAGCCGGCTCTGCACTTATGCTGAGCATGGCCTACCACCATGTCAGGCTCTAGGCCTGCACTGCCAGATTGCTCACACTGCTCGTCGCTGGCATTGCCACAGTTCTCCATCATTTTCCTCCAGTCCTGGCTCACCGGTGAGGTCCCAGATGACTGGAAACTGGCCAATGTGGTCCCCATCACAAGAAGGGTCAGATGTAGGAAACTAGAAACTCCAGGCCAGTCAGCCTGACCTCAGTGCCAGGGAAAGTGATGGAGCAGATTATCCTGGCGGCAATAACTGTGCACCTGAAGGATGGCCAAGGGCTCAGGTCCAGCCAACATGGATTTAGGAAGGGCAGGTCCTGCCTCTCCAACCTGATCTCCTTCTATGATCAGGTGACTGCCTGGTGGACATGGGGAGGCCTGTGGATGTGGTCTACCAGGACTTCAGCAAGGCCTTTGACACCGTCCCTCACAGCAAACTGCTGTCTAAGCTGTCAGCTCGTGGCTTGGACCACTACACTCTGTGCTGGGTTAGGAACTGGCTGGAGGGCCGAGCCCAGAGAGTGGTGCTGAATGGTGCCACATCCAGCTGGCAGCCAGTCACCAGTGGTGTCCCCCAGGGATCAGTGCTGGGCCTCTTTAACATTTTCACTGATGATCTGGATGAAGGGATTGAGTCATCAGCAAATTTGCAGATGACACCAAGTTAGGGGCAGATGTTAGTCAGTTAGAGGATGGAAGGGCTCTGCAGAGGGACCTTGACCGACTGGACAGATGGGCAGAGTCCAACAGGATGGCATTCAACAAGTCCAAGTGCTGAGTGCTGTACTTTGGCTACAGCAATCCCATGCAGAGCTACAGGCTGGGGTCGGAGTGGCTGGAGAGCTCCCAAACAGAGAGGGACCTGGGGGTGCTGACTGACAGCTGCCTGAACATGACCAGCAGTGTGCCCAGGTGGCCAATAGGGCCAGTGGCATCCTGGCCTCCATTAGGAATGGTGTGGCCAGCAGGAGCAGGGAAGTCATTGTGCCCCTGTACTCTGCTTTGGTTAGGCCGCACCTTGAGTACTGTGTCCAGTTCTGGGCCCCTCAGTTTAAGAAGGACATCGAAACACTTGAGCATGTCCAGAGAAGGGCAACAAGGCTGGTGAGAGGCCTTGAACACAAGCCCTATGAGGAGAGGCTGAGGGAGCTGGGATTGTTTAGCCTGGAGAAGAGGAGGCTCAGGGGTGACCTCATTGCCCTCTACAACTACCTGAGGGGTGGTTGTGGCCAGGAAGGGGTTGGTCTCTTCTCCCAGGCAACCAGCACCAGGACAAGGGGACACAGTCTCAAGCTGCACCAGGGGAAGCTTAGGCTCGAGGTGAAGAGGAAGTTCTTCACCGAGAGAGTTATTGGAATGGGCTGCCCGGGTAGGTGGTGGAGTCACCATCCCTCGAGGTGTTCAAGAGGAGATTGGACGTGGCACTTGGTGCCATGGTCTAGTCATGAGGTCTGTGTTGATAGGTTGGACTCGATGATCCTCGAGGTCTCTTCCAACCTTAGCAATATTGTGATACTGTAATATTAATTAGGAAGAAATTAGAAAAATGGGGAGGTGGAAGGAGCAGCAGATGTGAATGGTTACCCCAAGGTGTCAAAGAAGATGACTTTTTGGATTCCATCAAGCAGTGGATGCTGTCAGACCAGTTCTGCTTCGTGCTTTCCCCTTGTCTCCCACATGTCTCCTTGACTTGTGCCTGTTCCTCACACCTGCTACTGTTTCTCCCCATGGGACAATGACTCAAGGAAGATGTGGGAGGTTTAGGTTGGATGTTAGGAAGAAGTTCTATACAGAAAGAGTGACTGCCCATTGGAATGGGCTGCCCAAGGAGGTGGTGGAGTTGCCATCATTGGAGGTGTTCAGGAGGAGACTTGATGGGGTGCTTGGTTGCATGGTTTAGTTGATTAGGTGGGTTGGATTAGTTGATAGGTTGGACACGATGATCTTGAAGGTCTCTTCCAACCTGGTCTATTCTAGTCTAGTCTAGTCTAGTCTAGTCTAGTCTAGTCTAACCACACCTATGCTCCCAGAAACATTGTGGTTTCCTTCTACTCAGATAGACATGGTCTGACATCCCAAGTATGAGCAGCCACAACTGCTGGATATTTTTCTCCTTTATGTGCATTCCAGATGGTCTTCCCCGCTGTTAGAAGGGATGTCCCACACCTTTTTTAAATATTCCGTGTTTAACACAGCAAGGAGACTACAAACTATAAGGGCTTCTTAGGACCATAAATTTATATGACCTAAAAGAACCATCTTGTTGGACTCAGTACACTATGGATAGTGAGTTTCATTCAAAATCCTTGCAGGGAGTATATTTGAAAATTGCTAGTGGGCCAAACATGCAATCTTCTTTGATGATGCAAAACCAAGAAAATAAAACCATTTACCTTTGCTATTAAACATTTTTAATCCATATTTAACTTTTTCTGGATCCTACCTTATGAAAGGAATAAAGAGAGACAGACAGAGATTACAGGTGAGAAAAGCAGTGAGGTATGAGGACTGGACACAAGAGACAATGAAGCTCAGAAGGACTGAGGTATGAGTAGAACTTGTATCATGTTAAACACATTGTGGCAGTTCAATGCTGCAGTGTGGTGGAGTGGGAGATTAAGGCAGCAGGCAGATCAGGACAGTCCTCAGAGTTTCTGGAAGCTGAAACAGAAAGAACGATCTGCAGACTAGGACACTGGCAAACCTCTGCAGGGACCTGCAATCAGAGACAGACCAGTTCTGAAGCGCATTCACAGCACTAAATAAGACACTGGAGTGGAAGAATGGATGCTGAGGTACATCAGAAAAATATTGTTCAGCACCTGCTCACGATGTGCAGTGTTCATTAATAATAAAAAAGCCCCAAACTCTCCTCAGGTTCACCCAAGAAAATGAGCAGGACCAAGAGCAAGGAGGTGGTGGAGTTACCGCCTTGCCCAGGGAGGTGGTGGAGTCACTGTCCCTGGGGGTGTTCAAAAAGGGATTGGCACTTGAAGCCATGGTTTAGTAGTCATGTGGTCTTGGGTAACAGTTTGGACTTGATGATCTTTGAGGTCTTTTACAACCTTATTGATTCTATGATTCTATGATTCTATGAGGTGTAAGGGTAAGAATTTCGAGTTACATATTCCTGTCCCCATACAGGTAATCAGGGGTCAAACTAGATATTTGCCCTTGGTTTTTCTTCTTGTAGCAGAACACTGAGTCTTTTGCACAGGGCTTTAGAATGCATTGATGAGGACAGTTATTTGTTGGATCAAATTTTTTTGGGGATTATTTTCTGATTTGTGTTTTTCTAAATAGGAAAATTCTTATCAGACAGAGGAATTGGGTCTGAAAAATTGTCATTTCCATATAGCTGGGCACAAAGCTCAGAGTATAGTGGAAGAAGGATCTAATTTGAGCTCCTGAGCTGACAACACAGGGACAATTTCACAAGTGTGTTAAGTGTACCTGACCCTTGGCATGTTACAGCTCAGATCAACACAGACAAGGAGAGATTAATGAGATGTCCTGCTTAGTTGGGAAGTCAAAGGGGAGAGGGACATCATTAGAAGGGTGCTTAAAGCTCCTAGAGAAAAGGGCAAGTAGGCACAAAAGTTTATTATTTACTGGCTACTCTGTTATAATCCAAAGCAGACAGGCTCTGAGACTTCAAGTCCTCAGAGTAAGGATGGCGCTCTTCTCCAGCTGATAAAGGAAGAGTTGTGTCAGTAAGAAAAAGAGGGAACTTTTCATCAAACTCACTACACAGCACCTCTAGCTACTGCAGTTGGTTGGGGGAGGCTTTAAGAGGGAGGAGAGGGAGAAGTATTAGGGCTGTGAGCCACTGTTCATTTACAAACTATAATTAATTTGATGTTTAGATTAATTTCTGATTCACTCTCAAAGGTGCACTGAAAGCATTTTTCCTTTATTGTAATGTTGATTGCTTATTGGGGAGATAAATCTAACTGTCAGTTATGCACTGACTTACCAAAACTTTCAGACTAAGCAAGCATGAATGCATAAGGAACAGCTGTTTTCAGACCTCCAGTTAAAGGGACAGCTCTGTCTTTTCCCAATAATTCACATTAAAGAAAATCTATACATTGTACACAGGGACTTCTGCTTTCTTTTGTAGCTTAAGCATTTATTAGGCAAGTATGTGTTAATAGAATCCATCTTTTATTTATATCTCTGTCCATGTGTCTATCACTGTACTATCCATCTACCCACACAAATGATAAAATAGAGTCCATCCAGAATATTTTTAAGTTATGAATCTTATTTGTACATATTGTACATATCTACTCACAAACACACTAATATGACCATATTAAATACTTTTACTCATGGAGTAATTAAATGGAAGAACTCATTACTGCAAGGTCTTTGTCATTTAACAACCTTCAAAGTGGGGAATGGACATTTATAAAACAAATAGAATAGAGCAATATGAATTTTGCACTAGATGAAAGAAAAAATAATTATTAAAAAAAAAAAAAGTCCTTTTAAAAGAGATCAGAAACTGAATGCTCTTGGCTCCAAATCAGACCAAGTGAAAAAAATCTGATCGGGCTCTAGTGTGCCTGCACAGAGTGCTATTTGCTGCCCTTTCCTCTAGAATTCTTTTGACAGAGTAGATGAAACTGTATTATGTATGGCTGGTCCTACATGTGCTCCAAAGCATGGGCAACAAACAGAAGGCCTTAGATGCTATCATGCTGCTAGAAAATTATTAACTTATTTCTATTATTGAAACTTGGTGGGTCAAATTCCCTGTCTTAAATCTGGCTATCAATGGCTACAAGCTGTTCAGAAGAGACAGGCAAGCAAGGAGCCAACACTGAATGCTTGCATTCCAGAAGGCAAATTTCATCCTGGGCTGCATCAAAAGGACAAGAGGTGATGGTTTTAAAATTAAGTGCAAATTTAGATTGGCCATTAGAAATGAGCTGTCTACTCTGAGGCTCGTGGAACACTGGAACACGTTGGCCAGGGAGGCAATGGAGGCCCCATCCATGCAGACATTCAAGGTCAGGCTTGATGAAGCTCTGAGCAACCTGATCTTAGCTTACTGCAGTGGGGTTGGACTAGATGACCTTTACAGGTCCCTTTGAGCCTAAAGCTTTCTATAATTCTGTGATTCTGTGACTCACCATAACCTGTTCTTGTAAGACTGTAGACCTGCTACAATATCTTGTCTACCCAATACATCTGGTTTTGTTTATATTTTCCCATGATCTCTCTGGTGCAAGGAAAATTCAAGCTGTAGTATGAACAAATTTCTATCAATCCATCCAACCATCCATTCATCCTACCATGTATCTATCTTCAACTTCTTTATATCCATATATGCTGTCTCCCTCACCACACAGAACTGCTCTTCAGCATTTTGAAGTCCGTCAGATGGCTAGTCACTAAGCAGCTGTTCAATATATCCTCACAGCAGAGTGCTTGGCTTCAGGCCTTCCTTCCCACACAATATTCAAAACCTGCCATGAACATGAATTTATTATCATTATCTCATCTGTTTTCCTAAGGCCCTTCTTAGCAGAGCATTTGAGAGGGTCACAGAGCTAAGTAACCGTACTTTCACATTGTTCATGGTGTCTTCGTTTCACCAAGGTTATTAAGAGACATAGAATGGTATTCAAAACTGTTTATTAAACTTGAGTGCCTAACCTGAGATGCCATGAGCCCTATATGCTTGTTTTCTCAAGGTCTTTAGCACAATGATGAGCATGCTCTGCCTATGTTTGTTTCAGGTGCAGGTACAGGCTGCAGCCTTCCTGTCAGTGAAATCTCAGATCAGGCACTGAGCACAAAGAAAAAAGAAATACAAAGCAAAACTTCATCTTCACTGGAAAAATAGAGGCCTCGCATACCTGATGAAATACTATGCCAGAACCATCCATATGTTGTTAACATTTGTGTGACATTAGTTCTAATTGGGTCATGAGAATTAACTCCAGCCAGACAATGTTTGAGCATGTCTCAACAGTAAAAAAGGTTGGGGACTGTCTCTGGACAGTAGTATAGACAAGGCTACTCCCTCTTGAAGGATAAGAGAGTTTAGCCATGTAGATACAAGCCATGATGTACCATTTGCATTCAGAGCCTGCTCTACTTTATTTACGAGTAAAAAAGTAGCCTAGAAGATGTTTTCAAAGGAGTTTCATGATATATAATATACCCAGCGTAACTGGGATGTCATGGCAGAAATAGGGACCAATGCCAGTTCTCCAAGGCACCCTTTGATTGTACAATTGCAAAATCATTTTTTCCCTGCCTTGTTTACTGTCTACATTCCAACTCTTGCAGTAATGAGTCTGATACATTGCCATTTTCCTCGCCCTGTTATGTTATTCATTCTCTACAGTAATTAAAACAAGGATGCCATGAAAAAGAAAAATAGAGAAATGTGTGGTTAGAAACAATGCCTTAGTGCATATGCAAGACAATACAGAATTAAAATTTTATAGGAAACATCATTGCATTTCTAACTCAAGTGCTTCGTTTTGCAGCCTTATCATTGTTTTAATGTATTGGTGCACGTAGTATCTTCCCATTTCAAGTAGGCAGATCAGGTTCGTGATCATCTGAAGAACCTGAAAGTGTTCAAGTCCATGGGACCCGACGGGATACACCCATGGGTACTGAGAGAACTGGCAGAGGAGGTTGCTAAACCCCTCTCTATTATATTTCAAAAGTCATGGCAATCTGGTGAAGTCCTCACAGACTGGAAAAGGGGAAACATTGCCCCCATCTTCAAAAAGGGTAAGAAGGAGGAACCAGGGAACTACAGGCCAGTCAGTCTCACCTCTGTGCCTGGAAAGATCATGGAGCAGATCCTTCTGGAGTCACTACTCGATCAAAAGAATAGTGAAGAGGTAATTGGAAACAGTCAGCATGGCTTTGCCAAGGGCAAATCCTGCCTGACCAACCTGGTGGCCTTCTATGAGCAGGTGACAAAATTAATAGATGAGGGGTGAGCAACTGATGTCATTTACCTGGACCTGAGCAAAGCCTTCGACACTGTCCCGCACCACATCCTGGTCTCCAAACTGGTGACACATGGGTTTGATGGGTGGACCACTAGATGGATAAGGAACTGGCTTGATGGCTGCACCCAAAGAGTGGCTGTCAATGGCTCCATGTCCCAGTGGAGGCCAGTGACAAGCGGAGTCCCTCAGGGATCAGTCCTGGGACCTGTCTTGTTCAACATCTTTGTGGGTGACATGGACAGTGGCATTGAGTGCACCCTCAGCAAGTTTGCTGATGACACCAAGCTGTGTGGTGCAGCAGACACGCTGGAGGGAAGGGAGGCCATCCAGAGGGACCTTGACAGGCTGGAGAGGTGGGCACAAGCCAACCTCATGAAGTTCAATAACAGCAAGTGCAGGGTCCTGCATCTGGGTCAAGGCAATCCCAGGCACAAATCCAGGCTGGGCAGTGACTGGCTGGAGGGTAGCCCTGAGGAGAGAGACTTGGGGGTGCTGGTGGACAAAAAGCTCAACATGAGCTCTCAATGTGCACTTGCAGCCCGCAAGGCCAATCAGATCCTGGGCTGCATCAGGAGAAGTGTGGCTAGCAGGTCGAGGGAGGTGATCCTCCCCCTCTACTCAGCCCTGGTGAGACCCCACCTGGAGTACTGTGTCCAGTTCTGGAGCCCCTATTACAAGAGGGATGTGGAGGTGCTGGAACGTGTCCAGAGAAGGGCCACAAGGATGATCAGAGGGCTGGAGCACCTCTCCTATGAGGACAGACTGAAGGAGTTGGGGCTGTTCAGTCTGCAGAAGAGAAGGCTCCGAGGTGACCTAATTGTGGCCTTCCAGTATCTGAAGGGGGCCTACAGGAAGGCTGGGGAAGGACTTGTCAGGATCTCAGGTAGTGATAGGACTAGGGGGAATGGAATGAAGCTGGAGGTGGGGAGATTCAGGCTAGATGTGAGGAGGAGGTTCTTCCCCATGAGAGTGGTGAGACCCTGGAATGTGTTGTCCAGGGAGGTGATTGAGGCCCCGTCCCTGGGGGTGTTTAAGAGCAGGCTGGATGAGGCTCTGTCCAGCCTGATGTAGTGTGGGGTTTCCCTGCCCATGGCAGGGGGGTTGGAACTAGATGATCCTTGTGGTCCCTTCCAACCCTGAATGAAACTATGAAACTATAAACTATGAAACCCAAATCTAAAAAACATAAATAAAAAAATGAAGAACCAAACCACAAGCCCAGCCGAGATTAACATCTCCATTAATATATCCTCTCATCTTCAAAAGCTGGCATCAAGGTAGCAGCTTGCAGATCCCCATAAAAATAGGTATACATTTCTTAACCTTTTCTGGATTCATGTATCTCAAATCTCCAAGAAAACTCAACATTAGTCTTGAACTGCACTATATCACACACATGTATGTATGTATATCATCTGTGTACTCTACTCATATATTTGTGCAATACCAAATATGTCACAGGTTACAAAAAACAATGCAAATCACTAATGATTGGTTTGAATTCAGACAAACTGCTCCAATGCTTGCTGGCCTTAAAGGTGAAAAAGTGTTTTGTTATATCCAGTCTGGAACTCTCTTGTAATTTATGTCCTTTATCTCTCATTCTCCTTCTGTGTGCTACTCTCAGACATAGAATCATGGAGTATCTCAACCTGGAAGGGATATATAAGGATCATTCTCTCCAACACCTTGCTCCTCATGGGACTACCTAAAACTAATCCATACATCACCAAGATGAACTCTGACTGGCTTGGTGCCATAACCAACTCCTTGGGGGGTTCCATGAACTCAACACTCTCCCAGTGAAGAACCTTCACCTAATGTCCAATCTGAACTTCCCCTGACACAGAGAGACTGTCTCTGTCTTACTGTTCTCATGTAGCAAGTGATCCAGCTTTTGTCCATACTGATGGCCCTGTGATGAACTCACTCCAGTATGTCCCTCTCTTTCTTGAGGGGAAGGGATTCCCAAAAATAGATGTCCAGGTGTGATTTAATGAGCACTGAGCAGAGAAGGGTAACCACTTCTCTAACTGACTATCTCAATAGAGCTCAGGATGCTGTCAGCCTTTCTTGCAGGGTAAGGCACACATTCAATGAGATCCCCAGTGATATAACCCACGTAAACTGAAGATACAGAGGGACTATACCCTTTTCACCAGCTGGGCTTCAGGGTCCTTGATATTTAGCCAGGCATGTCTATTGTTATTAAAGAGAGGAAATGCAGCTAACGTCTAAGAGCAGCTGCTGTCTTTGGCTACTTCACAGGCAACAGGTTTTCTGCCTTTTTGGCAATATGACCCACAAATCTGATTCTGTTCTGACCATTTAAAGTGAAATTACATGACTGTTCTAAAAACAGATCTCTAATGACCCTTTAAAATCCTTCTCTAGAAGGGTTTCCAGAAATTGTAAAGTATTTACCCTGGTCATTGTGCATGACTTGACAGGCCTGAGAAGGATACAGAAGGATTGTTTTGTTACTGGGCTTTTAAAAATGCACATGAGAGAAGAATTTTTACTATTCAGTGTTAGGAGTCATTGAAAAAGCCATATTTTTATGGGCAACTGATATTTTCACCCCATCCTCTCCAGTCAATATCTCTGTCCAAATTATCAATAACCACTCTGCCTTTCTCAGGTCTTCAGTTTTTCTAATCAAAGGCATTTTCATAAATGTGCTTTGCAACAATATTTATACTCCCTTTATTTCAGCCATTAAAACACAAACTTATTTTTCCATCTCCCACACCATGGGTGATGGTCACTCAGAAGGGGCCCCAGAAGTCAGGATGGGATTAGACTTTAGTTGATTTATGATATGATTCAAATCCCACAGACTAAATGCAACTCTTCTGAGAGACTGCAGAAGGCTGTTCACAGAGTTCTCCAGGATTCAGGGTATTCTTTTGAAGGTCATTAACGGTGAATGCTCTGCTGGCATATCGACAGGAATTTATTAGTGTCTATGCTATAGTATGATAATGCCAGCTGATCTTTCCCTATCCATTGTGAGTAGTTGAAAACACGAAAGTTTCAGTGTAACCATTGACACTGAAATGACCACAGATGTAATAGCTGATTGGAGCTGGAACAGTGTGTTATCTTCCAGCTCAAAATGTGGTGTATAACTCTATCCTTTCTCTTCTTGTTATCCAGCATTTTTCTGTGCCAGTTCCCAATCTCCCAGTCTAAATATTAAGAGGCTTTTTTCTTTATGTTTCCCAATGACTCTCTGGTTATGAGGAGGTTGGTTGGTCAGTTGGTTGGCTGTGGGTTTAGGGGTTTTTTTGCTTGTCCCTTCTCACCCCAACACCACCACCCACCCACTCCCCTTTTTTTTTTTTTTTTTTGGCCTCCAAAGAAAGCAAAGTATTACTTCGAATATAGTGGCCAAAAATTATTCATTACTGTTTCTCTCTTCTGAGCAGAAACTTGTTGACAGTCCCACAAGAGAAGTTTCAGATTTCAGATCTTTCTATATCTATCAGATTGTGCCAACCTATCCATTATGATACATTAGGTGCACAACAACATAAGAGAGTGTGATGGTTACTTGTCAGTTTAAGTAATAGGCAGGAGCAAGGTGATGTGTTAGTGTATGTTGCTATACCAAGAATGGATCTACTTCAGAGTTCCCCTGAGACATGAAAAAACTGCTAAAAAATAGTCACTAGTGCAATTCACAGTGCACCTTCCTGATCAGTATTCCTGTTATTTGGATTTGGTTTTCTCTTAATTAGCCCAGGAAGGAATTTAATTCCCTGCTATAAAATATTATTGGGGGAAAAAAAAAGTTAACTTTTATAATTCTGGTCTCTTATGGGCCAAGAAGAGTGACTGGTGATTTCAGAAGTTGCAGTGTTCATACATGGTATCTTTATGAAGAATCCACAGAATGAGATCCAAGATAGAGCTTGGGAGCAAATAAATTAAGATTAAGATGAGAAACTTGACATGATTTTCTGTCAGATTTTAACTTCTATTTTGTTTTAGAAAAAGTTGGCCTTGATTGGGTGCCCTGGTTCCAGATGTATGTTTGAGTCAAAATCCTAGATCTGATCATGTAGTAAATTAAACTGTCCAAATTCTAGTCTAATCTGTGAGTCAACAGTAATTTCTGTAAATAAATTTAAAAAAAAAAAAAAAAGCAGATTGTGAAAGAGAAGACTCATTGTAAGAAAAATCCTTAGTTTGAGCCCCCATACTTGTGATCTGCATCCTCAATCTTCTTCAAAGAAAATGTTGCTTCTTTGAGGCATTATCTGGAGATCATCCATCTGATAATGCACTATTACGGGGAGCACTTCTATGCACATTCCAGCTCATACTGCCTCAATGTATAGAAGCTGTTTCATGCACAGGAAGATAGAAAGGTGACATAAAGAAGATGCTTGTGTGTTTGTGTGCTTGTGTGACCTTATTGTTCTCTACAACTACCTGAAGGGAAATTGTAGACAGGCAGATGCTGGTCTCTTCTCCCAGGCAGCCAGCACCAGAACAACAGGACACAATCTCAGGCTGTGCCAGGGGATGCTTAGGTTGGAGGTTAGGAGGAAGTTCTACACAGAGAGAGTGATTGCCTATTGGAATGGGCTGCCCAGGGAGGTGGTGGAGTCGCCGTCATTGGAGGTGTTCAGGAGGAGACTTGATGGGGTGCTTGGTGCCATGGTTTAGTTGTTTATGTGGGTTGGATTGGTTGATGGGTTGGACATGATGATCTTGAAGGTCTCTTCCAACCTAGACGATTATTTTTTTTTTTTTATTTTTTTTTTTCAAGCTACCTTCACTGGGTGTTCTGACCTTTAGAGAAAGTTGATCATGCCATCTAGTTTCACTCTTCATTTAATCTCCTCTTCCCATTTGTTCAATTTTCTCAGCTGTAAGCAAGAAGAACAAGCACCAGTCAGCTGTCTCAGTGGTCTGCAGCCCACAGTTTGGGGCCATTTATTATAAGGCATAAACATCAGTTGTCACTTCTATCATGACTGTTGTCACTATCCATGCCAGATTACTAGGGAGGAACTGATTTTCTAAATCTCCAAAATGTGAAAGGAACAACAGTCAGACAGACAGATATGGAGTATCAGAAGAGACTATGCTGATTCTTTGGACCAAACTCTAAAATAACGAATGCCACATGCCTCTGCACATGTGCTAGGTTCAAGCCTTCTGCTTGAGTCACAGAATCACAGGATCACAAAATGTTAGGGGTTGGAAGGGACCTCTATAGATCATCGAGTCCAACCACCCTGACAAATCAGGAGCACCTGGGGCAGTCCACGCAAGAATGCAACCAGGTGGGTTTTGAAAGCCTCCAGAGAAGGAGACTCCACAACCTTGCTGGGCAGCCTGTTCCAGTGCTCTGTGACCCTCACCATAAAGAAATGTCTCCTCATATAAGGTGGAATCTCCTGTGCTCCAGCCTCTACCTGTTCCTTGTCTTATCACTGGGCACTACCAAAAAGAAACTAGCATCTTCATCTTGACACCCACTCCTTAGATATTTATAGACATTGATAAGATCCCCTCTCAGCTTTCTCTTCTCAAGACTAAACAGCACCCAGTTTTCTTCACAGGACTCATAGCATTGATTTTACAAAAGCTCTTAATCACGATGTCATTTGATAGGTGCTCCACCCCTACTGCTAAGAAAGATGTTCCAAAATAGTTAATCTTTTCTGAGCCATACTCAGAGGTAGCATCACCTTGCTACTTCTAGAGGATGTTTGCCAGAGACTGGCTTCATCTTGAGACTGTACTGAGTCTGGGGACTTTGACTATTTCAACATAATCCAGAGAGCTCCTCTATTTGGCTGTTATCATGACACCCACATTTTTCTTAAAAGCATTGTTTCCTAGTGAAGATTTTCCCTTTTAAGGTAAAAGTTATGTCACCCATTTTCTTTTTCCTGTCCAGTCCAGCCTAAGCAGTGACCCAGGTGAACACGACACTTCTGTCTTTACTTACCACTTCACCATTTTTGTATGACTGGCAAATTTTACCAGTATTACTTTAGAGTTTTCCAGCATTTTTAAAGAAATCTCATACGAGCTGCTTTCATTTTCTGTTAAAAAGGATTCCTGCAAATACTCAACAAAATCTTAATTATACTCTATGAAAGCTTGCTTTCTAATCCAAACTTGCAATTTTATTCAATCCGGTTCATTTGATAGATATTACTTTCTATGAAACTATGATGATTGATACTAATCATACAGCTTTTAATCTTTTGTCATATAATTTCATATAAAAACTTCTAGCATTTTGCTTATAGACATGTGAAAGATTAACTAAGCTTACCAGGTCATGTAGTTTACATCCTTAAAAACTAATATCAAGGTTGTACTTTTTTGTTTTGTTTCGTGGTTTTCTAGGTAGTTTATGTTTGTTGTTGTTGTTATTTTGTTTCTGGAACCCTGAAGGAATAGAATAGAATAGAATAGAATAGAATAGAATAGAATAGAATAGAATAGAATAGAATAGAATAGAATAGAATAGAACAGAACAGTTTGGAAAAGACCCTTGAGATCATCAAGTCCAACCCATCACCCAACACCATCTGATCAACAAAACCATGGCACCAAGTGCCTCATCTAGTCTCTTCTTAAACACCTCCAGTGATGGTGACTCTACCACCTCCCTGGGCAGCCCATTCCAATGGCCAATCACTCTTTCCATGAAGAACTTCATCCTAACATCCAGCCTAATCCTCCCCTGGCACAGCTTGAGACTGTGTCCTCTTGTTCTGCTGCTGGTTGCCTGGGAGAAGAGACCAACCCCCACCTGGCTACAATCTCCCTTCAGGTAGTTGTTGCAATATTCCATAAATTTCTAAAATTAAGAAAATTTCTGAGACCATTCTTCAGATGTTCTAAGGTTGCAATTATCTTATCCCACAGATGTGAAATATTCAATAGTAGTTGTTTAGCACAGTCTTCATTTACTGACTGTTCATACATTAAAAAGCAAAAACAGCAACAAAAAAGTGAATGGATGGATGGATGGGATGGATAACTGCATAGATGGTTCTCACTCGAGTATGGTTAAAAATCAGTGGAAAGTTAAATATTCCAAAAAGTCATGCAAACCTATTAGATACTGGGAAATAGCTCCAGTACTATGCCCTTGATCTGCAGATGTATTCCTTTATTGAGTATTCCAGTACACATAAATCACCATACCATACAATGTCTTCCAATGCACACATACATTATAGAGCTACTTACATACAGATTATATCCTGAAATTCTTTACAGCACTAAAAAATTGCAAGAGGGAAGCCACTATATCATGTAAAGAACACAGAGAGGTAAATAACTTGCAAGGCAATTAAAGGAAAACATTCCTTCTCTGATAAGACTAATAAACATGGAGAAAGAGAAAGTGAGGGGTCTTAGGAATTAAATGGACTGAAGCATTAGGGAAGTGCTGAGCCATAGGTGGCCAGGTCCTCAATGGGAGTAGAGTGGGAGCTCCTGCTCAACACCCCTACCACAGAGAAGGCTCCTATGATTTGAATGCCTTATTCTTGCCTTCCCAGCAGAAAATGCTTCCCTGACATTCCTAGATCTCACCCTTCACCGTTTAGCAACAAGAACAAGGAGAAGAAGTGCCAAAAAAGATCCTTCATGACAATCAGAGAAGTACAGTAACAGGCAGAACTAGAAAAATCTATCTCTGGTCTCAAAAGGGCTAATAGGCACCCAAGTCTATCTGTCTCTCTTGCAATGTCTGAGATGGTAGTTTTGCTGAACACATATGTGGGACACAGATTAAATTACTCTTATTTTAAGATGAGTTAAATATTTGTTTCTTTGAGGTTCCTCTTTCGCTTTCTATTGCCTGAGACCAACAGTTACATGAGTGAACTTGCTGTAGGATGATCTGCCCTCAGTTCAGGAGTCTGGATCAATAGCTTGGACCTGAACCTGTCACTCACTGTGGCTTTTAATTCTGATTTAGGGGATGCTCAGAGCAGTTACCAAGCACTCTGCTCCATCCAGAGGGCAATTTCTGCTGAAGAGAAACAACATCTTATTCCAGTCTGGTGGCAGATCATCAAAAACTCTTTTGTACATTAACTGCTAATTCTTCTGCAGCATACAAAGAGAAACAGAAAATTCAGAAAGACCAATTAGGGATCCATGGGAACATAATGACCTACTCACTCAGGACTGCACTTTGTGCACAAACTAATTCGTGGCCATGCAGAGACACTACTCACTGCAAATGAAAAGTTGCAAAACAGCCTTCAGATGCTCTCTGAGACAGATTACTAATTTCCATCTTTCTTTATCATCTCAGTTGATTAAAACAGAAAAACATCCCTTGAGTAGTACCAATGACATAAAGCCAATGAGGATCATGAGAATGCCATGAAGCCTCCCCAGCATGTCCCCCCCCACCAAGAAGTCCTGTGGAATAACCACAGCATCCTCCAAAATGCTACCCCAGTTTCTGTCCCCTAATCATTTTCAGTCATTCAAGAAAGGGCAGGCCACAAGAATTCATGGACTCCAGCCCCAGTACCTTCATGGAAGATGTTGTGCAGGATCAGGAAGATTAGATGCCCTGAGCTGCAATCCTAACAGATTTCTTCATTCTTTGCTGCTTTGATTTATTATAGCAGTATTTTCACACAATCCTTGGGGGGAAAAAAAATTAAAAAATGCCCCTCTAAAATAGATTTATCATAAAATCCTGTCCTCCTACCAGCCATCTTCAGACCACAGCATATATATCTCTGATTATTAATTAACTGATACACAGAAACAGCTTCAGGCTTTTTAACCTCTCCCTTTGTCTTTTATCCTTCAAGAATGTAGATGACAATGAAGGGGTGGTGTGTTCAAAACACAGATAGCTTCTTGTGTGGCTGTAGTACTATCACCATGCCCTGTAGCCATGGGCTTATATTGAAGCCATTCAGAAAGCAAGTATCTAAACTCTTTTCCCTGTACATGCATTCTGTTCCTAGTCACATACCTTTAAATCTGACATAGCGCCATTACACTGCTGACACTGACATGGAGAAACAAGGATGCTTAACTGTGAGTAGTACAAGTAACAAAAATTTCATATAATCTACCAGTAGGTATTTTGACCTGAAAGGAGAAAGGAATATGGTGTTAGCACAGCTTGCCTGCCTATCCCTTAGCTCTGCGACATCTTAGCTCTCAAGACAGACCATAGCTTTTCTTCCATTTGGAGTTTGTCCAAATACATTCAACAATATGAAATACAACTCCACATAAATAACAGGAAGAGAGAGAGCCAAATGCACCAACAACAACTTCTGAGTGTATCAAGCCCCCTGAAACTAAGACAATGAAATTAAGATAGAGGAATAAGATGTGTTGTTCTTAGGGTGCGCTTACAGGGAAAATCCACTAGTGTTGACATTTTTCCTCCTCCTTCTCTCTCCCCAGCATTCCCACTCCTGCCCTCTCATACTCAGCACCTAGCTAGTGAAGAATTTTATACTACAGTAGCAGATACCAGGACAACTAAGGAGAAAATAAAAACCAGTCCAGTACAGGTCCAAACCTGCAGGCAAATAATACTAATAGCTTCATAGTACAATTCTCAATTCATTGTCTGGTCTAAAAGAAATACGATGAGAAAATGTACTTCTAATCTCTCTTTGGAGTACCTATTGTTAAAATGCACAGAATAAGGAAGTGGCTTTAGAATTCTATATCATAAGAAAATTGATGATAAATACCAGTGTATGTTTGTGAACTTTAAAGGCAAAGTTTTTTGGAGAGGTACAATTAAGAATTTGATTCAGCAACTAATATCACTTTGGAGAGTGACTAGCCAGTGAACAACATTTTACCTTGAGACACTAGTCCCAGCTGCAGAACCAGGTAAATAACACAATAGAGGTACCTTAATTTAAACTAGATGCCTGCCTTCGTTTCAGTCAGCACTAGTTCCTGTTGTTGGACTAGACAGTGGGATTTAAAACATTTGAGTACAGCTCAAAATGTCCTGAAAAAAGGGGTAAGTCCTGCTCCACATTCTCCTGACTACTTTGCAACTGGACTAGTTACAAAAGTAGAAATCAAAGTTCCCAGGAAATCTAGGCTCTCTAAATTCTTGATACTAATAATCATCCTTCTGCAGCCAATTCAGCTTTGTTATTTGGTAGCTGTGTATATATATCAGTGAACTGAATATACCTGGCACTTTACCCTAGCACTGGGGCCAGCTGGCACAGAGTGGGCCACACCCTAATTATTAAATTGTCTTAATTTCCAAAATAGTCATGGTTACATCCAAAACTACCACTGGAAGCAGCCTCCATTCTGTGCTAACACTCAGGTTTTGTCCAGAAATATTTTGAGATAGGCACAAGCCAAAAAAGTGTCAGTGACCCTTCTAAAATTCAGTATTTGAGTTTCAGTGGTTTTGGTCTTTCCTGGCACACTTTTAGTTTACTGATGGCTCTTGGACAGAAGTATTAACAATCCAGAGGTGATTTTACAGAGAAATGGATTTCACTACATCCTGTATTCAAAGATCTGAGATAGAAAGACAGCATATTTCAAGTTGAAGCTCTAGGAAAGAATTTCCACCGGAGTTTTCAGCAGTTTTTAAAGACTGAATCAAGTCAGGTGAAATCAGGTAATGTTTAGTTTGTTCAATTCCTGAGAATGAATCATAGGACCTTGTTGACTGTTAGGCTATCAAACTAGTCAAACATGAACTGGGAACTTCATCAGGTTCGTTAGAGTAGAGTAGAGTAGAGTAGAGTAGAGTAGAGTAGAGTAGAGTAGAGTATAGAATAGACCAGACCAGGTTGGAAAAGACATTCAAGATCATCTACTACAACCTATCACCCGATACCATCTAATCAACCACTAAGTGCCCCATCCAGTCTCTTCCTAAACACCTGCAATGATGGCGACTTCACCGCCTCCCTGGGCATCCCATTCCAATCACTCTTTCTGTGAAGAACTTATTCCTCACATCCAGCCTAAACCTCCCCTTGTGAAGCTTGAGATTGTGTCCTCTTGTTCTGGTGTTGGATGCCTAGGAGGAGAGACCAACCCCAATCTGGCTACAACATCTCTTCAAGCGGTTGTAGACAGCAATAAGGTCTCCTCTGAGCCTCCTCTTCTCCAGGCTCAGCAGCCCCAGCTCCCTCTCCTCATAGGGCTTGTGCTCCAAATCCCTCACCAGCTTTGTTGCCCTTCTCTGGACACCTTCCAGCAACTCAACACCTTTCCTAAACTGAGGGGCCCAGAACTGGACACAGGACTCATGGTGTGGCCTAACTAGTGCTGAGTCCAGGGTCAGAATGACCTCCCTGCTCCTGCTGGCCACAGTATTCCTGATACTGGCTGGGATGCCATTGGCCTTCTTGGCCGCCTGGGCACACTGCTGGCTCATGTTCATCCTACTATCAACCACTACCCTCAGGTCCCTTTCTGCCTGGCCACTCTCCAGCCACTCTGACCCCAGCCTGTAGCACTACATGGGATTGTTGTGGCCAATGTGTTGAACCCGGCACTTGGATGTGTTAAATCTCATGCCTTTTGACTCTGCCCATCTGCCCAGCCTATCAAGGTCCCTCTGGAGAGCCCTGCAACCCTCTAACAGATCAATACCTGCCTCCAGCCTGGTGTCATCTGCAATTTACTGATGATGGACTCAATACCCTCAAACTATTAGCTTGTTGGCTAATAAGTGACTGAAAAGTAGTTCCATTGCCTCTGAATAAAACTACAGCTCATTACTTGCCCTAACTCTCCAATCTCCAATCTCTGTCTAGAGATTGATGGGAGCTATAAGGCTTGAGGAACTCTTCTGCTCCCATCTTTAGAGCTACAGTGTTGGTACCTTGTCATTCAGGTGGTTTGCTAGAACCCTGCATGGACAGCTCACTACTCAGACTCTTGGCTTCAGGAGGAAGGGACTAAGAGGAATGTGCACTTATTCCGTGGGCCTCCCTCTTAAAACCATATCTGCCATACTCTGTAAACCTGTTGTCTCACTTGCAGTCTAAGACCATAGGTTTTATGACCTCCCATCACTTCTGTTATTAGTCAAGGGCAAGAAATACAGCTTTAAGGCAAGAGAAGCCAGTCTTACATCCATACATATGTGTGTCCTTCTCAAATGCAAGCCACCCTGTGTCATCTGTGAGACTCACTTTCAAAGAGAAACTAGGTCGGGGAGGAGCTGCTGCTGAATGCGTTCACAGTACAGCCCAAGGCTGTAAGCCATGCCTGGTACTTTTGTCAGGAGCAGGTGTATACCTGGCAGCAAAGGATGAGTATTATCTTTTTGAGGGGCTCTCAGGCTGGTTCTTCATTTCAGCCTGTCTATTGAGAGACACTTGGTTCCTAGGGTTGATTTGTGCTGCCAGAGCATTGCAGGGGTGGGAAAACAGATGGCTTTGTCTGGAGTGCAGGATAACCCAGGCTAGTCTTAATGAGGGTTTGTGCACCGAAATTTTGTTGGCACACAGTGACATTTCTGGCAAAGGTAGCAGAGGCTATTCTTATCACAGTGTAATGGCCCCCTGCCTCACTAATATCTCAGACCCATGGTCACTCCAGCTAAACTCATACACACTGGCCAAATGAGGCCTTTTCCTGGAGCAAACATAAAAATAAAATTTAAAAAATAGAAACAAAGAAACAACTCACACCAAAAACTATCCTCAAAGCTGAATGCATTACATACATTTCGTCCTGTGTGGTTCTGATCTAGCTATTGTGATGCCTGGAGAGCAGGTCTTCCTGTGAGGCAAAGAATGTAATTTTAGGTGGCCTGTAGATAAAATATTCAGTCACTAGAGGTGTTTCTACTGCTCGACACACTCCATGGCTGACTAGATGATTTGCTGGCAAGGTATGAAGCTACTTATGGAAAACATGTTAGGGAAATACTAGTGTTCATCTTTCTCAACTGCAGAGTCAACATAAAGTCTATAAAAATTGCCAGTTAATAAAGCTCCTCAGACTGCTTAAGTAGCCAACAATCAAACTATTTATGCCAATGAATACCATAATGGAGAACTTATTAAATTCACATTTTACTTTTATTGCCATAATAAGGAAATAGTAGTAAGTATATCAGGTTACCTTCACTGTGAATATTGGAAGGCAGAGAAAAGATTATGCTAGGAAGTGAAGGAGGGTGTAGAGATTTAAGCTAGTCATGATGGAAGTAAAAAGAGCAAGACACAGTGTCTTGTGGCTATACATTGCATCTGTAGACAACCAGCTCAAAGATGACCCAAACCTTGTGTGTGCTGATACTGAGGCACCAACATTTGGATCCCCATGCTTCACATCATCTTGTGTTCAAACTGTCACTCAGACCACTCACTGTGTCCTGGGACACTGATCCGTAGCAACCCCTCCTACCCTTTGGCCCCCATTGGCAACCATCCTCTTCTCACTCTCCCACCCATCTGCCTCCTTCCTTCCTGCTCAACTCCTCCTTCCCACAGCCCTCAGCCCTTTCCCTATGTTCATTCTCAGTAGTCTTGGCCCCCTTCACCTCATTAAGCCCCCTGCCTTGCCTCATGTTTTGACAGGTTTTGTGAGTTTTGACAATCCTGCCAGTGCTCAAGCTGCTATCCAGGCTATGAATGGCTTTCAGATTGGCATGAAGAGGCTGAAGGTGCAGCTGAAGAGGCCAAAGGATGCCAATCGTCCCTACTGAAGAGTTGTAGGAACCACTGGATACAAAGCACTAGCACAGGTAACTGCATGGGGAAGGAAGTGTCAACTGTGGTTATAGCCTCTCTTTGTGTTATAGACCATCAAAGCGACTCAGCTCTGTGACTCTCTAGTTGCTGCCTTTTTCCCTTAGGCCTCTGGCTAGAGCCATACTGCACAAATACACACTTACATATAAGCCAGGAGCTGTTTGTCTGTGCGTCTCTTTAGAAAAAGAGGTGGAAGGATGCTTAATGAGGGATGAGCCATGTTCCCCACCCTAAAGGCATCCTGCATCTGTAGAAAGTTCCTAGTCACCAGAAGAGAGAGAGCAATTGTCCTGACTCCCCTTACTCAGCTTAAAGAGACCATTACTGGTGGCTGAAGAAAATCTGCAATAAAGACATGGGACTGGGCTGCAGTTTAATCCCAGGTGACTGAACTGGGACAGTGTCTGCCTCAATAGCTCTGTCTTGCAAATGTTTCAAAGCATTATTCATTCTTCATGCAGTATAGTCTGTATCCAATTTCATTCCAGCATAATAACTTTATGTAAATATGTCTCCCTGACAACTAAATAACACCTAATTTCCTTCTTTCCAAGCCTAAGAAATTAATACAGTGATCCATGCTCACTTCTTGCTCAGTTACTGCTAATGTCTGTGTGTAGATAAAACCCATCCAAAACAAGGAAGCTTTATTTGAGTGAGGACCTAGACAAATCTGAACATGGGTCTCATTTTTAGATGCATGTACTTTGTGTTGTTGGAAAGGAGCCAGCCTGATGCTTAAGAGAACTTCTAGTACCTGTAACAGTTTAAAAATGTCAGAAGCAGCAGCCTGTTTCACTGGAATCCAGACTATCACTAATAAAAAAATGGACATGTTTCAAAAAATGGAAATACTTCCCACTAGCAACTGGCTTTTCCATTAGGTAATTCTTTGAGAAACAGAAATATAAACCCCTATCTATTTGTTACAGAGACAGAAAGTGTCTCTGTTAAAACAGTCCCACACCAGAGATTTCCCAATAAACATAGAACCCATGGTGACCCAAGCTGCAACATGTAGTTCACTCTCCCCAGTTTGTGACAAGGATATGGGGTAGGTGACCTGTAGTTCACTCTCCCCAGTTTGTGACAAGGATATGGGGTAGGTGACCTTTCTAGGCCATTACAGCTAAACTGGCTATAAGTCAGTGATTTTGATTCTGGCCTTTTTTTCTTTTTTCTTTTTTTTTTTTTTTTAACCCATCCAAGATACTACAGGCAGGAAATCCCTATCTTCAGCCTTCCCAAAGAACTATGAAATGCTTTAATTTTTCACTGGCATCTCTAATACCTTTGAAAAATGTATTGTTCTGGTCTTCAAAGCAGTATCCTTTCCACTGAGAATTAAGGAATGTGATCAAAATGTCTTTGAAAGAGGTGCTGCACTGAAGACAATGTGAAGCAGATAAAGAAATTTTGCAATAAATGTATTAGGTACATGTGCAAGACATAGCCTTCATAGTTTAGACTCTCCTTTATGTGTGACTGTATGAAGATAACTGTAAATGTATTTTCCCTTGTCAAATACCTATTTTGTTTTCCTTGTTTATGGCAAGGCCCTTTGGAATCTTGAAATCAAAATATGTTTCCATAACTAAATGTTTTTCCTTCATCACCTTGGCATTTTTACTGCAGATTTTTCTGGGGGAGAGTAGGAGATACTGTTTGCAATTGTGTCAAAGCAGAGACTGTCTTGTCAGGGAGATTTTCAACAACACCTACAAGGGATTGAGAAACACAAGTGTATCCCTAATTTGGTACCAAGCAATAGCTTTATATTGTAGCATACCTGTGATCACTGGGGGTGTGCTTGCTTTATATGGTAATAGCAAGTAAGTGCAGAGCAGTAGACATCTGTGTTGTTAAATATTCGCCTGTATGAGTCTATGGTGTTTTCATTATCACAGATCATTATGAAATTCTCTCTACCTTTTCATGGTCAGGGTGAT
Source organism: Melanerpes aurifrons (assembly GCA_011125475.1). Classification (NCBI taxonomy): domain Eukaryota; kingdom Metazoa; phylum Chordata; class Aves; order Piciformes; family Picidae; genus Melanerpes; species Melanerpes aurifrons. The sequence continues at coordinate 28,669,385 of WWNC01000003.1, read as the reverse complement.
TGATGTTGAGGTCTCATCACGTTTCCTATAAAAAAGATTACTCAGAATAGGACTAAAATTTGTCTTTAGTGGGTTTCCCCCCAGTAAATTGTATACAAAGGGATCAGCTGGCAAAATGGCAATAAAATTCCATATCTCTCAGAGCATTTTTTTTTTTTCTTTCCTTTGTTTCTGCAAATCAGGAGAAGTCTTGAATTGTTGCTTCTAAATAGGAAGTCCTTTAGCCTTTCTGGCTTTTATGTTGACTTTAGTGCTCTGCTGCCCTGTGAAATCATTTCAGTTGTTACTAGGAGGTCACTTCTCTCCTCTGCAGGAATCTTTAACAGTGGTTCCGGCAGTCCCTATCAAAATGGAGTAAATGTAGTTCAGAGATCCTTATTCTCTTGTAGAGTCCCCCCTCAGTGACTCCACTGCAGGAGGTGAAAATGCAGGAGAGATCTCCAGGAAAAAAGTTCTCTGTGTCATGTCATTTTTTTCACCTAACAAAAGAGAATGGCCAAAGGCATGTGACCTCAGGAGGCTACTGAAGGAGCGTATCCCAGGGAAGGATTTGATCTAGCGCAAGGAATTTCTTGCCAGGCTAGGCTGGAGAGGACAGTTAGTGACTGCAAGGATGCCCAGAAAATAAAAATGGCTTTACAACACTCATACCAGCACAGAGGATTTTTAGTCATGATGGCTACAAGTCAGTTTCACACCAGAGCTGTACAATAGCAGTGAGCACAGGGTTAATGTCTTGGTGATAAGTCTTATGCAGAGATATGTCAGTTGTTCTTGGTTCAGCACAATATCTTTATACAGTCATGGCCCGTTTGACATGCAACTTCCCGTTGGCCTCCAGAATACCACTGAAAGTCTTCCATTTGCTCACTCAGTAGACAGTGTATTTACTGCAACAAGAGGAAGCTCCCTAAAATCTCTAGGATAGAAACTATCAAGTCCAACAAGTATGGCATGAGTAGCTATTGCAAAGCCAGAGAGCAGACAACTCCCTTAACTGGCACAAACACCATTACTCCTCTGTTTTTTGTCTTGCTTTACTTTGGTCACAGCTCTTCAGGATCCTTAATTCCAATTTGAAGAATATGCATAACCATATTCACATCATGGCAATTGCTCATGTGCTTCAAGAGAATGATCAAGAAACCTTTTAACTGGGATTTTTCTAAGGAAAAGCTTTGGTTTATTGAACACCAGAAATAAGGAGCTGCCAACAAAAACCACAGGCAGCACCCAGTTTGATATGATCCACCAGAGCGTTTTTTCCTAACCAAGAAAGAAAGATCTTCTGTCAATTTTAATTCTGGATGCACTTTTTAAAAAACTTATAAATCTCTGTTCTGGGACGCAAGTAGTTTAGGCCACAGTGATTTGCTTTCCTTGCAAGTGCTCTGAAGTTGCTGTCAGACACTGGAAGGGGCACTGTGATGTAGCAGATAGGACAAGCTCTGGAAAGCAAAGTCCTGAAAGATTCACATGGAAAATTATTTCCAAAATGGTTGCCTCTGCTATTTTTTTTTTTCTTTTTTAATAATTAAAGAGGTGCTTACAGGAAAAAAATAAAAGAGAGAGAGAGAGAGAGAAAGGGCAAAAAAGGGAGGTAGAGAGTAGGGAGAAAGCAAAAGGGAAAGATCATTTGAGGCAACTCAACTTGCCAGAATCAATATACTCTATTACAAATCTCCCCTCAGGAGTAGGAAGCAAAGATTCAGAGACATCCGATAGTAAATGCACAAAATAATGAAAAAAAAAAACCAAAACCACCAGTCTTTAAATCCATAGCTTCCTTGGGCAGCCATTCCTAGGAGCCCTTAAGTACCTTGTCATATGGCAAAGTTGCGAGTACAATCTGCTGTGCCCAGGCATGCATGTGAGCCCCTTGCAAGGCCAACACCTTGGAGGACTGCAGGGACAGGCAGAAAGAGGAGTTCCTCTGATCCTCCCAGTAGGAGCAGAAGCAATCAGCATGATTCCCCAGCCCTTGGCATTTGGTCTTAAAGCTAGGCTCCCAGTGTCCCAGCCATGATGTCAGTAGTAGTTATTATAGGAGAATATTGCCTAGAAAACCCCACCATTCATAGGTCTTCCAATATGAAGTACTTAGCAGCACAGAGGCAGCCAGCTGATAGATCAGTAAAAGACACAGTACAGAAGAGTAGGGAAAATGCTGTTTATTCCTCTTCTGTGGTTTCATTGCAGTAACTTGCAATGGGCATTAGCAAAGTGTTATTTACTGCCTCAGATAGATATTCTGCAGTTGAGGTTTAATTTAAAGCTAGAGATGGAGGGATGTTTGGGTGGAACTAACTTGGAGCACTAACTGGCATGAAACTGAGTGAGACAAAGTGAGTGTGAATGAGACAGAGAGATGTGAAGGTGAAGCAGAAGAGTGGGGGGGAGGAATGGTCAATAGTAAGATGGTTTTTTATAAGCAGTGCTTCTAAGAGTAGTGGCAAAAGATTATAGAAATGTATTGTCCAGGAAACCTGCCCCTCCAAAATGCAAGGGAAAATAACAGAGGCCAAAGTTCAAATGCAAGGGAAAAAAAGATGTTGGGGTCCACCTTCACAGCTTCTTGAGCATATGCTAATGTGTGGTTTATTGTAGAAGGTGTGAGGTGTTTTTGTTGTTGCAGCTGGCTGAAATAGGTGATATCTCTTCCCAGGGGATTTTTTTTTTCCATTAGAATGCACAGGTTACCAATTTGATACCCTTTGTATTTTCTGTTTTACTGTGTCCAGAAATCATAAAGAAAACAGGCATTATCAGCCTGAAGTAAAACAATGAACAAAATTCCAAATGACCATAAACAAAAGTTATCAATGGAAAATTTCTGTCTGGCTCTTGTAATTTCAGATCACTTCAAAATAAAATCTCAAGAAAATGTATTTTTACTGATTTTTCGATTGCTTTCATTGTTTAGCAGAACAGTTGCTCATACCTGGCAGATAGGTTTGTATTATCTCCAGTAAGAGGCTATTCTGGAGTTGCATTGATCTCACTGTTTTCTATTAGGCTGTTCATGTTGAGATTCAGACTAAATATTCTCTATCAGGATCTAATTCCATTTCTTGTAGTTATGTTTCCTACAATCATACTAACCAATTCCTCTTCCTGAGCCGATTATTGTTGCTTCCCTCCTTTAGTCATCATTTAGATCATTTAGGACTTGCTTAACATTATGGAAATTTGCGCTAGTATAATTACATCAAAACAGTGCTCCAGCAGAAGATTTAATATGAGTGAATAAAGAATGAATGAGAGAACAAAATCAGCACAACTTCATTTGGAAAAGTCTGTTTAGGTACTGGGAAAACATCAGCTCAGCCAATTTTCGTTTGTTCTGTTTTGCTTTGTTTTTCCTTTGGATTACTTTTGCTTTTAATTTCCACTGACAACTGTGATTAAATTAAACGTCCCTCACTGTGTTTGTAACCCAAAGTTTGTGCTGTTCTGCTTGTACATGAGATATTGGAAACGGCTATTATTGGGAAGGCTGAAACAGAGCTGCTGAAGGTGTTTGCAAAACTGAGAAGGAAATCCATTTCTTTTCTGGCAAAAAAAAATTAACCTGTCTGCCCATTTAAATTACTAATAACTTTATTGTGGTAAAATTCTCATCTCTGTTCTGTAAAATGCAGTTTCCACACCAGAGCGTGCAAAATCCCATTTGCTAATTATTGTAGTTATTCTAAGATTGGTACACAATATAATGCACTGATGGAAAACTACAATAATTAATTATTGCATGTACTCCAAAATTACAATCAGTAATTACTGCTCCAAGACTGAATTCCATTCAGCAGTATTTGGAACTTGCTCTTCCTCAGAGCAGGGTGGCTTTTCAGGGGTATTGCTGTATTCGCATCTAAATGAGTCCACGTAGGTCACTAACAGATCTGCACTATTCATAATGGGAGTGATAGAGCAGCACAATGCAATGCTGTAACACTTTCTTTCAGTTCAAAGAATGAATCCTTCATTAAAATCCATGTCCCCATGAAAAAAAAAAAAAATCATAATGCAATTACTTCACAATTAAATAATAAATGCAAAAGCAGCCTCCTATTTCTCATCACAATGTGATGGTGTTGGTACTGATGTTCTAAAGTCAACTTTCAGAAGCTTGTAAGAAAATTTCCCAACGACTCAGGCAGTGAAGAGCCTGCTAAATTGTCCCTACTGTGAAAAGACCAGGAGCTTGATATAGGTGTGCCATCTTTGAAGGCTTCCAACAAGAAGTCCGTAAAAGCCCTTGAGTTGACTGGAAGGTGTTAATGTTATATTCAGCCACTTGACCAACAGGATTACTACATGATCACATATGGATCATGCGATGCAAATTACCTGAGCAGGTCAGATTTAGAGCCTTTCTGACCTAAATGGTGCGAGCGGACAGCAGTGCCCACTAATGAGTAGACAGGAATGAATCATGCTTTCAATCTGCAAATGCAAGTACCTGGGGAGAGAGCACAGGGCAAGTTGTTCAAAAGTCAGTGTATAAGACCATAAAGTATAGGACTTCAGGCAAGAAGTGTTCTTAAGATGGGCCTATGTTTTGTGCTCTTGAAGAATGGTAGGTATGTCTAGTCAAAAGAAAACATCAACATCATAAACATCTTTTTTTGTCCAGATAAAGATATTACGGACAGTACAGGCCAAAGGCCCTAAGAACAAGTGAACTAGAGGAGATGGTTAAAGCAGGAAACTGTGAACTTCCAATATAGTAAAAGTTACAAATCAGCTCCACAATATGGCTCACAGAACCCAGGTCACTTGTGTAACATTGATCAGTAGGCTGAAAATTATCTGATATGGTTTGCCACTGATCTTAGAGAGCTATGGCAGAACATTGAAGCTGTATGGGGTAGTATTTGGCACTTACACTGTACATGTAAAGAAAAAGGAGTCTAAACAACTCCATGAAATTTACTCCACAGGGGAAAACCGCTACAGGAGTTGGCAAGAATCTTAATAAGAGAATGCAGAGTGCTCCGTCAATGTGAGCACCTTAAATTGATGTCCTTATGGTTTGGAAGGCATATACAATCAGCTGCACTAGAACATTATTTCTCATTCCCACAGTTATACTCAGTGATACATCAAATGCAATAATTGCATGTTTGAATAATTCATGGTAAGGTAACTTTGGCCAGAAACAAGTGAACATCAAAACTCTGATCTCTGAAGAGTTTGATTCAGTTGCATCGGAGAATTGAAGATTTACAGTGCAAACCCGATTTCTTAGGTGTCTTTCATCCTGCCCTGTGACAGCAGTTAGAGAAAAGACATCTTTTATTTCAAATGGTTCATTTTTCCACCTAGCTGATCTTCATCCAACCTTTTCAAAATTGGGTAGAAGGCTGAGCTGGAGGGGAAAGGAAAACAGCAGTCGTTTCCCAACAAAGCGTAGTAAATGACGACTCAATGCTCTGTCTGTGATGGCACTAGCCATAACCATGATCAGGCAAACTTCCCAGGCAGCACCAACCACTACGTTCTACAAAGTCAGAGTGACACTGATATATGGTAGCCAAAGATGTAGGCCCACTACTACTTATGTTACTCTAAATAGTTTTGTGGCAGAGCTGTTGCAGTTCTTTGCAGTTCTAGATGGAGATGCAATTTAGGCCACTGTAGTCTTTTTAGAGGAGAGGGACTAAGGAAGGAACATGCCTATCTCCAAACACATCCCTACAGCTTATTAAAAAAATCTCTTTATAATACAATAACAACTTGCAAACAGAAGAAATCCTCTTGAATCCCTGGAAAGCTACAGTTGTGCAACCAAGTGATCTTTATTAGAAAGCAGACTTCTCCCATTACTAAGAGAGATACTCTCCTTCCTCACTTCCTCAGATGTCACCTTTTTCCTATACACAGCACAGATCCAACAACTGGTCTGTCTGAAGTTTCCATTGTATGCAGAGGAGAATAAGTTTGAAATGTTCACAGCACTGACTTACCTTTAAGAGTTCCAGCTTTATGAGGTCCAGTCCTTGAAGCCAACAACCAACCTTTGGTTGATTTGGGTCTGCTGTGGACCAGGGGTCTGGTTGTCAGGTTAAGGAACTGCAATAAAATATCTGTCTTTCAAAGCAGTTTGTTCCAAAAGAAGATAGGTTTTCATTACCTTGATTTCTGAGGATTTGGATATGACTAGGCTATGAAACCCATGGACTTTGCAGTTAGATACAGGTTTGTCTTCGCTGGGTAAAATTCTGTTTTTCTTGTCTCTTGAAGCATCTCCACTCATCAGCAGAGGCTGTATCCTATCTCTTGTGAAAAGTGAATGCTTCCATGCTCTTTATTTTCCTCTGTGCATTCTCTTTGCATAACACACATTGTTCCACCATGTCAGACTGGGCACTGGGAAAGGGAGCCAGGCAGGCAGCCCAACAAATGCTTTAGGAAACTGAGCTGCTACATGTCAGTTCTTTAGAGATTCAGTGCTGTCAGAAGCAAGTGTATTTGAGGGTTCTCTGTCCTCTATTCTTAGCTTAAAAGGGCATTATTTGGTGCAGACTGTACAGACCTTGTTAGAAAAAAAATCCCACTAAGAATTCCTATTGGTATTTTTCCTGTTTCCCATGAAGTCCAGGGTAATACAGTTTAGAGGAAAGTGTGCAAATATTATCTGGAGTGAAGGAAGACCTCATTCCTGGAGAAACACTCCTAAATTTAAACCTGTGTGTAGGACATTTTGTGTCTCACAAAATGGCTTTCTTGAGGAGCACACTTAGTCTCTCAGTAAATACATATGGGCTGACACCATGGTAGTCTGTGAGGTCTTTTCTCTGTCACCACAACTCCAGTTCCTGACAGTCTGGCTTCTGGTACCTACCAGTGATTCCTGGAAGGATCTCTGGGATGATGCTTAGAATTAAAATGAAACTCATTTATTCCCTCAGAAATGTCTCAGAAAGAGTTGTCTGGAGGATCAAATATATCTGGAGAAGTGCTGAGCCTGCCTTTCACCTGGGAGAAGGGGGGTGGGGGGGAGGGAGGGGCAAGCTTTAACGGAGCAATAGTGATTTGTGCCAGCTAAAGACTTGTGGTGGGATTTGGTCACAACACTCAAGGAACAGAAATCTTCTGCTGCTTCTCTTCTGATCTTTCAAATTGCCTCTGTAATTTTTCCCCAAGTTATGTGTGCTCAGTGTGTTCTTTCGATGTGAGAAGTGGCAATGTCACCCTACTAGGAGTTTTATGGTAGACAGAAGGTAGGATTTGTGTTGAGACAGACAGATAGATAGATGTCTGGTACCTGAACACAACATATTACACAGATTGACCCAAAATTTTCAGAACTAGAATCCCAAATGATAGACTGAGAAGATCTCTCTCTGGGAGATTTCAGATAGATTTTATCTCTTTCCTCTGATCAATGTGAGGCTTTAAGAGGATATCATCCCTGTCCCTTTGCCCAAATAATTGGCAAAGATCAGAGTAAAGAAGGATCAATAGCAAATAACTAGTCTACATTTTCTCAGGTGTCAATGTAAAGGAAATCAGACACAGCACACTGGGAAGAGAAGAATAAGTAGTTAGAGAGGTCTGTCTGCTTTCAGATAAGGACCATTCCTTTTGACAAAGGAGAAAGTGAATCCCCTAGCCCATGCACTTGGTAAACACAGGAAAGGTAGCAGTGATTCTCACCTCCCTCCAACAAGCCACACGCAGGGCCACGGTGAGATCTGGCCTCTCTGTATTCATGAGGAGGAAATGGAAAGGAGCAGAAACACTGGCTGATGGGAGCAGTAGGGACACTACCCTGCCAAGCTGCCTGCAGAGCCTAGAGCTGCCTCCTAATGAATGTGAGCGGCTGGTCACAACTGGAGGCGAGCTGTTCCCCATTTGTTTGTTCTCCTCAGAGTGGCAGGGATCCACTCTCCATCAGAATAATCCAATTGAACAAAATGATTCATATTAGCAGGCACATCTGTCTGAGGCCAGAGCAGAACCCTGGTGTTAGTTTAATAAATGACGTTCATTAAACTCAGCTGAAAATATAATCTGGAGAGACTGATGGGGTGAACAGAGCAAAGAATAAGCAAAAGGAGTTAGCAATTATCAGATGTCATTTGTTCTACTCGTACCACAGAATTGGGGCTTGTTTGCAGAAATCTTAATTTCATTTTGCTGAAGCAGAATCCATCAGAGAAGATTATGTTGCAGCTATGATTCCTTTTTGTCAGAACTTGGTAGGGAATGGGGCATTTTTCTTTTACCCTTCTCAACCAAACAGAGCACTAAAGGAGTACAGAGCACAGCATAAAGCCGAAAGATAAGGATGGAGGGATCAGTCTTGCCTTTGCCATGTCTGCTGCCTAAAACTCCCTGTGTTGCAGTGCAGAGAGCATGGGAAATGTCTTAGAACAAGGCCCCCTGACATTTCCAATGTAACACCAGTCATAGATATTCCCAGATCTGCTCCATTTTCCCTCCATACCAAGAGGGTGTATAAATACTTGTTATTTGGCTTCAGGCTAGTGGGAAAGAGCAAGACAAGATTTCATGGAGCATAGAGAAGGAGACACTGGAACTGAGACACTCCAGACAACCAGCAGGTTTAGAGCTCAACCCTGATAGTCTTAGACTGCTTCCTTCAGGCATAGTTTGCACCCCATTGCCAGCTTGGCTGGTTGTTTGGCATTCGTATTCCTGGACATAAGCCTTCACATGAAACACTGAATCCAGAGGGCTTTCTCTTAGGCAGGAGAGATGCCTTTCCCATTTCCCACTGGGCAGAGGCACACTTCTTGGGCTTGACTTAAGCAATTTATGGTCAGCATTGAAGACTGACTGGACAAGCTGGGGGTTTTGTGAGCTGCCTTAGTTTTGTTTAGTTTTAACTTCTTCCCACAGGTCTTTGGTGTGCTCCAGAGGAAAGCAAGAAAGGCTTTTATATTTATAGGCCAGCCTGGACAGCACTCAAATCTCAAGAAGTCAGAAAAAAAAATAAAAAATTATGAAGGATAAGGAAAACTTTGACCTCATAAGCTTTCAACGTTGATTAGTTTGTTGGTGTCAAGAACCTTTTCTTGTTCAGGGCAGACTTCCTATGAAATTACTTTTTTTCCCCTTCCCTGTAATCTGTCTCTTGTATTCCCATGGGGAAGGAGGAGTCAGTATCTACCTTTCTGGAGCTCTGATTCAGAGAAAGCAAGTCAATGGACTTGTACACCAGCAGCAAGGAGCTGTTTTGTGGTTTGGTGTTTTTTCCTTGGGTTTGGGGACATTTTTTGGTCTTTTTTATTTATCCCCATATGTCCTTTGACAAGAGGCTGAGCACCTTCAGTTTCCCATAGAGTTATGTAAGAATCAGTAACAAACATAAGCTGCTCCAGAGATGGTCAAAGCTTCCTCTTATCCTGGAGAGTGCAGGAGAGGGAGAGAAAGTTGCAAAGATTGGTGACATCTTTCTGATATTTGCCAAAGACTCTATTACCAGTAGCAGGCTTTATTCACATCCATAGCAGTGGGCAAGACATGCCCTCAATCCCACCTCTACTCCACCATTATTCCTCACTCATGTAAATCCTTAGCCCTTAGGCATAGGGAGGAGCCTAAAAGCTTAGGCTAACATGAGACTGTCATTTGTATGAAACTGGTGGATAATCTTGCTGAATTCATTTCAATGAAGAAAGCTTCATCTGACATCTCGCTGATGGCTCATGTGAAACAATCTCTTGCATCTCACCATAGTTTCTCCTAAACACATCTCTGTAACATGCCAGCCCTGATTGCTACTGAAGTTGGTAAGTGCGTCTGGAAGCTGAGGACTAGAAGGGGAAGAAAATTGAGAACTGTTGAAGCCCTAGGGATAGCCTCTCTAAACACATCAGTCAGCATCACTGTCAAAGTCAATTCATGGTCACCTCTTGCAATGTTTTTTGTCACATTGATGCTAAAAATGTAAACCAAAACAAAATAAACAAATCAAATTTCATTATATAGATTATAGTCTTAGAAATATGTGTTTCTCTTTTCTGCAGGTTTTTTGGGGTTTTTGAGGTCCTTTGACAAAATTTCAGGACCTGAGGTGACTGCAGTATTTTTCAAAACCTCAAACCATTGACCTCTATTAGATTAAAATCAGGGAATTAAATTATAAAACTAAGACAGAGGCCAGACATCAGGCAACCCTCCACAGCTTATAGTCACAGCCACAATTCAACTTTTATCTGCAGCAAGATTATTTGGCAGGGTTTCCATTTCCAGATACTCAGTGTGTGTCCCAACATCTCATTTCTGGCATCTGAACACCTTGTGTGATAGCTTCCTGACACGTTTAAAGTCAGCTAGACCATCAGTGACCTGCTGTCTCAGTCTTTTAAAGTGAGCAGGTTGGTTTAGAATAAAATGAGTTATCAAGTAAAGCTTGGCTGATGGGCTCCAGCATTGGGGCTCATCTGTGTGATCAGGGACTGGGGCATGCCCATCCAGCACAACTGCAGGCACAAGGAGACAGGCTTCACAAGTATAGGCTGTCAAGGTGGCAATGAACCAAGAACCCAGAGTTCTAAGGCTGATCAAATTCTTTACTGAATGTAAATGGCATTTGGATTTTATTTTTGATAGTTTTTCAAAGTACATTGAATAATCTTGTGAGCCAACCATCATAAGAATGAAAAAAAGACAGCACATTGTTTTTTTCAGTGCTTTCAAAAATACTGGTTTGGTTTGGATTTCTTTTTAAATTCTCAGGCAAAAAGTTTTGATTATTTTTAAGCAATCAAAATGTTTGACTGATCACTTGCATTTCCCACCAAGAAAGGCTTTGAGCAAAATGTGATCCAGCTCAAAATTAGAATCATATAAATAACTCATCCATAGCAGTGAAATGAATCACATACGTAAGTCACACACATAAGTGTTTCAGAATCAAATTCTGAGATACTAAAATTTGCCAAAGGCTGTGAATTCCTCAGATGGAAACCTCTCCAAATATATGGAGGGGTCCCTTGTTTTCCCAAATTTAGAATGAGATATTATCTCCTCAGTGAAGTATCTTTTTTCAGAAACATCCTACAAAAAGTGGTTTCAGCAGGGTGGGGATTTTTAAACAAAAACATTAAAAACCTTTAATAATTAATAGAACTATGGAAGCTTATTAAATAATCCTGGGCTTCAATAAGTTTGAAATATTTGGGGCACCTATTTCCGCCTTTCTGCTCCTCACTGGAGGTACATTAGAGTTGTAGTGCAATTAAAACGAAGCAGGAAACATTTTTAGCTAATTGCACTGTGCACCTTGAAGGTAATTTGAATCTGTAGGCAAAAAAAAAAAAAATAATTAAAAAAATTCAGGAGTAATTGAGTGTTGCAAGCTGGGAGCATGTGTTTCTGACTACATTCTGATTTAGAGGGTTACAGAGGCTGGGTGAGGTGCCCAACAGGATTGGCAAAGAAAGGTGAACCCTTACCATAGGGGAACAGCCCCACTTTATATCACAGGCAACCCGCAAGTGCAAGGCTTCACACAGGGACATGCTGCAATGTACAAGTCCTGACACACAGGGCAGCAACACTGTGCATTTGCTGCATCCACAAGGTCTTGCATGATCATGGGGTACATGGTGCCCCAGCCACCCCAATCTGACAAGGCCAGGTAGCTCCTTAATCCAGCCTTGCCTCCTGCTACTGACAGGACCATGCTTGGGGAAGTCACTGGACACCTCTGCCAGGCATTTTAGCTGGGAGGAATGCTGCCATCTCATTTGCTGTATAGAATCCCACAAAAAGCATTAGGATGGATCAGGCAACCTATTTGGAGATCATAGACAACACAATCCTATCTGCTAAGATTCATGGGTTTGATTTGAGGTCTTGAAATTATCCTAGGAGGTGTTATTGTCTGCTAAGGCAAAGGAAGAACATAA